>CM053618.1:42701517-42719354 GCA_028646535.1 Procyon lotor
GGCTCGATCCCAGGACCCTGAGATCATGACCCGAGCCGAAGGCAGAGGCTTTAACCCACTGAGCCACCCAGGCGCCCCCACTTCTCATTTTTAAAGAATGATACCATCCGGCCCAAAAATTTAGGAGCTGGTCTAGGCATCGCTCACATTGACTCCGTGACCAAGTCCTATGCATTTGCTGCTTCTTAACATCTGTCCTCACCTCTCTATTCTTTCCTGGTTGCTTAGTCATTCTCCACGTTTCCACCAGAGATGAAATTCCTTTGTTTAAAATCCTTCAGTGGCTCCTTGATTCATAGTATCTGGAAGTCTGAGTCCCTTACTGAGTCCCTAAGAAAGCCCTTCAGGGGCTGGCTCTTCTCCAGCGGTGTGGCTCCTTCCGCCCCCCTTCCCCTACACCCCACTTCCCACCAATTCCCCTGAGCATCAGTCATTCGTGGGGGCTTTCCATTGCCTCCCGTTGTCCATCTCTTCTCATTTTTCTAGTCCCAACTCTGACCTCCCACTGTGGTACATGTCCTGACTCCCAGATAGATCAGACGATTTAATCTTTGTACTGTGTTCTGTCTCATACAGTTCTTAATCTTTTGACACTTTATGGTCTTTATTCATTTAAATATTTATTTCCCCTACTAGACTTAGTATTTTAAAGGTAATGACTAGTTATTTTATTCATCGTTGTGTCCCCAGCACAGTAAAGGTATTCAGTGTGTGTGTGTGTGTATATATATATATATACATATACATATACATATACATATACATATACTATATATATATATAGGAGTGAATGGATGAACAAAGAACAAGCAGATAGGCAGTAATTTTGATAAAAGAGATTATTACAGAAGGAAAATAATATAAGCAAAAAAAGTCTGTATAGATTTAACTGTGAAAACTGTTAATTTTATTATCTCTACCTTGAGCCTGAGTGGAGCCTGGGGGATTTCCAAAAATGTTTCTAATGATTGATTGAAACAGACTTTTTTTGTCCCAGTGTTTTACAACTTTGTTGCCATTTTCTGTCTTTCTGTCTTTATACAGCGCTTTTTTCCGTTTCCCTCTCATTTTGGGGGGATTTTATTTCCCTTTAAATTCATTCATGCATCTGGCCAGTAAATGCTGAGTACCTGCTTGTGGAGGCTCAGGGCCAGTGTGGGCTCTACAGTGGACCCTTGAACAACATAGGTTTGAGCTGTGCATGTCCACTTATATGCGGATTTTTTGTAGTACAGTATTGTCAATGTGTTTTCTCTTCCTCGTGGTTTTTTGTTTTTTTGTTTTTTTTTTTTTTATTTGACAGAGAGAAACACAGCAAGAGAGGGAACACAAGCAGAGGGAATGGTAGCGGGAGAAGCAGGCTTCCCACGGAGCAGGGAGCCCGATGCGGGGCTTGATCCCAGACCCCTGGGATCTGACCTGGGCCGAAGGCAGACGCTTAACGACTGAGCCACCCAGGCGCCCCTTCCTCGTGGTTTTTGTAATAACCTTTCCTCTAGTTTACTTTAAGAATACAGCCTATGATACATATACCATACAAAATACGTTAGTCAACTGTTTATGTCCTTGGTAAGGCTTCCAGTAAACAGTAGGCTATTAGTAGTTAAGTATTTTGGGGAGTCCAGAGTTATATGTGGATTTTTGTGGGGTTGGTGCCCGCAAACCCTGTGTTGTTCATTGAGAGCCGGGAGAGTGTCTCCGGCGGGTCCGGGAGCACAGAATTGTAAACAGAAACAAACACAGCCATGCTTTGGATGGACATCCTAACTCTTCTCAGTTTTTTACACTGTGACCCCCACCTGGTGAAGAAAGTTTGTTGTTTATGGGGGTTTCTGACAGTCGTGTTTGGTGAACGGGAGAGTTAAGTGGGAGCTATTGAGGAAGGGGCACTGGAAAGAGTTTGTCTCCTATTTTATTTATCACCTTTTCTTCCTTGTTCCCAACTGTTAGTGATGAAGAAGGATTCCCTTCCTCAGACTGACTGGCAAAAAATCATATGACTAGGTTTTTGTGCTTTGGTTAGATTAGAAATTAGAAATTTAGGACGTGTTAATTCCTATTGATTTTTAAAACAATATTCAACAAGCTTGATTTTGTCATTGTTAAGTGATAATTTAGTTGGTACTTGTTTTCTTCGTTTTCCATGTTGAGGAAGAGATAAGGAAGAATGTGTCTCAGAGAACTATAATCTAGAAGTTGAAATGTAATGCATTTATAATGGATTGTTTATGGCATGGCTGTTAGGACCAACTAACTACGTAAGTCTTATGTCTAACTTTTACTAAATGTTGGCCCCATGGTATATCTGAATGTGGGTGAAAACTGGTCAGTGTTATATGTGAGGTTGACAGTGGCTATTAAATGTCTGATTATAGTACGAGGTATTTAGAGCATCAAGCATACAGTTAGGTTTCTAAACCAGTGGTTTGAATAGAAAGGACTTAAATCCAAACCAGAATTTATTGTGGCACTGCCATAATTCTACCCAAAGGCTTTAATAAAAGATACATTAAAAATCCTTTTTTATTATGGAAATTATCAAACACACACAAAAAGTAGACAGAACAGTACCATGAATTTCCATGTACTTATCACCTAGCTTCAGTAACCAATTTCTTGCTTTTCTTATTCCATTTCTCCTCCAAATTTTTTTTTTGCTGACATAGTAAATAAAAATTTAAGACATCATTTTACTCATAAATACTTAAGTACATATCTTAACAGATAAGGACTTTAAAATATAACTGTAGTATTGATATCATACCTAGTAAAATTAGCAATAATACTAATGGTGCACTTTTGAAATTCAAATAAATGTGTAACAACCAACGTCCAACTAAAGGAGTTTATCAGATTCCAATTTGCCAAGTGGGGAATAGTTTGGTTTTCTTTTAACCCCCAAGTTTAGTGGGGTTTTTGTTATTTTTAACTAAAAACATTTAAAAGTCATTGTACTCTCTTTTAAAACAATGACAAAGTAAGCAATGTGGCTGTTTTTAATACATATTTTTGTTTATTCTTGGTATACTTCACAATATACTTGTGCCTCCTCTGGGCCAGGCTCTGAGTGGTTGAAATTAATATATATGTACAGTGAAACTCGGTATTTTTCTTAGATAGGATGAACATTTTCCATTTCTTTTAAAAGAGAAAGCTGATAGGATATCTTTTGCGTTATGTCTTATGAATAAAATTCAGAATCCCTAGTGCTAATGGTAAGATTGATACTCAAATACTCTAATGCTAAGCCTAGCTTTGAATTCTTAGAATAAGGGAAGTCATTTCTTATGGCTTCTAACAGATAATACTTTTTTAACGGATCCTCTTTCAGGGATTTTCTTTGTGTGACTTTTCAAACTTACTAGGAGTCGGTGCTTTGAGCCAAATCAAAGCCTGCTTCAGCCCCAGCAATTCCTAAATGCTTTTTAAAAACGAGATTAGGGAAGACAGCTATTGTCATGTGTCTTACTCAGCTCTCCTGAACCACCATTAGTTGTCTCAGCCAGTTAGGGGTATTTATGAGGGGAGGAGGAAGGCAGGGAGTGTTTGTGTCTGTAGGGGTGTGTGTGTGTGTGTGTGTGTGTGTGTGTGTGTGTGTCTGTTCTGCTCTTTACAGTACTTTAGATGTAATTTACTACTTGTCATCACTCTACTAGGCATTGTAAGAAGCAAAAAAGATGACTCCTATTTTACACCAGAAGGCTTCGTTAATATTTAACTTTAAAAACCCATTTAAATCTTAGTTTCTTATTTCTTCCTGGTTGAAGCAAAACCATGTGGCAGAAAGACCACATAGACCGTCCATGCTAGCTCCTTTTGTGGAAGACATTGTTCTCCTATTTTGTGTCCAGGTGTAGATTTTTAAGACTTGCCTTTTTTACTATTAAAATAAGATTTATAGTATAAAATAGCTTTCATAGACTCATCTTTTTTTTCTTTCCTTATTTTTTTTAAGCATATAGTTCTTTGCCTCTCCAGTGAAATTCAAAGCTGTACATGCTCAAGTTCTATTAAGTGCACTTCAAGGGATGGGGGGCAGGTAGATTAGTAAACGGGGTAGAAGAGTAAACTAGAAAGAACCCAGAGAAATCATCTGGTAGGATGATTTCCTTTCCATGTAGGATTATATAAAACCACTCCAAAAAGTCAATCCTTTTCTGCAAAATTTCAAAGAGGAATATTTGTTCATTTATGTAAAAGAATTTTTTTTCAAAGATGAATCCTGAGCCCCGTGCGGGCTCCCTCTTCAGCCACCACCTGCAGTCTGGAGCACCTTCTCAGTCTTTCTTGACCTTTTATAAGCTTGATACTTTGGAAGATTGCGAGCTAGTTATTTACTAGAATGTCTCTCGATTTGAGTTTAAGTGATAGTTCTGATGGTGCCTCAGAAGTAGATTTAGGGTATACATTTTTGATGAGAAGATATCATAGAGATGATGCTGTATTTTTCCCATTGTATCCATTCTGTCACGGAGCATGATTGTGATTTGTTTCATTACTGGTGATACCCACTTTGATATTTGGAATAGGGTGGTTCCTGTCAGGCTTTCCAGGCAAAGTTGTTCTCTTCCTCTTTGCAACTAATAAGAATTTTGTGGGGAGATACTTTGAAATTATGTAACCATCCCATGCCTAATCAGGCTCAATTTATTTCATTTTTACCTATATGGACTCATGTTTTCTTATTCATTTAATACTATATTATATTATATTATATTATATTATATTATATTATATTATATTATATTATTTATTTATTTAAAAAGATTTTATTTATTTGACAGAGAGAAACACAGCGAGAGAGGGAACACAAACAGAGGGGATGGTAGCGGGAGAAGCAGGCTTCCCGCCAAGCAAGGAGCCCGATGCGGGGCTCGATCCCAGGCCCCTGGGATCTGACCTGGGCCGAAGGCAGACGCTTAACGACTGAGCCACCCAGGCGCCCCAATCATTATTTATTTTAGTGCTCCAAATCTCTTTTTTGGTCTTTGGGAGCTCCTTCAAGATGGTTTTTGTGTCCTTTGGACACATTCCCATTATTCTCGAGCATAACTTGATTTTGAAACAGTAAGATATTCCAGGGTCTTTTTGTATGTTTCTAGCCTTGTAATCAGGTATTTCTCCAAGCAGCCCTAGTACCTTTTAGTAGAAAATGCTATTTAGAAGCCAAGATCTGTGTAGTAGACGTGCTCACCACAGAGGTATCATTCCTCGTAGGCCCTCTGGGCAGACAGAGCTAGGGAATATGCCAGAGGCACATACACACACACATTTGTAACTATGTACCTGAAAACTGTGACTCTGCACCATCATCTCCCTTCTCTGACACTGAGAAATCTGGGTCCTTAATTTGTTTGATCAATCCCCTTGTATGTACAAGTCTGCCATTTCTGCTGTCCCTTATGTGGATGCCTTCCTCACCCTGCTCAGACTCTAATTCCCCATGTTAGATGGCACCCGCTCGTGAACATCTTCCACTGGGGCTCCAACACGCTCATGCCAGGCTTCCTCTCCATGTAAATACCTTTCTTGGGCTCTAATGTGACCCCCAGGGCAAACCCTTGCTTGGTTACCATCCTCACTTTACTTGGGCCCACTTTGCTTGGGTGGACCTTTTCTAGGCCACTCTGCACTCTGTTTTCATGGGTTTATGCAAAAGGAAATTGGATAACTGACAAGTACTCAAGAATTTGCCTTAAGAAATGGGAAACAGAGCAAAAGTTTTCCAAATGTCTTCCCTAGAGCAAGAGTATCCAGCATATCTTGGGAAGTTCTTAGAAATGCAAAATTTTAGGCCTCATCTCAGACTGACTAAAGCAAAAGCTCTGTGAGTAGGGCCCAGCAGTGTGGACTTTAACAAGTCCTCCCGCAGATTCTGATGCACACTCGTGTTTGAGACCCAGCATCCTAGGGAGAGAGAGAGGCTCTTCCTAGCATTCGCTCTACATTCAGGCTCTCTCTTGCATAATGAAGATTCTCTGATTGTCGAGTGTGCCTGGGGACCATTTTTAGGGTTTTAGAGGCATCTCAGCACATTTGACCTTTCACCTGGGTCAGATTGGAATATTTAGTTCAATTAACCAATCCTCCATGGAAAATTATGAACCTGTAGAAGACTTCACCTTTGTCTATTTGGCTTAGAGACCTTTTTATTACGGCCTTCAGAAACAGAGCAGGGATCAGAAATGGTAACTGCAATATCAAAGCAATAGAGGTTGTACAGTTTTTATTTATTTTAAGCTCACTTACATATGATATAGACTGTAAGTTAGTGAATGAGCTATTAGTCTCTTATATTGGGTGTGTCTTCTGCAGTTATCAAAAATATGCTACACAACTCTTGTACAGTATTGGTGGGAATGTAAATTGGTAGAGCCCCTATGCAAGAATTATGGAGTTTCCTCAAAAACTTAAAAATAGAACTACCATATAATCTAGCAATTCCACTTGTGGGTATACATTCAAAGGAAATGAAAACAGGATCTCAAGGAAATATCTGCACTCCCGTGTTTATTGTAGCATTATTCACAGTAGCCGAGATATGAAAACAATTTAAGTGTCCATCAATGGATGAATAAAAAAGATGTGCCGCATATAATGGAATATTATTTAGCCACGAGAAAGAAGGAAATCCTCTCATTTGCAAAAAAAACATGGATGACGTTGGGGTCATTGGATGACCTTGGGGACATTATGCAAAAAACATGGAATGACCTTGGGGACAAAAGTCAGAGAAAAACAAATACTATATGATCTTACTTATTGGAATCTAAGAAAGCCAAATTCATAGAAACAGAGTAGATTGGTGGTTACCAGGGACATGGGGGGAATGGAGAGATATTGGTCAAAGAGTTCAGACTTCTAGTTGAAATATGAGTAAGTTCTGGGGACCTAATGTACAACATGGTGTCTACAGTTAACAGTATTTTATTATATATGTGAAAGTTACTAAGAAGTAGATCTTAAATGTTCTCATTACAAAAAAGAAGTGGTAATTATGTGGCATGATGGGGTTGTGAGCCAATGCAGTGGTGGTTAGTCATATTACAGGATATACATATATCAAATCAATGTGTTATGTGGCTTAAACTTCAACAGTGTTATATGTCAATTACATCTCAATAAAGCTGAGGGAGAAATAAAGTCCTTAACATCTTCTGGAATGTTAAAATGATGTGCCTCACAAATTTGACTTCTGTAGGCATGAGGGTTTACATTCCAAGTGACTGAGACAGGTCCTGTAGTAAAATAATTTGACGAGAAAATTTTACCTTTTTTTCTTGAATGGCATAAAAATATAAACAAAAATAAATGTTATTTATACTAGAGAACAAAGCATAGTCTGTTCAGTATTGTGGACTTCACCTCAGCTGGGTTAGCCTGGAAATCTATTCTTTGTTTAGATTCCTGGGCCAGATATATTCTTTATCCTTTAGGTTTTCTATCAGCAAAAAAGGATCATTTTCACAATACCTGAATTGAAACTATTTTCAATTCAAATTAAAATTCCCTTGAAGTAAAGCTGATTTCCCTTCTTAAAAGGTGATCGGTATTTCTGGTTTTGCACTCTCTCTATTGTTAAAGGAGGCCTTTGTTACTGTTTTTCACAAAATCTTTGTCAATGATTCTGGTTCTCAGTTTTGAATGCATATGAATAACAGTTTTGAAAATATCTAGGTGTGATACCTTTGACTGTTTTGGACTAGCTATATAAATACGTACCCTCTCAAATTTACAAAGTCTAGGAGATGAAGTAAATCACTTAATAATGGCTTTGGCTTAAGTTTGTCTGGTCCTTATATATTTGTATTTGTAAATAATTTCTTGAAAATATATCTCAGGAAATTGTTACCATTAAAAAAGGAAATTGAGAAACTTAGTACTTCAAAATTTATGATAATCAATTTTTAAATTTATGAATTTATCATTTGTGATTTCAGTACTTTTATGAGATTCTCCTAAGAGCCATAACACCAACATTTTGTAAACTTACAAAAGTACTAATTGTCAGTATATACTCTATGAATGTGGGTAAGAAGCAACTCTTATGAAACCACTGGTCTTTTTCAGTGTCTAGATTTCAACTTAACTTTGCTTCTGGGTGGAAAATTTTCTTTTTTCTAAAAAGAAAACCAGCCACTAGGGCTCGTGGTAGAATTGATGAGAACACAAAGGCCAAGGAAATTATAGGGGTTTTTTAGCAAGAAAAGAGCAATTTTAAGTTAAAGCATGCTTTAACTTGTCAGATTTTATAATACGTTCTCTGTTATGCACCTAAATCACTGTATACTTTATAGAGACAACAAAGTGCTTCATAGAACTGTTTTAATTATTATGGTAGCCAGGAAAAATTGGCTTACAAAAAGAGAAAGAAAAAACATTTATGGAGTATTGGAAAGTGCCAGAACTTATCAATTTCGGATTTGTAGACTCACCTCGGGTCCCTAGAAGTCACTTTCATTTTTTTAAAATATTAATCTGCATCTTATAGCTTAATTTATATATTACATTATAAGTGACACAAAGTCTCAGGACAGCCCTCATGTACATCAAGGTCTGTAGTAGTGAAGGATGTTTTTTTAATAAGATTAATTATAAAATAGCACTACTTCATTTTAAAAGGTTATCTGGCAGTAAAAACTCTTTTTCATAAATACTGGTATTACCAGTACCTGGTACCAGTTGATAAGTAGGTCCTCAACATGTGCTTCTTGATGTAAACAGATTTTACTTGAATCAGTGGTGAAAGTGGGTATCCTAACTTGGAGCTCCTCTGTAGTTCATTCTCATCATCTTGGTTTGGAAATAACACCTTGGAGACTGTGGTAAGAATAAGAAACCCATATGAGCCCCAAAGGTCTATTCTAATATTCCTCCTTATCTTGTTGGCTAATGTTCTTGACACCATTCTGTTGAATTGTATTAGATTATGTTCAGGTTTTGTATTTGCCTGAGGCATGTGTAAGTAGAATCCAAGTTATAGTGAACAATTTGGAATAACAACCTCTCCATAAAAAGTGAAAAAATACCTCAGAAATAGAATTAAGTTATGGACATGTAAAACAAAAAAAAAAATTTCTTTCTTTTTCAAATTTCCCATGTTTAAAAGGATGACATTCATTTCAGTTATTAATGAGGATATTTCCCTGTGAGCTTAAAGCTTATAACAGATTTCTGCCTATAAAACATCCTACATATGTGTTCTAAAGCCCTTGTATGTAGAGTGGAAAAGAGTAATCTTAAGCGAGTTCTGGCCTGTCCCTTTAATGGCAGTAGCTAAAGGGACATGAGTATGCCTCTCCGTTTGAACTCAGGAACCAAGGAGATTTGAATAGCAGTACTCTGTGTTCATGGAATTTTTTACAAATGCTGTATTGTTTTTTTAACAAACGCTATAATGTAAAATTGGTAGAATTTTTTACAAAAGTCTAGGTCTCTCAGCAAGTTCATCCAGCTCAGTGCTGACAATCTTCAGCTAGTTTCTTGTAATAAAATATAAGTAGTGAGTTTATTTATTTATTTTTTTTTTGGGAGCACTTGTGAACACAAGGGGTGGGGGGGAAAGGGAGGGGCAGAGGGAGGGAGAGAGAGAATCTTTTTTTTTTTTTTTAAGATTTTATTTATGGGGCACCTGGGTGGCTCAGTCACTGGGTGTCTGCCTTAGGCTTGGGTCATGATCCTAGGGTCCTGGGATCGAGCCCCACATGGCGCTCCCTACTTAGGGGGAGGCCTGCTTCTCCCTCTCCCACTCCCTCCTGCTTGTGTTTCTGCTCTCGCTGTCTCTCTGTCAAATAAATAAAATCTTTTTAAAAAATTTTTATTTATTTATTTGATGGAGAGCTAGAGAGAGAGAGCACAAGTGGAGAACGGCAGGCAGAGGGAGAGGGAGAAGCAGGCTCCCCATCGAGCAGGGAGCCTGTCATGGGGCTCGATCCCAGGACCTGAACTGAAGGCAGACACTTAGCCAACTGAGCCACTCAGGCGCCCCGGGAGAGAGAGAATCTTAAGCAGGCTCTGTACCCAGCATGTAGCCCCACATGGGGCTCCATCTCTTGACCCTGAGATCATGATCTGAGTCAAAATCAAGAGTTGGATGCTTAACCGACTCAGCCACCCAGGCACCCCTAAGTAAGCAGTTTTTTAAAGTTAAATTAGATCTCTCCTTACCCTCTCTTTTCTCTTTCCTCCCTCACTTTAATTAGTACCCCCCATTCTTTTCTCACATTCAACATTTGGAGGTTTGTGACATCACAGTGACTTGATGAGGGCCACTCTTCATTTCACTGCCTTTCCTACCATAGCCATTTATCTGGTTGGCCCAGTTGGTTAAATGTCTGACTCTTGATTTCAGCCCAGGTCATGATCTCAGGGTGGTGAGATGGAGCCCCCCAGGGGGCTCCCACACTAAGCAAGGAGTCTGCTTAGGATTCTTTCTTTCCAGGGCGCCTGGGTGGCTCAGTCATTGGGCATCTACCTTCAGCTCAGCTCAGGTCATGATCCCAGAGTCCTGGGATCGAGCCCCGCATTGGGCTCCCTGCTCAGCGGGAAGCCTGCTTCTCCCTCTCCCACTCCCCCTGCTTGTGTTCCCTTTCTCGCTCTCTGTCAATTAAATAAATAAAATCTTATAAATAAATAAATAAATAAAAGGATTCTCTCTTTCCCTCTCCTCTTCCCCACTGTTCTACATGCACGCACTCTCCCTTTCTCTTTCTCTTTATCTCTGAAAATGAAATAACACATGCTATTGGGGCACCTGGCTGGCTCAGTCTGTAGAGCATGTGACTCCTGACCTTGGTGGCGTGGGTTTGAGCCCCCTGTTGGGTGTAGAGATTACTTTAAAAAAAAAAAAAGATACATGATACTGGAATTGTGAAAGATAGCAAAATACTAAATCCTAAGGAGTGTACTTCTTCATCTAGTTATACAGTTTCCCCCCTTATAAATTTTATTATTTTATAGAATTTATTTACTTATTCCTTTATATTTTAGGCAGTGCATGCGAAGTGGGAGGGGGAGGGAGGGAAAGAATCCCAGCCGACCCCACACCTAGAACAGAGCCTGCTCCAGGCTTCACCTCAGGACCCTGAGGTCATGACCTGAGCCGAATGCAAGAGTCCATCACGGACACCCAGGCGCCCCTCCCCCTGGCAAATTATTGCAGTGGGGGAATTTATTAGGGAAAACAGCATTTAAAAATGTGAACAGCCGCAGTATACTGTCGTCTGTGGCTCTCGGCCGGCCCTCCCACGGCTGCCGCCAGTGTAAGCTTACACTTTCGCGGCTGGAGGTCCTTCAATTCCTGCTCCTCTGGAAATGAGGGGGGCCAGACCGCAGAAGGGAAGTGAGGGTTGAAACGCACATTTCCCCATGCCTTATTTTTCTGGCTGCCTCACAGTTGCCATGGAAATGGGAACAGAACCGCCACTCCACCCTGGCTTTGAAGAGCAATCATTCACGTGTACACAGCAGTAGAGGAACCGGAAACGGGCAAACGAAAAAGCTAATGTTGGGGTCTTTCCTGTACCGTTGTGTGGCCAAGCCTGATTTCCCAATTATTCTCATTTGATGGACTCGGAGCATTCAGAATGACTCAGTTATTTTTTAGAAAGTTAGTTTTGATAGGCCCGTTTTTCCAAAATGAGAGTTCTCTTATGACTATCAGATATATATCCCTTCTCCATGTGGTAAGCATTCACTCTGCATGATGTTTTCACTTTATTCTTATGTCTTCCCCCCATCTCTCCCCCCCCGCCCAAAATTAAAGAAATGAAGCTCAGTTTAGGGGAGAGCATCCAACTGCATAGCATAAGAAATCTCCCAAATAGTCTCATTCTTATGCACCGTTTCAGAAATTGCCCCACAGAGCAGAGGTAATTATTGGCTCTGTCAAACATATCAAGGAAAACTGCCATTTTTAATTGGTTATCACAATCTTCTCATTTAGGTAACAAAAATACCCTGTGTTAAGTGGATTTCTGTGTCTTTCCACTTATCAGCTCTGTGTCATCACATATCTCCTGTAATACCCATACTCAAAGAAAATGCATGGGCATAGTCTTCACCCGTCTCTCGTATTCTAATATTTTAACTGATTAACAGACTCCGCTTGAACCACCAGACATTAAGAATATGCTTAACTGAATAAATCGGCTTTAGGCATCGACTAAGTATTCAGCTTTGTGTTAGGTTGAAGCAGGTAGATACCAAGTTTACATAAGGAATTTACATAAGGAAGGGTTTTGGTTTTGGATTTTTTGCCTTCAAGTATCCTAATCAGGAAAAGTTCCTTACCAGCCATACGTGATGATTCAATGAGCGGAGTAGGCAAATTCTGAAGAAGTTTGAGGACGGGGGGCTCACTGGGCCTGCCTGAAGTGACAGGACCCGCTTGCTTTACACGTTCTCACCGGCACTGGTTCCATCCCTTCATCCCCTTGCCACCTCACTGACTCCTTACCCTTGCCGCAAGGGTGCTTTTTCAAAGACAGCTCTAACGTCAAATATTGTTTCCTAACCCCCCAAGCTACCAACACAGTCAAAACATCTTAGCGTTTTGGGTTCTTTCGTCTTCCAGATTGCTTCTCACATCCAGAATGGACCCGAACATCTGTTTAAGACCATGTGCCTGATTTTTGTTTCAGAAAATGTGGTCACAGAACTAGCGACTACCAAAATAGGTTCATGCTTTCATCAGCTGGTGGTGACCTAGATCTGGTGACCTGGCGCCGGAGCCCGCCTTCCAGCCCGCTCTGCGGATGCCAGACACTGGGCTCTGGCCCCTCGCCGGACAGACACAGCTGCCTGCGCACTTAGGCAGGCGCACACTTCTCGGCGCCGTGCCTCTGCTTAAGGCAGTTGCCCTCTGCTTTCCTTTATGGAACTAGGGAAGAAATAAGCAGTAGTGAGCAGTTTTTTTCTTTATCTTGCTCCTCTTTGCACCTATCACAGTCTATCTACTATTTGTTATATACTCTCTGCAATTTACATTAAAATACTTCAACCTACACAGTGTGATAAGACGTGTGTTAAAATACTCCAACAAATAAAATATTAAAAAAAAGGGCAGGGGTAGGGGGCGCCTGGGTGGCTCAGTTGGTTAAGCATCTGCCTTCGGCTTAGCTCGTGATCCTGGGATCAAGTCCCACATTGGGCTCCCTGCTCCACGGGAGCCTGCTTCTCCCTCTGTCTCTCTCTCATGAATAAATAAAATTTTTAAAGAAAATTAAAGTACTCCAACAGCATGATAAAATGTGTGTTAGTTTTAGCCTGCACTTTGGACTTGATTAATATTTGAAGCCCCATGAGATGGGAATACAGTCTAGGGTTAGTTGGTTGGCACTGGGAAAAACCCTAATCGGGAGATAACTACTTAAATTTATCCTACTTGTATTTAAATCTACACCAGAGGGTTTTCTAATTAGCATAAAGGATGTCAAATAATTTTAAATTGGTTTGGCTAGAAATACTACATAGACCCCTCCAGCCTTGCATGGATCACATGGAAGATTCTGGCAAGCCAGGCCGTCCAACACCTGCAGAACAACACCCGACAAAGAGCACTCTGGGCTTGCTTACCACCTACAAATGCTGCTTCCTCCCTGGTGGAAAGGGAGTGGGGAGGAAACCTGTGGCCTTGCTTATGTCCAGCCCTCGGAGGCTACCGAGGAAAAGGAAGAAAGATCCTGACACCTGCGAATGGTCAATAGCAAAATCTCCCCCGGGGACAACGCTTACAGGCTGGTTCCTCCTTAGAGTCTGTCCTAAATTTCCTGGTGAGTTTGTGAAAACATTCTCCTCTAAGCCATACAAACATGAGGTTTCTGTTTCCACGATGGCATTAATAAAATTTTAAAGTATATTGTGAATGTCTTGATGAAAGAGTTGTGTCCTAGCTATCTTTGTATCCTGAGAGTATTTGGCACGATGTCTTGCACAAAGTGGGTATTTGTGGAATTAATGAGCACATACATGCGCTTTTTACCTTTTTTTTTTTTTTAAAGATTTTATTTATTTACTTGACAGAGAGATCACAAGTACGCAGAGGCAGGCAGAGAGAGAGGGGAAGCAGAGAGCCCGATGCGGGGCTCCATCACAGGACCCTGAGTTCATGACCTGAGCTGAAGGCAGCGGCCTCAACCAACTGAGCCAACCAGGCGCCCCTACTTTTTACTTTTATAAGGAACAGATCAGCATTGGGTCATGGGGACGCCAAGAGCCAATATGTGGATTCCAGAGTTCCATTCATTAGGTGTTCCCAGTTCTCAGGGAATCGGTAGGAGCTGTCCATAACCATGCCGGCCTTGCTGGTCATCAGTACAAAGATGCGTGGGATGGTCACCAACGACAAACGCAGGTCATCTCCTGTCTGTGCCTTCTCCTTTCCGACATTCATACCGGAATGCATTTCCCATTTCTGTACCTGACAATTCTGACCTACATATAAAGATGGAAAAATCTTTAGGAAAATTATTTTTCGTGTGTATCTCTTAGCCAGTTTGAGGCAGATAGGATATATGGCTAACTGGATAGATAAAAAGGTTAAAGTCACGGCAGAAGATCTGGGAGGGGGAAAAAAAAAAGCCTAAGTACAGCAGATAGATTTTTACAACAAAGCAAAATGAAACAATGCTAGCTAGTCAAATGGTGATAAAGTATAGTAGTTCAGCAAGGGCTTTGGACCTTGGCTGCCTGGATGGAATGAATCCCCATCTTGTTAGCTGTGTGACCTTGGGCAAGTATGTTATTTTTCTGGGTTTCTGTTTTCTTCTACTTAAAGTGAGGATAATAATAGCACCTACCGTGGGGCTCCTGGGTGGCCCAGGCGGTAGAGCATCTGACTCTTTTGGCTGCCTCAGGTCATGATCTCGGGGTCATGGGATCCACCCCACTTTGGGCCCTACGCTCAGCAGGGACTTTGCTTCCCTTTCCCTCTGCACCTCCCCCCTTGCTTGTGCATGCGTGCTCTCTCTTTCTCTCTCTCTCTCAAATAAATCTTTAAAAAGTAATCATAATAGCACCTATCTCATTATGTGAGGCTAAAATAAGTTAGTGCGTCTAAAGCATTTAGCACTCGGAGCCTGGCATACAGGAAGTGCTGAGTGTGCTGGCTATTTCTATAGTGATGTGGCCAGCTCGGGGCTCTAAAGCCAGAAGAAGGCTCATTTCTGTCTATTTGCCTCAAGTGAATGGTCGTCATGCCTTGAATCTCCCACAAATTGGTGCTTATACTCTCATGTGAAACTTAGCACATTCTACCCTAAATTACAGAATTATTTGTAAGCTCCTTAAAAGCCAAGACTGTCTTCTTTGTCTTCCTCTTAGCACCCGGAAGAGTGCTTACATAACTGCCTGGCTTGTACAATAGCTCTTTAATAACTGTGTGGGGAATGTAAAGGAGACAGAGGGGGTTGGTCCCCCGAGGTTGGTCCCTAGACGCCCTGCTCCATGGGTCTATGCCTGCCTGTGTGCCTCCTGTATTTTTCCAGCTGTTTTTCTCAGCTGGCCTTTTCTCTCCCAGCGGTGGATCCCAAAGCGGAGCTTCGGTCCCTCCAGGTGGCCCTCTTTCCCAGAGCCAGTCCACCGCCATGCTGCCGGTTCAGTTGCACAGTCTCTACACTTGGTTGAATGCTCTGCCATCTTGAAATTACCACTTTTTAAACAAGGGGGTCTCGATTTTCATTTTGTACTTGGCCTGGCAAATTAGGGGGCCAGTCTGGCTCTTTCCTATCCTGTACGCCTTGCTCCCCCTTTGCTGGAAACCCTCCTTCTCCCCACTCCTCGCTGGGTAACTTACTCCTCAGGTTGTCACTCCTCAGAGATGCAATCAGAATTAGAGCTGCGTGTGCTCTCATCCCCCCGCCTGTACGTTTCCCTCGCAGGGCTTACCTTATTTTGTAAGGGCAGCCTTGATTTAAATCGTGTGATTATTTCTTTAAAGGCTCTCTCCCCACCAGACTAGGCACTTGTTCCTGGATGGCTGTGCCTGCCAAATAGGAGGTAGTCAATAAATGGGTGTTGAATCAGTGAAAGGATGGATGATTTTTTTAAAATGCAAAGTAGGGGTGAGTTTTCCTTCCCATGTTAAAAGGTGATATATGCACACAGCAACGCAGCCCTCATGTAGGCCAAGCCCCTGTGGGTGTGGACTAACCCACTGAACTTCCCGCCTTTAAAGGCAGATGAACACAGGAAAAGCTCCCATTTTCTCTCTTCCCACTGTTTTGTCCTTCTCAGTCTAGGAGAGTAAAGTTGAACCTTTCTAAGGACAGAATTTTCAGATTGTCTCAGCGTATATTAGTCTTGAATTAAATGTCTTACAGCATAAACGTCTACAGCCTTCCACCTACTGTGGGCTCTCTTACCAAGAGACAGATACTTACTTCTGTTCTGATTGCCAACGACAACTGATGCAAAAGTACTGTTTCAGATTTCTTAGCATTCCGTGCTGCGAAGGTCAGCATTGTTATAATGAACATAGCTTTTGATAATAATAAAGAACGGTGTCCTCCTTGGTTCCCCTGCCACTCCTTTTCTCCAGTATCATTGTCTAGTTTTAAATAAGCTTAGTTAGCCAGCTTTGAATGCATAGCTATATCAGCTTTCTGCGGCCCAGTTTTGGGACTACATCTGGTTAATCTACTCCCTGGAACCAGACCAACACCATCCAACATGTAACCAGATTCAGGGTATTACATACCATCTCACAGTCTTAATTTTTAGCCCTCGCTAGTCATTCTCTGAGTCATTTTCTAAGCATTATAATGCAAATTTTAAGTGATAAATTTCAACCAAAAACTTACTCAGAAGTGGAATTTTACTTGAGATAGTTCAGTGGGTGTTGAGCATCTCCCCCCCAAAATCAAAGAAATAAAAAACATTCATTATGGTGCACTAACTTAAGATATTATTGCTTCTTAATTTTTACAAAGAGAAAAAAACAGAATTTTCATAATTCAGTCTAAAGTTGAGGATATAATGGGCGCCTCGGTGGCTCAGTTGGTTAAGTATCTGCCTTCAGCTCGGGTCGTGGGCCCAGGATCCTGGGATCAGGCCCCACGTAGGGCCCCCTGCTGAGCAAGGAGTCTGCTTCCGCCCCTCCCCCTGCTTGTGTTCGCACGCCCACTCCCATTCTTGCTCTCTCTTTAATAAATAAATAAATAAAATCTAAAAAGATAATGTTGAGGCTACAGTGAGATAAGAATTCTTATTACTTAAAAGATAAACAAGCAAAATGTCTTTTTTTTTCCCTCTCCTTCAAATGCAAGGAATCTGAGGAAAAAAGATTTAAAAACCAGTAGAAGGAGTGCTAGTGAGCGAGCCGCAAGTGTTGCACGTGGGCACAGAAAAGAGCCGGGGCAGCTTTTGTACAAATCGGGATGAGAAGCTGTGGGGGCAGAAAGAAAGAAATCTAGGAAATCATACACAGAGAAGAAAGGCATTCTCGGTGAAACAATAGGCCTCAAAAAATGTTCCAAGTGCTGCCTGATTCCAGTACCTTAAGGTAATTTGCTTTACACTAAAAAAGTGGTTTTTGCTTCAATACTTTGCTTCAGGCGGCTGGGAGAGGAGGAAAATACAGGATTTCAATCTGCCCCCTCTTGAGACCTTATGAAATTCTACACAGGCTTCTCCCAGAGTTAAATTCCTGGCTCAACCACCCCGGGGTCTGTTTGACCTTCTCTTTTTTTCTGGCCTGCCCAGAAAATTCAGGGTGAGGGTGTTTATACTTTTCTGAACACCCACTTGGTGGTGCTACGTAACACGGCTGATGGCTTAGGTTCGTCATCTCCTAGTCACGTGTCCAAACGGCATGGCCGCCATCCTGCAGCGGACCAGCT
>CM053618.1:42719854-42760771 GCA_028646535.1 Procyon lotor
TACCAGATGACAATGGAGAGGACGGCACTAGAAAGCTGTGCCATTAAAATGGCACATATTTCAATTATTTTCACTATCTTAGGTTAAAAAAATCTCAAAACACACAGACTATAAACACCTGAAATAAATGTGTTAAATCAATCTTTTTCTGAAAATCTAGTAGAGGCCAGAATTCACAGATAATTTCCACTAACTAGGAGGCCTCATCTCTCAGACTGACATGTATTTTCTGTAAGAAATAAACTTATCTGATCCGACACAGCGGGCACTGTCCCACACAGACTCAGTTTGCATCCTCTCATCTGCACTTGTTTTTTAGCTTCCTTTTAAGTCATAAGGTATTTCTAGGTGTGTGTTCTTTTCTGAGAACACTGAAACTTCTTGTGCTCAAAGACCATGTGTTGGCTTTTTCGCTCTCTCTTGCAGTAAGGCATGGAACACCTTGCCGCTTATAAATGCCTAGTCTCTGCTTAAATAAGGATGAAACAAGTATCTTATATCCCTTGGGCATATCTGTGAGTTACTTTTCCAGGACAATGGATGTGAGCTGATCTGTCGATATTCTCTGGCTCGGTCCCTTTTGTGAGATAAATTTTCGAGACCTCCTGGCAGAGAAAAGGAGTAAAATTTACTGAACAGAACACAATCATCTGTCTCACGTGGCTACGGGACACGTGGTCAGTATTTCATTGACACCTGCCAGCCACGGACAGTGCCACTGACCAATCTTTTTATGCTTATTTTATTTTCTTAAACAATGCGTTTGTAAAAGCATATAAATGCTTACTCAATTTGCACTCCAAATTTCCAAAGGTAAAATTCAAATCTTATTTACTCATTTGACCTACCAAAGCAAAACAGGACTGCCAAGGGTTAGGAGCTGCTGTGAAGAGCGATGCCAGAAACATAAGGGGAGGACGTTTCCCAACTCAGCAGGGCTTCTTGTATTTCTCCCAGGCTAGTCAGCAAGTCACGGGAGCTCTAAGGAGAAAACTGGGATGTCTAGAAAAAACAGGCCTCCGCTCTAGGTGTAGTTGAAAAACCACTGTCTCCGGGGCCACCGGTATTTCCATTCTACACTGTCAAGGCCAACACAGCCTGACAGGTGGAAGCAGGAAGCGTCTCTTACTGCTCAGTCATGTGTCTCTATATATGATTACAAGAGCCAGAGAGATAGCAAGGGAGCTTTGATTTTTATAACAATAAATGATGATTCAATTATATAACAGGAGTATGTGAATGGGCTATTTTCAACATCTTGGAATCTAGTAAGACAGATATGTCATTACTAAGCAGAGAGTATGCTCACAGAATTCACTGCCAGTCTTATAAGCATATTCTCAAAATTTTATAAGCATTAATTTAAAAAATCTCAAGATATCTTTTATAGGTAAATAGGACCCTCCTTCACAGAAAGATAAGGCTTAGAGAGAAGATAACAAAACTATGTCAACTCATACAAATCTGCCTTCAATTTGGTTATTGCGTTATTTTGCATTTATTCAGCTGAACAGCTTGCATTCACTATTAAATTACAGAAAGGTTTTTTTGTGGGTTTTTTCCCCTTAAGTACGGTCTACACCAAGGGTGGAGCCCTACACGGGCCTGAACTCAGGACCCTGAGATTGAGACCTGAGCTCAGATCAAGAGTTGGACACTTAACTGAATGAGCCACCCACGTGCCCGAGGTTTGTGTCCCTAAACAGACATTTTCAGGGGCGCTAGGTGACTCAGTCGTTAAGCATCTGCCTTCGGCTCAGGTCATAATCCCAGGATCCCGGGATAGAGCCCCGCATCGGGCCCCCTGCTCAGTGGGGAGCCTGCCTCTCCCTCTCTCTCTCTGCCTGCTGCGCCCCTGCTTGTGCTCTCTCCCTCTCTTTCTGTCAAATAAATAAATAAATAATCTAAAAAGAAACCAAACTGATGTTTTCATTTTATGGTGCCTTATCAAGTAAAAAATATCTTTGAGACAGGAAACAAAAAAATAAGCTGGACTTTATAAAAATAAAAAACTTGTGTGCAAAGACTTATCAAGAAAGTCAAACGAGGGGTGCCTGGGTGGCTCAGTGGGTTAAAGCCTCTGCCCTTGGCTCAGGTCATGATCTCAGGGTCCTGGGATTGAGCCCCGCATCAGGCTCCCTGCTCAGCCTGCTTCTCCCTCTCTCTCTGCCTGCCTCTGCCTGCTTGTGATTTCTCTCTCTCTGTCAAGTAAATAAATAGAATCTTTGAAGAATAAAAAGAAAAAAGAGAAAAGAAGAAAAAAAAGTCAATCGATAATCTACAGAATGAGAGAAAATATTTCCATATCATGTATCTGAAAGGGGCTTGATATCCAGAATATGCAAAGAACTCTTACAACTCAATAATAAGACAAACAATCCAGTTAAAAAAAAATGGGCAAAAGGCTTGAGTAGACATAGCTCTCAAAAAGATATACAAATGGCCAAGAAGCACATGAAAACTGTTCAACATCATGAGCCATTAAGGAAACGCAAATGGGAACCATAACGACATACCACTTCACACCTACTAGGATGGTCAGAATAAAAGAAAGAAAACCACAGAAAATAATTGTTAGTTAGGTGGTAGAGAAATTAGAACTTTCACACACTGCTGGTGGGAAATGTAATGTCAACGTAAAATGGCTCAGTTACTGTGGAAAAACAGCACAGCAGTTCCTCAATAAGTTAAATATACAAGTAGAGCATAAGCAAGCAATTCCACTTCCAGGTAAACACCAAACATAACTGAAAACAAGGATGCAGATATCTGTACCCCGTGTTCACTGCAGCAGTATTCACAATAGTCAAAAGGTAGAAACAATCCATGTGCCAACAGTAGATGAATGGATCACAACATGTGGTTTACACACAGAATACAAAGTGTTCAGCCACAAGAAGGAATGAAGGTCTGACACACGCTACGGTATGGATGAACCTTCAAAACTTTATACTAAGTGAAGGTAGCCAGACATAAACAAATATTGTATGATTCTACGTACATGAAATAACTAGAACAGGCAAATTCACAGAGACAGAAAATAGACTAGAGGTTATCAGGAGTTAGGAGAAATGAGGGAAATAGGAAAGATCTGCTTAATAAGTATAGAGTTTCTGTGGAGGCGGGGAGGAAATAGGGGTAAAGAAAGTTCTGGAAATAAAGTAGTGAATATAATTAATGCCATGGAATTGTACAGTTAAAAATGGTTTAAAAGGCAAATTTTATGTACCGTATCTTTTATCACAATTAAAAAAATAGCTTAAAAAACTCCATGAGGTACCCCTTCATACCCACAAGGATGGCTAGAATTTAAAAAACAAAACAAAAAAGAACACAGAACACTGAAAATAACAAGTGTCGGTAAGAATATGGAGAAACTGGCACCCTCATACATTGCTGGTGGTGAGGTAAAATGTTCAACTGTTGTCGAAAACAGTTTGGCAGTTCCTCAAAAAGTTGAACACAGAATGATCCATGCTTATGATCACATGACCCTATTATGCCATAATCCGACTCCTACACATATACTGAAAACAGAGGAAAATGGGCACTTGTACAAGTACATGCACACGCACGTTCACAACAGTGCAATTCACAATGGCCGAAAGGTGCGAACAGCCCAATTGTCTAACAAGAGACAAAGAGATAGACACACTGTGGTATGTGCACACAGTGGAATATTATTTAGCCATAAAAAGGGACGTTGTACTGATATGTGCTACGATGTGGACGAAATTTCAAAATGTTATGGTAAGTGAAAGAAACAAAATACAAAAGGTCACATATTATATGATTCTATTTATGTGGAATATCCAGAATAGATAAGTCCACAGAGACAGAAGGCAGATTTGGTGGTTGTCATGGATTAGGAAGGAAAGGAGAATGGGGAGAAACTGCCTGACTATGGGATAAGGGGTTTTACTTTGGAGGGAGGAAAATGTTTTGGAACCAGACAGAGGTGATCATTGCACGTTGTGAAGGTACTAAATATCACTGCATTGTTCACTTTAAAATGGTCAATTTTACAGAGAATAGAATGATTATCAGGGGCTGCAGAAAATGGGAAGATGGATATGGGCAAAGGGTACAAAGTATCAGTTATATGATTCAGTTTAGAGACCTAATTAATGTACAGCTGGTGACTACAGTTATAATAATGTATATTTGAAATTTGCTAGGAGAGTAGATCTCAAAGTGTTCCCACACCCCCACAAAGCAACAGGTAACTAGGAGAGGTGAAGGATATGTCAAGTCAAGATGCCAAGCAGCTTAAATTGCTTTTCTCTTTCAGGCAGGTATTAAATTATCCTGCAGATCAATTCCGTGTTCATCAAAACATGCAGTGAACTAAGATTCCAAAATAAAACTCTTAATTATATGGAGTCAGAGTTCATATAATTTAACTTTCTGTCTGATGCTCCGATTTCCTCAGTAATATCCCTAAGTGACTACATATGGCTTAAACATATGTAGTAATTTACTGGAACACCTACCGGCATTCCGAGAAATCACTAATTTTCTGGTGAACAGCTCTAATTGTTAGTTCGTTTTCCCCAATACTGAGGTGAAATGCATATCTCTAGCAGCCTCTCCTCATTAACCACGATTCTGCCCTTCTGTTCCAACTTCCACAAACAGTCCCTTTCAGGAATCTGAAGACTATTCCTGTTCCTCCAATATTCCCCACCCCCTAGCAACCACTACTTCCCTTGTGGTCGGTTTCATCTGCCTGAACACTCCATTCAGCTATGTTCCCAGGGCTTTCGTATCATGGTGTCCACGATTGCGATGTCCTTCCTGTTCGTAGTCTACACTTGAAGTTTTTTCCACAGTACATCTATAGTACCTTTACGATGACAAAATGACTTAAAAAAACAAAACAAAACTTTATCATAGGAATCATTAGAGTACTTTCTCTAAAACACTAAAATATGCTTCATGACAAAATATTCCAATCTGAAAAGAAAAATAATAGAGTCAGAACAGATGAGAAATACTTCTAGATTCTTAAACTCACATTAGTGATCTTTGATCTGAAAGGGCTGATCCAAGTCTCCTACTTTAAAGATCAAAAGATTTACAACTAGAAAGGTCAAAGGAATTGCCAAGTCTAAGTGTTGCCCTTTGCCTAGTGTTGCCCTTTGTGCCAAGTCCAATTTCCTTAATGTGACTATTAGGACTCTTCATGGTCTGGTTCCTACAATCTTCCCCAGGCTAATGTCAGGCTCTTCCCTGCTCCCCTCACCTACATTCTATCCATCGCTTATTTAAGTTCTTCTTTTGCTCACCTCCAAGACTTAAATATTCTTCCTCCTCTTCCTGCAACACTTTCCCCTTTACCCTCATTCTCTTCAGCGGCCTGAATCCGCTATTTGTCTTTTAGGTCTCCTCTGACCCCCTAACTTGGATCAGTTCTCCCTACTTGTTCCCATAGAACCTAGGACCTCTAACTTAAATTAGGTCTTCCTATATGTTCCTATAGTACTCAGGACTCCCCCTCTTCACAAAACTTATAACCTTTTTTCGGTGATTACTTGTTTAATATTTATCTTGCCTACTAGACTATAAACCTTGTGAAAGGAGGGACCACATTTATCTCGGTCTCTTCTATAGCCTTAACACAAACACATTACTGGGCACAGACTATACAATAAATATTCAATTTTGCAAAGACTTAAATTAGCTTGTAGTTGCTAAAAATTTCTATTAAGATGACATTAACTTGCTACACTATGTGGAATTCTTTTGGACCTGAATCTTATTATCGTTGGCCCTACTGAGTTTCACGGACACACTGTTCTAGCCAAATCTTTCTGGATCTTCATTCTGCCAACCAATATACTAGCTATCCATGTTAATTAGCTATACATTTGATAAAAATGCTACCAAAAAAATATATATTACCTTTATACAATTAAGTGTTCTTCCCCTAAGAAACTGTCCAAAGATAATTTTTTATAAAGATTTTATTTATTTATTTGACAGAGAGAGAGAGAGAGAGAGAAAGAGAGAGAGAGAGAGAGAACAAGTAGGCAGAGAGTCAGGCAGAGAGAGAGGGGGAAGCAGGCTCCCCGCCGAGCAGAGAGCCCGATGCAGGGCTTGATTCCAGGACCCTGAGGTCATGACCTGAGCCGAAGGCAGAGGCTTTAACCCACTGAGCCACCCAGGTGCCCCAAAGGTAATTTTTAATACAAGACTCCTCTGTATCTGCATCTGATCTTCTTCTAAACTACCTCTTCCTGAACTATCAAAGTTTTTTCTTTTCCCCATTAAATCAGTAAGTACTTTTAGCTTTGCTCCCAGACTTACTTGAATTAAAAGACTGCAAAAGTGAGATTCAAGTCAGATGGCAACAGTTCTACATTTGAACAATAACTCCCATCACCGTATGTCTTCTCCACAGTCAGGGAAATTTAAGAGATGGAATTGTTAACCGTTTACTTATCCAGTGTCCGTATGCTTGCTAGAGAACAAGCCTCTCTTGCCATGTATAGAGCACAGGGTTAAACATGGAACTTCCGGAATTTAGACAAGCATGCTTACCTTACTATCCAAATCCCTAAAAGAAAGTGAGCAGAATTGGGCAACACTGCTGCTCATTGTTAGAGCGATCATTTACCTTCAGGATCCATGCTTCCAAAATTAAGAAAGCTCTAATTATAGTGCTAATGTCTAACTTATCATCTTCCTCAGAAACTGCTGAAATGTAGAAAGTTTCAGGATTCTGATAATCAGAGGGATCTATAATCAAAGGAACATTGGGTATAACAACTAATGAGTGAGTGAGTGCAGAGCACAGGGCCAGAGTTCTGAATAGTGACTGAGGGCATCGGCCTGGAGCTGGCAGCCAGTGTTCAAACCCTGAGCTTCCTGCTTGGCCACAGTGTGTCCCTGAGCTGGTTAGTTAGTCTGTGCTTCTGTCTGACCATCTGTAGAATCAGCCCCAAACCTGCACTTACTTCCTAGAGCTGCTGTGAAGACTAAATGAGTTAAAAAAAGAATAATGTGCTAAGGGAGTTAAATTAAATTTAAAAATGATGACATGTCATTCCTTTTTCTTCTGTGTCTATTTTCGTAGCACTGAGAGGAAACCCAGGCTCTAGCCCTGCGGGATGTGTGGACCCTGCCCTTTATGTTCTTCATGAGGTCAGTTCTCTATCGTCTCAATTTGTGAGTAGATTGATACCCTATTCCTACTCCAAGTCTCCTCATTTGAAGTCCGTGCAGAGTTAAGAAAGGAAACTCTTTCCCTTTGTGGGGGTACCAGACACACCAAAGGCAAGTACATTTTACTGTTACGTGGGAAATTCTCTAAAAGCAGAGGAAGACCGATGATCCACATGCGCAGATGGGCCACGCAGACACTGTGAGCAAGGTGGGTCAGCGTGACACCAGCCACGCTGTCCTCACAGTACTGTCATTGTCACATGGTCTGGGCACAGTGGGGCCCAGGCCCTGAAACCAGAAGCCAGCTGAGTCCCATGGGTCTGGTCTAAACAGGTCACAGTTGGTGAAATGTTCAGTATGAGTTACGATTTTACATAATGTTCAAATATGTTCGATATACAAACAACTGCTAACCATACAGGTTAAAAGACTGAGGAGGCTGAATGGCTTCATTTCACCCGGGATGGAATTAGGACTTTTCTTTCACAGCATTTTTATTTCTATTATTCCCTTAAAGATTATTTAAGGGAGGAGACAAGTAGCTCTCTATTATGGGATACTAGTATCACTTCAAATTTATTTTTACAACCTTTAAGTATTCTCAAATCTGCTGAGATTACACAGAATGGCTTATATTATTTCCTACTAACAGAAAGAACGTTCTACTAACAGAAAGAACGTTCACTCAATTACTCCATTTACATATTGAACCCATTTTCGTAGAGTATCTATCATGTTCTGACCCGAGAAGGGTTGAGGAAAAAGCCCTCGCTGTGGCTAGTGTCTGTTTACAAATGACCCCTCCTCTCCCCCGGGGCCAGTCTCAACACCCTGTTGCTCAAAATGCGGTGCGCGCTGAGCTCCACCTCCATCAAAGATTATAAAGAGCACTCACTTCCCGACGTAATAGGTCAAAGTCCTTCTTAGGAGAAAAAGGACCTTGTGAGTCCAGCCAACTCACTCATACCTCTCTTAGTTACATGAAATATATTCCCATCTATTCCAGCCTCTGTCTTATTCTCCTCTCTGTATCACTGGGAAGGCTGGTCACGAAATGCATCTCATTCTGGTGTGACAATCTTGAGTGCTAAGTTACGCCTTGCTTTCCGAATCTTCCTCAAAGAGTTCAAGTCAATGAGAAATTAGACTACACATTTACAGATGACATTCATACTTTAAGTGGCTTTAAATTTCCTGTCTTTTTAATAAGAAGAAAGCTGAGCAGTCTACCCCCAAGAGGGAAAGCAATTTGCATCTTTCAGGCAGGAGCAATAAAAATGACTTTTACATGAAGGAATCAAATTTATGTGTGATTGTTAGGTTGGAGGGTACTGCAGAGCTTTGGGGCTTCTAACCAAGGGTTAGCTTTTAACTATTAAGGGAAATTATGCTAATTCTAGCATTAAACACTGTAGGTTTTAACACTACCTTAGATAGCCTGAATCCCAAATCATCAAAACTGTTAAACCTATCAGGTTGGACTACTCTAATGGAAATATCAGTAAATGCACCTGGGACCTTCCTCCCCAACCCCTTCAAACTTTTAGGATGTAATTGGGGAAGGAAAAAATTTATTTCAAGATCCGGATTAGAGAAGTACCTGCTAGTGAAATGTTACAAAGAGGAAAAGCAGCACATGCAATGGATATCTATCCAAAAGGTCTGAAGTAAAGGTCCTTAAAGAAAAAAATAAATAAATGGTTATGTCTCTAAAAGACACCCATACGTTCAGGAGGAGGCCACATTGTATAAGCCTACATTGACAATTAAGCTGTGATTTATGCAGAAATACATAGCTGTTTTTATTTTATTTCTTCCTGGAAGAAATGATAAGAATCTTTCAACAAGTGGCTGTTTTTGAAAACCACTTTGTATTTTCTAACCTAATACATATATTGATTTTCTTTGATTGTTTTAAGAACAATAGGAGTTATTTGGACACGGAAGATCTCAGAGTGGTAAAATTATGAGTTATTATTGTTTTATTTGTGTTTTAGATTTTACTTATATGCATTTTCCATATTTTGGGTTTTTTTTAAAGATCTTATTTATTTATTTGACAGAGAGAGAGAGATCGCAAGTAGGCAGAGAGGCGGGCAGAGAGAAAGGGGGAAGCAGGCTCCCCACGGAGCAGAGAGCCAGATGCGGGGCTCGATCCCAGGACCCTGAGGATCATGACCTGAGCCGAAGGCAGGGGCTTTAACCCACTGAGCCACCAAGGCACCCCATTTTTCCATATTTTGTATATCGACAAACTATTTTAGTCATTAATGATGAAAAAAACCGTTAAGTTGCAAAAAGATCTTTAGGGAATAGACCTATTTGGCAACCTTCACTTTGATTTTTTAAAATTTTTTTCTGTGATATGTTTATTCACTCTTTTTCTATATAGACTCATATCATAGATTTCTGGACATAGACATAATTATTAACATATAAGGATATATTACCTGGGCAACCTTCACTTTAAATAAATAGATATAATCATCTATTCTTTCTGTAACATGTATTAATCAAACTTCCTTACATGACATCCCTACTCAAAACCTTCATCTATAGAATTAAAAATATCAGTTCCTTAGCATTACACTCAAAACCATCTGTGACCAACTCCCACTATCTTACCACCTTCTGGCCTTGCTCCCGAATTTCAGCCACATGGAACAAGCTGAAATTCCCAGCTCTCTCGCTCCTGATGCCTCTGAAAATTATTCCTTCTAGATGGAACAGCTTTTTCTTCCCCCCAACTACCTGAAAAATTTCTATTTTTTCCTTTAGAATTCTACTCCAAAGTTTCCACTTTTGAACGGCACAATTTTATACATTGTTGGTGGAGAAAAATGATATATCCTCTACGGAGAGCAATTTGGCCCTATCTATCAAAATTATAAATGCGCTTACCCTTCAACCCAGCAATTTCACTCCTAGGAATTTAACGTACAGATATCCTCACACATTTGTGAAATGATATACAAGATTATTCATAGCACCATGGTTGGTAGTAGCAAAATCCTGGAAACAACCTCATATAGATGCATATACGGGGAGTTGGCTAAACACATGAAAATCCATATAGTAAAACACTTATTTATGCAGCTGTCAAAGGAACAAGGAGTCCTTGATGTACTGACAAAGAAAAACCCCCAACACATGCTGTTAAATGAGAAAAGCGTGGAATAGGATAGGAATTTCTGTATAAGGAGAAAGGAAGAATATATACAAATTTGCTTGTATTTGCATAAAATATTTCTGGAAGGATATCTCTAAAAATCTAGGAACATCTCAGGGACAACAGGAATGTGCAGGAAACTTCGTTAGATGCCATTTTATATTTATTGAAATTTTGAAACCACGTAAATATACTATTTAACTTAAAATTGTAAAAGCTAAAAACCAAAATGCTAAAAAAAAAAAAAAAGTGTCCACAGGTTTATGAAAGTATCTCTAGTTCCCACACTCTCCCAATCATTCCTTTATTCTCTCATTAGAACCTTTACTGACTACAGATACTATGTGCCAGGTGCTGTGGTAGGTAGAGTCAGAAAATAAAAACAACCTGCAGGGAAAATGAACCTCGATGTACGACTCACAAAGCAGGCAGAATATCTCATTTCAGTGAGTGCCCAGGGTGCAGGGTGTGACAGATACGCAAAGAAGAGGCAGGCATCTCAGACATCTCTAATAGCCCTCTTACCCTGGTTCACAGTAACCGTTCACATCACTATCTCTGAAACTGGATGACTATCTCCTTAAAGATAGTTCAGAGGTTGACATCGTGCTATGCACAAAGGAGATATGAATGTTAGAAGATATAACAGACACAAGCACTGCCCTTTTTAACAAGAACTAATATTTAAGTACTTAACTAGACTCTAACCTGATCCCACAATTTTATAGGAATTTAGTATAAAGGTTTAAGGATTAAAAAAAAATTGGGGGGGAGGGGCAGAGAGAGAGGAAGAGAGAGAATCTCAAGCAGGCTCCACACCCAGCGTGGGAGGCCAACTTGGGCTTGATCTCAGAAGTCTGAGATCATGACCTGACCCCAAATCAAAGAGTCAGACGCTTAACCCACTGAGCCACTCAGGAAACCCAGGATAAAAATTTTTTTAAATAACTATCCCTATCTTACGTGCACAGATATTTATGAATATATTCAACTGTCACAAAAGTCATCTACTGTAGCCCAATGATTATACCTATGCGGTGCTTCATTTTCTCCCAATACCATCAATTAAATATGATGAATTAAATATCATCAATTATCATATCATCATATCAAATATTATATCAAATATCATCAACTAAATATCAATTAAATATGAGACCAATGCACCAGGCACAATGCAGGGCTGGTGATATAATGGCAAACAAAAACAGACACAGCCCTGCTCTCATGCATGTTATGAGTTAGTGGGAGATTAATCACATCATCACGCAAGTTTCACAAGCATTTTTCCGTATCTTTAAGAAGGGGAAGAGAATACAAAGCATGGCCAAGACTTCTCCTAGCCAGCCATAAGGAAAGGAATGCTACCCTAAAACCTCTGTGTCTCAGCTAATATAAGGTAAATGTTATGTTAGGGGAGTGTAAAGAGAATTCAGTGTCCTTGAGCACTGATGAGAGAAAACACCTTTATTTTCCTGAACCTCTGAAATTATCAGCTATAGATATTATAGATATTTTCATTCACATTACAGTTACTGCATACATCTCAAAATATTATTTATATTTATCACTACTTTGGAATTTTGGTAGTTATTCTACTTGCTACCATACCTTGTTATTTAATGTATTAATAAAGAAGCCATAGTACTCTATCATAAATCTGATTTGGGGCAGTTGGGGGTGGGAAAAATGGGTGAAGGTGGTCACAAGGTACAAATGTCCAGCTATAAAGTTAAGTCCAAGGGATGAAATGTATGTTATGGTGACTATAATTAATAATCCATTGCAGTGTTGGGGATGGGGAAGGGTAAAAGAAGGAAAGGGGACTAAGAGGTATAAATTCTAGTTATGAAATAAACAGGGATGCAATGTACAGCATAAGGAATAAAGTTAGTATTGTAACAACTTTGTATGATGACAGATGGTAGCTAGATGTATCACGGTAATCACTTTGTAATGCACATAACATTAAGTCACTATGTTGTACACCTGAAATTAATATAACATTTTATATCAACTACATGTCAACAGAAAATAATACTCTATTGTACACTTGCAAGTTGCTGAGAGTAGATCTTAAATTTCTCATCACAGGACCAGGAATGCCTGAAGCAACACAGGGGAGAGGAAGTTGGAGGTGGACAAGGCATTTCCCGAGGGTGTCAGCCCTACATGAACCTGATTGAGACAGAAGGCAGCACCTGGCTCCTGATGAACTTGGCAGCCAATGAAAAGGCAGCCCATGCAGACTTTTTAAAGGATTTTGTAGATCTCTTTGATGAAGATAATATCCAGTGAGATACAGTAGTGCGTGTGGTCAAGCCTTTGTTAGGTAGTGGTCTGGGGGATCTCCTCAAAGGATAATTTCAAACGGATCTAAAGACCTTGTGGACATTACTTGAAATCAGAAGATGGTTAGCCAAGAGAAGGGTGGTTTTAGCCATCTGTATGAGGCCTGTTAACCTCTGAATGTGACCAACTTTCATTCTTCATTTTAAAAAAAAGTGATGCCATCAAAAAAAAAATTCTCATCACAAGGGAAGAAATTGTAGTATGTGTGGTGCTGAATGTTAACTAAATTATTGTGATCATTCTGCAATATATATACATACGTCAAACCATGTTGTACATCTGAAGCTAATGTTTATATGTCAATTATACCTCTATTTTGATGACTATATTTCAATACAACTAGTTTCCTGTGTAATTTTATTTTATGCATTTAAAATTGTTCTCTGATAAGGGGCCCAAGTAGTTAATCAGACTGCCAAGAGTCCATAACCCCAAGATTGTTAAAAATCTCTAGGCTAGGAGTGCCTGGGTGGCTCAGTGGGTTAAAGCCTCTACCTTCGGCTCAGGTCATGATCTCAGGGTCCTGGGATGGAGCCCCACATTAGGCTCTCTGCTCAGCGGGGAGCCTGCTTCCCCCTCTCTCTCTGCCTGCCTCTCTGCCTAATTGTGATCTCTCTCTCTGTGTCAAATTAATAAAATAAAATCTTTAAAAAAAAAATCTCTGGGCTATACAGATGGTTCAGGCTGGAATAACAAAGTTGGTATACCATAGCATGTCATTAGAGAAGAGAGTTTTTTTTTTCTTTATTATTATTTTTTTAAAGACTTTATTTATTTATGTGAGATAGAGAGAGAACACAAGTGGGGTAAGGGGCAGAGGGAAAAGCAGACTCTCTGACAAGCAGGGAACCCAATGCAGGGCTCAATCCCAGGACTCCAGGATCATGACCTGAGCCGAAGGTAGATGCCCAAACAACTGAGCCACCCAGGGGCACCTGGAGAAGAGAGTTTTCCGTTTTTAATTACCTCTGGGAGATGGGAAAGAAGAGTGCTAATTCACTTCAAAGTTCTAAGTAAAATGAAAAAGAAAGAGTGGTTAAGTTTGAATTTACAATCAGGTTTTATTGTATTTTTGAGCATATGTCACTTTCTGATGACAAATCTGTGGATATACAGTTTGTGGGAATATAAACAAAGTATGCTATGAGAAACATAATATTTACATATTTTAGACCACTACCTAACCATGATGACCACATGAAAGGTCAATTATTACATAGGTGGTAGATGACTGTTCAGCAGATAGTCACTTCCCCCTCCTCCAACTTCTATGGTGGTGTATCCTTTTCTGTCCCACCATGTTGGAAGTGACTCTTTCATTCGCTTTGGCCAACAGAATGGGAACAGCAATCAAAATGTACGAGCTCTGAGGCCAGACCTTTAAGAGGTATCTAATGTTTCCATCGACTATTCCAGGAATTTTTCTTTCTTTTCTTTTCTTTCTTTCCTTCCTTTTTTTTTTTTTTTTAAAGATTTCATTTATTTATTTGACAGAGAGAGAAAGACAGCACAAGCAGAGGGAGGGGGAGAAGCAGGCTCCCCACTAAGCAGGGAGCCCAATGTGGGGCTTGATCCCAGGACCCTGGGATCATGACTTGAGCCAAAGGCAGACACTTAACTGACTGAGCCACCCAGGCACCCCACTTCTGGGAATTTCTAAGCTCTTATCATGAGAAGGAAACATTCCAGATAGCCTACTGATTACAAAAAAATGGCAGATCTAACCAAATCTGGTCCTGAAGCTAAGTAAACTCAACTATATCCAGCTGTGCCAGCCAAGATCAGCCAAATCCTAGCCATCCAAAGACTTAAAAGAGATAAATGATGGCCCTTACGCGCCACAAGATTTTCGGTGGTTTGTTGTGAAGCAATATCCGACTAACAAAATAGGCTAAGAGTGCTCTTGCTCAATAGTGAAACAGAAGTGCTGTGAAATGTGTAAGTCTGACGATTCACAGACATGTACCCTGGGGCAAATAATGCATTATATGTTAATTAAAAAAAATAGTGTAACAGAAAAGTCATTGTCACATTAAATGACTATAATGTTATTATCAAAGATGTAAAAAGTTGCCTAAGAAAAAAAACTCTACAAAGTTTACATGAGATTGCTTCATTAGTTTATTAATTTGTTGCCCTCTTAAGGAAACAAACTCTAAAGTATTATGTATTTCAGTTTCTAGTCTAAGAAAGGGCATCAATGTTCCTATAACAAAATTGACAATGAATATATACTGGTGTTTTAAGTTAAAATAAATGTTTAGGTTAATACGTACTTTTTTTTTTAATGTTTTATCCCCTGAGCCAATTTTTTCTATTAACCAGCTACAGTCCTGACTGTATCAAGGTAAGTGGGCTTCTTCGATATTTCAGTCTGCCAGAAATCCTATTGTGGGCATTGCAACGATCAGGGCTCTGCTGTTATTTTTGCTTTGTTTTGTTGCAAATCCTATTTATAAGCCAGCTTGTGGTCCTGGCATTGAGTTTGAATGTTACAATTTCATTTCATATTGAGTTTGAGCACTGTAGTGAGTTTTTGATGTAATACCGGCTTCTCCAATAATTTAATCATCAGTTTAAATTTCTATTAACCGAGTCTAAAATCTGATCCATTAGATTTTTAAAACACAAGGACATCAAATGAGGAATAAAACCTGAACTCCGTCTGACTTATAAAGCCCGCCATCTTAACCTGGTTCCCCACTTCTTCCCGGACCACATTTCTTACCACTCTCTGACCCTGGTGTTCATTGCACACTGTGATCCCACTCTGACCCTCCTGTTTTGCTAATATATCAAACCTGTTACCATTTGGGGGCCTTTCTCTTTAGAGCTTTTCTCTGTGTGAGCCACTCTTTTTCCTGATTTTCCCATGGAAGTCATTCAGATCTCAAATGACACCATGGAGGCCCCCACTAACTACCCAAAATAAAGCCTCCAATTGATTAATTGATGATACTACCTTTGATGATATTACTCCATTTTAAGTCTTTGTATAATACTTCTCACTAGGTGATAAGTTATATCATTAGCTAATATTTCTGGCTGGCTTTTCCCCAAAATAGTATAAGACTCACAACTGATATGTCTTTCATGTTCACAACTCACTCCCAGAGCTTAAAAATATAGCATAGCACATAATAGTAGATCAATGAATATTTTTGATTATTAAATTGAATACAAACACGGATGCTAAAACAAACTAAAAACCTAGAATAAGATTTTTTTCAACCACTATGGATGTTAGGATTTAAAAACAGAAATAAAAAATTTAATGTATTATATGTTTTATGTCAACTGCTTCTATCACATCCCCCCCAAATAGTTTGAATTGACTTACTAATCAACACCACCCCCAGTATCAAGCACGGAAATATTATGTCTCAAATCTCAAACAGGATTAAGTGCAGAAAAGTTCTAATTATTGTTACAGAAGTTGGTTCAATGATTTCATATTTATTAGCAAAACCACCTAGATAATTTTTAGATAATGAATTTCTTTATAAAGTCTGCTAAAAGCTCATCTTTTATTTCAAGATTTTTATGAAGAGAAATCAGTTTGGAATAATACCAACTAATGCACACGTGCCTCTTGCTGTGTGCGAGGTAAGTTCAAGTACTTTACTTACATTGACTGATTTGATTCGCATAAAACCCTATTAGGTGCTTCTAATATGGTTTTAATTTTACAGATGAGAAAAATTAAGCTCAGAGAGGTCAAGTCATCTGCCAAAAGCCAGCGAGCTGGTTAGAGGTGAGCTGGGATCTGACCTGGACAGTCTGGCTCCCGAGCCTGTGCCCATAGGCTCTACTCTACGCCCTGTCACCTCACCTGACACGACGCAGCCAGATTCTCCCTGAGGATTCTGGAGTTGTGATTTAGGGGTAGCAGCTTAACTCTCTGCATATGACAGAACAGTAAATCTGGATACTGTAGGGCAGCCATATTCCTTGGGAATGAAGAAGAAAACTTGGGTAAAGAGGGATAAATAAAGGAGAGGCCAAGAGAGAAGTTAATGAGATGGGAAGAGACAGGGAGGACGCTCGCCAGCATCAGTGCCGTGCCAGCTGCCTGGCTGAACTTCTGCCCTTGAGTTTAAAGGGACACACCCTGGTGTCTGTATGGTAAGTGCCTTTTTTGTTTAAGATACCTCAAGATTTTATTACTTGCAACTGTTAAGAACCTTAACTCATTATCAGAACTGATCAACCAAATGAGGGAAGATTTGGCTCCTGATACTAAACTGAAATTGATGGAACAGTGCCAGAACATGTACATGCTAAATGAGAATTAAGAATAAAAAATGTTTGGCAATTAACATTTTTTAAAAATGTGGACAAAGCAACAGGTCTTAGGTTTTATACGAATCAATATTTGAAATGTATAACCAGGGAAGATTTAGAAATAACTTTGATTTCATTGTTTTACCCATCTCTGGCACATGGAATTGCTCTGAATTTTTTTTTTCTTCCTCACCTGGCATGGTAGATTACATCTGTGTGCCAACCCAACAAGGAGGCAGTAATTTCAGAAAGCTTACCCTCACTCACTGATAGAACAGATAAAGCATAGCTCCCTGAAAGAGCTCCCCTCCTTTGCTGGCACAGTGGTGCTCTTTTGGTATCTCTTAGTGAAGAACAAATATCTAGTGGCAATAGAGCCTAGACACGTGTTAGCCTGGGTAAACAGCTTTTGTTAATGGACAGTGTTCAAGCCACCAAACACCAAGTCTCTTACGGTGACAAGTGACCTAGAATTTCTAGATGTGGAAACTAGTAAAGCCAGGCCATCTTTTCTTCAACACACTTTTTTTTAAAAAAGATGTATTTATTTTAATTTTGAGAGAAAGAAGGGAAGAGGGGAGAGGGAGAGAATCTCATGCAGACTCCCTGCTGAGCACCGAGCCCAATGCAGCAGGGCTTGATCCCGTGACCCTGAGATCACGACCTGAGCTGAAACGGAGAGCCCAACACCCAGATGACTGAACCACCCAGGTGCCCCCCATTACATTCTTGATACCAACTTTCCCATTCAAGTTTGCACGATCATGCCGATTATATGAGGTACAAAGTTCATAGTAATTGTCAACTTATTTCAATAATTTACTCTTCTCATATGAATTAGCTGCTGCTTCTTCCTAGGTGGTATCATCATATGTGTGTATTGCAAGAACTAACCGACATGTGTGGACTAATTTATCACACTGCCATTGTTAAGTGTCTAAGTCAAGACACTTGTCAGCTTTTCACCTGCATTGTTGAAATGTCCTTTAAAATTTTTTCCACGGGCAATGTGGTGCCTATCAGTCCGTTATTCCAGATTATTGCTGCAACAATCAATACATCTACCCAGCAGGTGGTTTGGCCCTATATAAATCCCTCCTATTAAAAAAAAAAATCCCTCCTATTGATTCTGCATTACTTTCCCACCCTTCTGAGGCTCAAACCTAAGACCCTCTGTACCATCTTCAGGGCAAAAGGCTTCAGGTTTCCCATAGGACTGATAGCCTGATAGTGCTTCCCTAATCAAACAAAGTAATTCACCAGGGTAACCCAATGAGCCCGTGTTCTCCTTTTGTCCACCCCCTTCCTTCTTCCACATCATGGTGGTGCCTTATCTACTCAACCCACTCCTTCCTTTAAGCCTTCTCCAGTTTGAACAGCCCTTTCCTTGTTAAAAGGGAGGCAATTAGTAAGAGCATTCACTGTACAATTAGTAAGGGCTAAATACTGTACTAATCCTCTCATTTAATCCGTACCGCAATCCAGTGAGACAGTACTACTAAGTCCCTCATTTTGAGATGAGGAAACTGAAATGTAGAGAACTTAGGTAATTTACAAGTAAGTAGCAGATCTACAACTTGAACTGGACACCGTAACTTAAAAAGTCCTCAAAGCAGTTAACCTCTCGGCCTTTGCACAAGCTGTTCCTCCTGCACAGAAAGGTCCTACCCTCTTCCACTGGTTGGCAAGCCCCTGGTCAGCCTTCAAAGTCTGACTTAAGCGCCCCCACCCCCTTCTAAAGGCTTCTTCCATCCTGCTCAATCCGTGGTAATTATTCTTCACTTTGTTCTACCCTATCATAGCCAAGTATCACTGCCATAAATACTTATTTTGCTTCTCTCTTTTACTTGTCTTGTGAGGTCTTTGGAGGAAGGGATATTCTATTTATACCAGCACACTGCAGTAACCCAAAAACGTCTGAACATTACATACTGCCCTAAGAGACAGCAGAACGCAAAGTTCCCTTCGTAACCACTCCATAGATTAAAAGATTGAAATAATTCAGCAGAATATAAATTAACATTTAACCTAAAATATTCAGGCTTGACAGGAAGTATGCATTGGTTATTAGGCTTGTTAGCTGTTTAAATCATACATCTTAAATTTAAATACATATTTAAAGCTTCCTTTGGAATGCGTAATAATGTAACAGGTGTGATCTTTTCCCTGTATTTACACCAGTCAGCTAAAGAAATAACTGGAAATGGTGGAGGAGGTAGAGAGGAATGTTGGCCATTCCTCTGCCACAGAAGGCCATGACTGAGGCAACTTCAGAGACTGTCTCCCTCAGTTGTTTATCACTCCTTGTGTGAGCACCTCAGGTCAGATTTAAAGATACTGTGTTTTAGGAGGGAGAATGGGAAGGGTACAACTTTGTCTCAAAATACAAGCCAGTTAATTTCAGCCAGAGTACAACCAAAGAAAAAGTAATCTGCTGAAATCCTATGTTCAATGAGGCACCTTTCTAAATGTTTCTGGAGCCATTTTGCCTATACTGGATTTTCACCCTACACACCAACTTATTTATGCTAATTAAAAAGTTCCTTTTTTTTTTTTTAAGATTTTATTTATTTATTTGACAGAAGGAGAGAGAGAGCGAGACAGGGAATACAAGCAGGAGGAGTGGGAAAGGGAGAAGAGGCTTCCCACCGAGCAGGGAGCCCCAGATGCGAGGCTAGATCCTAGAACCCTGGGAACACGACCTGAGCCGAAGGCAGACGCGTAAAGGCTGAGCTACCCAGGCACCCCTGTAATCAAAAAGTTCTTAGTTTTCCAAGTGATGACTCTCAACTTTTGTTTAGTTTATCGCAGTAAGTACAATATTGGCCTAGGCAATTTCTTTTTTTCTTTAAGTAATCTCTATACCCAACATGGGACTCAAATTCATAACCCTGAGATCAAGAGTCAAATGCTTTACTGCTCCACCAAGGGAGCCAGCCAGAAGCCCAGGTAATTTCTTGGCGGGGGGGGGGGGGGGGGGGGGGGGGGGGGGGGGGGGGGGGGGGGGGGGGAAGAACGAATGAGAAAGAGAGAGAGATCTGGAGGACAAGAGGAGTTATGATTGGCTTCCTTATCCCTTTTTCTTGCCATGATTGTCTAAAGGGACCTGTATAAAGGGATTTGTGATTTTCTTGCATTATTATTCAAAGGATCTATAGGATATAGGATTTTTTAAAGTGTAGCTTGAGACATTTCTGAAATAAATCCAGTGGAACATAACTAGCCTGTAAACAAAACAAAAAACCTGAATACCTCACAAGTAGCAACAAAAGTATTGTTTAAATTTTCTTTTAGTCCTGTGTGCATAATGGCTTGTATTTTTGTACCATGAGTCTCCACCAAAAATGTCAGAAAGCCACAGGGCTACTTATAAACAAGAAAAGATTCAGTGTCCACACTAAACCACTGTTCTTAATGGGATTTTTACCATTTGAGGAATCAAGATACCTTCCATTATGAAACGAAGTCCAATTACAGAAAGATATTTAATTAATCCTGTACTAAGAAACCTTCCAAATACCCTTTGTCATAATTGACCTAAACCCAAAGGATTTTATATATTAGAAAAAATGTAATTTGCTTCACAGTGCAGTAATAAATCAGATTGAGAAGTAATTTATTTCATACTATAGAAAATCTGAGTATGTATCTTTTTCATACAATTAAAGGGTTCATCTCAGATAAAGCAAAAAAATTTAGTATGGAATAAAAAGTAAATGATAAATATTTCATGTTGGCACAATTTTAGTATGACTTTTCCACATGAATCAAAACCAAGTAATCACCTTCAAAAGACTGTACCAGTCAAGTCTTTTTTTTTTTAAAGATTTTTTTTTTTTTATTTATTTGACAGCGAGAAACACAGCGAGAGAGGGAACACAAGCAGAGGGAATGGTAGCGGGAGAAGCAGGCTCCCTGCCGCGCAGAGAGCCCGATGCGGGGCTCGATCCCAGGACCCTGGGATCTGACCCGGGCCGAAGGCAGACGCTTAACGACTGAGCCACCCAGGCGCCCCTGTACCAGTCAAGTCTTTAAAAATTTCACATCTGATATGAAAACCATGTATCTCCAGAAAGTTGTATAATCAGATTCAATACCCCAACACCTATATTATTTAAACATTTAGTATAAAGACCAATATTTTGGGTCTTTATCATACCTCTGAGACTTTCCATACTCTCTGACTAATTTTCACAGCAAACATGCTCTAGGTTAGGAGCATAAGTGTGTTTCGGGGGAGCTGAAGTTGTATCAGGGCACAACGTACATCAATATACGGAATATTCATATAATCAATCTACAAGTGAAAGTGTTCCTGGTAAGCACATTAATATTAATTGGTTGATTCATTTCCTCTCCCTGTCTCCTGTACATGTGCACGTGACTACACACGCATACTATACAATGTCCTACACTTGCTGAGTGTGAGATGCTCCCTAGGACCTGGTCAGGTCACCATCTAGCTCCTCAGTCATCTCCTATGGCCTCTTCAGTATGCACTTTATATCTGTTTTTGTTTCTTCTCTCCTTTGGCATGGAAAATTCCTACAAATGGGGGTGCCTGGGTGGCTCAGTGGGTTAAAGCCTCTGCCTTCAGTTCAGGTCATGATCCCAGGGTCCTGGGATTGAGCCCCACATCAGGCTCTCTGCTCGGCAGGGAGCCTGCTTCCCTCCCTCTCTCTGCCTGCCTCTCTGCCTACTTGTGATCTCTCTCTCTGTCAAATAAATAAATAAAATCTTAAAAAAAATAAAGTAAAATCTTAAAAAAAAAAAAGAAAATTCCTACAAACATTTGAAGACTCAGCTCAGACCCTTAAGGCCCATCAAAAAGAAATGAAATAAAGTTCTGAATTCTTTGGATAAGTTTTCATGGCAGAATATTGAAACTCATGGCTAAAAGGAAGTTTCAAAGACTATCCACAACTACTGGTGGGCTCTCTCTCCTGACTTGGTAAAATATTGTGGTTTAAACTAAGAATTAGCAGTAATATCCATATAATATATCTAATTATAAAAATTGAAAAAACGTAAGTTATTTATATTAAATAGGACACGAATGCAAAAGGCTAGATGTTTCTGTATTAATGAACACTTACAGAAGTATATTATGTTGTATTTATTTGGCTTTTGCTATTTTTTTGGTTCAGCTGACTCTTAAACTGCATCTATAAAACATCTACAGGGGCGCCTGGCTGGCTTAGTCAATGGAATATTCAACTCTTGATCTCAGGGTCATGAGTTCAAGGCACACATTGGGAATGGAGCCTACCTAAAAAAAAAGCCTACCAAAGTGGCGTAAAATGAACCCCTGTATACTCATCTCCAGTTTCAACAATTACCAACACATAGTCATCTAGCTTCATCCATATCACCAACCCCTTACTGAATCATAAATGCTTTTGAATCTTTGCAGTCATTTCATCCATAATTATCTTAATATGTATCTCTAAGTCATCATTTTAAATATAATTATAATATCATTATTGTATAAAAATGAATAATCCTTAATATCATTAAATATCTAATTGGTGGTCAACTAAAGATGTTTTTTATAGTTTGTTCAAATCAGCATCTAAACAATGGCAACAGACTGCATCTATTTAATATAACCCTTAAGTCTTTTAAAATCAGTTTATGAGATCCCCTTTATATTGTTCATTGGAATTTACTGTTTGAAGAAATTGCCAGAGTATGTTTTCAAGGTTCCTATGCCTTAAAATAGAGAATTAGGGTTTCATATTATCAAGATAACTTTTACAATATAGTCTTTCATTCTATTGCTTGTTTTGAGTACTATCAAATATAATGAGTGAGCGGTTACTATGGCAATGGTTGAGAAAGTTAGTTTACAAAGTATGGCTCCCTGCTATCTCAAACTCAATAGCCATTATAAGGATGACTTCCGCAGAGAAGAAACAAACATTTGCAAGAACTTCATTTTTCTATTATGCAAGGACATGCACACCATGGAGAATGGTTAAAAAAAATTACAAATATTAAATCCCAATGATAATGGTGCTAGAAGTTAATTTCATAACAGTTCTTAGTAATAACGTCAACATTTTGAAAGTTGAGTACTTGACTTTTAGACAATTCCGTTCTCCATGCTGATGTTCTAGCCCTGATACAAATGTTCCACTTCAAGAAGACTGAATCGTATGTGTTTAAATGCAGGTAACCTTCACCTAATATGCACCTACATACACGCAAGGCAAATACATGTGACAAAGTTGTATTTGCCACTCTAAAACTCCTCTGACCCTCCCTATGTATGAAAGTAGTAACCTACGTTTTACTCCTAAAGCACTTTAAAATGTACTATTAAACATGTCATAGTGTTTAGTGATGTAAATAAATCATTAAAAACCTGTAGATCTTTTTGTAGCCTGAACACCAAGCCGAATGCAATACTCCTATTTTAATTCCCAGGAAGTTTTTCTCAGTTGCTATAGGAATACAGCTAGCATGTTAGAAAAGAAAAGAAAAGGAAAAAAAAAAAAACAAACCAGCCCCAGAGTACTGTGTGAGGCACCACCTACCATAGACCTGGGCTTGCTGATGGCCACCAGACTAGTGAGGAAGTCTTCATCGTGCAGCTGGCTGAAAACATGGGCGTCATAGGCCACCATAATGGAGATTTCTTCCATCATCTTGCCAGCTGGCCTTTCCACGGCACCAGCTGCTCCCCCAGCTCCAGACCAGACTATCCAAGGAAAAATCCTACCGCAGCTCAGTGCCAATGCCCACACCCACCTGAGTCTGAGGGGGCGGAGTATCGAAAATCCAGAAGGAAAAAAAGAAAAAGGGGAAAAAAAAAAAAAAAGAAAAGCAGCTGCTATCCCAAGGCTTGTGTGGCAATTCACCTCCAGTAGAAAACTAAGGGAGGTCTCTTATCTGTGGAGGAAGTATACACTATAAACACCTTCTGCATTCTTAACACGGCAGCTGGAAAGTTCGGTTTGGGGAAATCTTCTTTCAGCTTCAAAAAGAGAAATAAGGAAAAGTTTTCTAACTGGAAATATCCTATAGAAAAAACAAAACTTGAAAACAAAGGCCCCCAAACTGATTTATGTTATGTTCTTGGTAATTAGAAACTTTTAAGTTTATCTTCTTACGTCAGCGTCATTTATATCAAGATTCTTCTTCTTGGAGGAGAAGTGGATTTTCTTAGGCCTTAATTTTTTCACATTCATAGAAAATAAATAGATGGCAACCTTTAGTTTTTTCAGAATTTCTAGAATTCTTGGTGCGGTTAAAAATTATCTCCTGAAGTATGAAAAAAAAGAGATTCTTTTTCACCTCTGATTATTTCTGTTAAAAAAAAAGTACCAAAATATAAAAATGAAACAGACACTGCAATAATTAATTATTGTTTCCCCTTCTCCCACTAAAAAACAAACAAATATTCTAAATAAAATCCTTGATTTTGGGAACTTTGTTTTCTGTTGTTATTTAGAAAGCAACACAAAGGTCTCATTACTAACCTTATGGTTTTTCTTCCATAGATAAAAGTTCTCCCCTTTTTTTTTAAGCTTAGAAGTTTCTTTTAATTATCCATTTTCGCAGGTAGTCATGAACTGGTAATGTCCTAGCCACCAGAAGTGTTTTATAGTTGGGAGACCATATATGAATCTCAATATGCCCTAATGAAAAACGTGAAAGCTGCCCATAATTATCATTACAAGGCTGCCTAAATTACCAGGAAATATAATGTATGCTAATTCCATGGAAAAAGTATTAAGCAAATAAAAAAGGAGAGAACAAATGAAGCTCCTCCAAAAGTTATTTTTCCAAAATTTCTAATTAAGCTATTATCTTCTCTGCTTTTTGTAGATTATGACACTGCAGTACCATGAGAAATATAATTTGTTAGAATTAGAAATCAATTTGGCAATGTTTGTCTATAATCAAATACAGATACTGGTTGGAATTTTTAGCCCTAATTACAAATAGTATTGTTATGTCGTTTAATTGTTTGCTTTTCAAAAGACAAAACTTGGAGATTCATGGTGTCTATTTTTCCTTATTTTTCTGAAGCATCTTCACCTAGATTAACATGATTACTTAAATAGCATCTTGTTCCATTTAAATATGATTAGGAAAGTTTTGAGATTGCTATAGCATCTAGATTAAACACACACACACCCCAAGGAGAAATACACACACACACACACACACACACACACACACACACACACACACACACACCCCACCCCCACCTCCTAGCAAACACCTGATTGCTAGGAAACAGAAGCAAGTCTAATAGGCTTATTTTAACAGAAAATGCAATACTTTCAATAAATCTTCAAGATTAAAACAGCTTCAAACTGGGCTTGACCTTCGTTGGAGCCAGTAAAGCATTTTTACTTCATTTGTGGCTACAAATGCAGCTTTGTCTCTTACGCTTTATTTTTGTTAAAAAGTTTCCCAGTATATTTATCTTAACGCTGACTAACCAGGTAAAAATTAAATGGTGACCAAGAAACAAGGTTTCATAAAGCATCCAGGTAGTTCATACCTTTTAAATTCTTTTTTATCTTTTCAGAAGTACTGTAAAAGAGACTGTGACTCTCTTCATGCATTCACTAGCACCAGAAGGTTTCAGGTTTATCTTGCAGCACCGTTTTCTAGATGGGAAAGCAATTCCTCTTACTTTCAAGTTTTTCTTTGCTGTGGTGACTCAGGGCTTCTACCCTGATACCTGAATAAGGTGCACTGACAAAGACACCTGTTGTGGGAGGTAAAGAAACTACTTCCCATAATGCCTTACTCCCTGCTGGCAACCGCCCAGGGGCAAACAAGAATTATAAACCGCATTCGAGCAGTTGCCTATGCACCCCAGGAGAGCAATTTAGTGTAACAATGGGTAATCTCCCTGGTTAAGAAGAACACTCATACCCAAGAGGGAAAAAAAGACCAGAAAAACAATATCAAATAGTTTAGGTGCTATGTATTAAACTCATAAAACATTTAGGAATTGGGACTGTTAAGAGCACGAAACAATTCTAATAACAAAATCAAAGGCTGTAAAGATACTTTTAAAATTACATAAACAGACGCTAGTGACTTTAAATAATTTAGTCCTTTCAGAACTTCACACAGGTTCTCAGGTAAACAATCAGGTACTTTTTAAAGCTTCTGATTTATTATTTAAAAAATTGTTCTAATTAGCTGCAGCCACTAGAATTATTAATAACATTTCGTTTCTAAATCTAAGAAGTCCTCTATCAAAGCCAGAACGCATGCATCTTCTAAAGCAAGGGTTCCCTAAGTTAGACTTGCACCTTTTATTTTTGTTACCCTTACAATGGTTCTCCATACTTGACTCTCAGAGTCTGGGCAGGAAAAATTCCAGTGTTTCTTTTCTCTTACTATTAAATGTATACTTGTGGTCCCAACAAAAAGCATACTTTTTGAAAACCAATGATCTATTTAAAAACCTGTCTTTGAACTGTTTTTTTTTCTTCTTAAGACCTTTTCTCAACTCTCAAAAACAGTATCGACGACACCCACCCCAAACTCTCCCTGTTTACAAACAGCCCTCTACTCCCTTGCAAGGCATCTTTCTTACTCTTTTCCTTTCCCCCGTGAACTGATCCCACGGATCTCCCAGGATTGTTTCCACCTGAGTTTCTGCAGTCCTCTACTTCGAACCACGAAGTAACACTGGAAAAAGCCATGGGGGTGGGGAATTACCTGCGATCAAGGGGTGTAGCAGCACTTGGGGCTAAAATGTACCAGGAGGGGATTGTATCTCCAATCGGCAGCTGAAAACAGGGCGTCAGTGGGAACCAATAGATAGTCGCCAGTTCAAGCAGGAACTAGCTAGCTGGCTGTCCCAGGGCAAGTCATTCAACCTCCCTAGGTTTCAATTTCCTCATGGTCATGTAAATTGAGAGGGATGGACTAGATCTGAGGTTTTCACGTGCGCTCAGAAATAGTCCAAAGCTAAGTATCCAATTCCTCCACTAAACAGGCTTACTGGGGGATTTGAAGGTAGAAATACCTTTTTAATCTCTATCAGAATAAAAAAACAAAGGGTAACGTTAATCCCAGATGTTAAGAAAGTTGAGGTTGCTATAATGTGTCCCAACAAAGGGAGTCTACTTTGTACCCTACTTTGGATTTTCTAATGTCAACTCTTTTGCTTATGAAGAGGATTCAATGACAGCAATGATACTTTTTATTGGTTATTCTTTATAGTCTTTTCAGTTTAGAGGCCAACCCGGCTACAAAACAATTTGTAAAAGCCCCTCCAGATCTCATTAAAATAAGAAAATTTTAGTGAATAAAATACCTTTAATGATTTTTAAGCACCGTTTTAACGTTTTACATAGAAAGATTTTATTCTGGCAGCTGATTTTGTTCCAACAATCATTCTTCTAGGATTATTGCTTTTTTTTTTTTTTTAAAGATTTTATTTACTTGACAGAGAGAAACACAGCTAGAGAGGGAACACAAGCAGAGGGGATGATAGCGGGAGAAGCAGGCTTCCCGCAGAGCAGGGAGCCCGACGCGGGGCTCGATTCCAGGACCCTGGGATCATGAGTCCTGGGATCATGACCTGAGCCGAAAGCAGACGCCCAACGACTGAGCCACCCAGGCGCCCCTGGATTATTGCTTTTTAACAACAATATACCTGGGTCATCCTGAGTGAGTATGAGGCTAACAAACCATTCCTGGCCTTCAGAGAACATCTGTTCTCACAAATGTAGGTACGACCAAAATGAAAAAAGATCAAGAAAAACCTGAATAACATATGAACATTTTCTAATTTCTGTATTCTCCCCAAATGCAGCAAAGCCAAGTAGCTTTATGAGGGGAGGGGATTCAAATCAAAGGTGCAAATATGTGAAAAACAGATGGCACATCTTTTAAAAAAAGGCCCCCAGAGTGGCTGCAAAGACCCTTCCCCCCATGCCTCAGGTTCTGCTCGTTGAACTGCTCACAACAGCCACAAGATCAGGGGCAAGACGGAAAGGAGGAGAAAAGCACTGGGCAGAAATGTGGTCTCAAGGGCAGAGGGTCCTCTGAGGCCTCGGCCAAGCACAGGGGAGCCCTCTAGACACTCTCCTTGCCTCCCGGGTGCTGCCTGTCTCTCCGTGCCTCAGTCGGTCAACATCGACATTCACGAAGTGTATGTGGCTCAGTTTTAAGAGATCTTCACAAGATATTCACCGGTATTGACATAAACAAGAACCGTAAGAAAGGTAAAATTCTTTAAGTACTATCTCAATCACAGAAAACCAATATTCCAAGTAGGTTTCCCACTTAGGACTGCACATTATAAAACCCTCGTGCTCTAAGTGAGGAACAAAAGATAAAAGGAGAATGAGAAGTCACAGATGTATCAAGAGAAGAGAGCCTTTCAGAGTATTTTGGATTTCAGAATAGTCCAGTGACACATACTGAGTTTTTACAAAGGGAAAAGATCAAAGAATAAAAGATAAATAAGCAAAATCTTCATTTTCTTTAAAAAATCATGCAAAGGTAAATAACGAAAATCATTATTCTTGTGTCACATTGCAGCCTTTGGGCTCATTATCTTTCCTATCTTTCCCAGCAATTGCTAGGCCAACTCAAAACCCCAGAAATCACAGATTGTTAAGGTAAAAAACAAAACAACAACAGCAACAACAACAACAAAAACCCCAGAGTTAAAGGAAAGAAAAACCAGTGGGGCCTAAAAATACTTGCCTAACGGCTACACTGGTATCTTACTTCCTCACTCCTATCTCACTACAAAGAATGTGGGTGAGGGAGAGTCCACACCGTGAGTCTGCAACTCTCTTAACAATCGGTTTTTTTGGCCTCATTTGTAACTCTAAAATCCACAGGCAACTGTTAAACACAAGATACCAGGCTCCAAATGGAGTCACCTTTGTGAAGCCTTATGTTCCAGAGGCTTCATGACAGTGTTGGCTCTACCAGAAATGGAATCTTAAACCAGTCATTCAGAAATCGCCTGATCTGTACTAGTTGGGTAATCTGCCCAACAGAACCCTTTGAAATAATCAACCTGCTTTTTGGCCCTACTACAACTTCTTTGTTCCTGCTCCCTTCTGCCTACGAAAGTCTTTTCTTTGATACAGCTCCTCAGAGCTCCTTCCTATCTGCTAGATTGGATGCTGCCCAAGTCATAAATCATTGGGTAAAGCCAATAAGATCTTTAAAATTTACTCAGTCGAATTTTGTTTTTTAACACAACACGTTCCCTTAAACTTTACCTAACCACAAATAAGTGCTTCCAGTGTTGTAAGCATTCACTGATATTTGCTGACGATGGTTTCAGACACACATAAAAATATGAGCAATGCTTCATCTTGTCTCATTTTGAGAATACACAACTCGTAATTACAAATAACTTTATCTTAATTTTTAAAGCGTTCAAATAATTTTTAAAATTTAAAATATGTTTTAAATTTTTAAAAAGTTTTACTAACAACCAAATCAAACCACTCCACAAGGATAATGTTTTAGGTTGTTTTTTTTTTTTTTTAACCAAGATCAGAAGGTAGTTTTAGTTTTAGGGAATAGCCAAAAAGTGTAAGCTAGATTTATTTACATGTTCTTTTGTTTCAAGTTCTTCCTGCAGAGCTGGTGACACTGTCCTGGATAAGTCCCTTTCCAATGGGCCCTCAGGTCCCTGCAGTAGGTCACATACAGACAGCTGGCAGTGGTGGTCTTGATGGTCACCAGGGGGAGGTGAGTGGGGGAGGGAGGTTGAATAGGTGATGGGGATTAAGGAGGCATTTGTTGTGATGAGCACTGGGTGATGGGTGGAAGTGTGGAATTACTATATTGTACACTTGAAACTAATATTATAGTTAACAAGAATTTAAAAACTAAAAATAGCAACAAGCCAACTTGATGAGTTTGATGCTATGTAAATTATATCTCAATTTAAAAACTCAACAGCATTTGCTAAATGCTTGTAATGTGCATGGGAGGGGGGTTTTACAAAATTTTTAATATGGTAACATATAATCTAGCTATAATAATGACTAAGAGGGGCATTAAGGTGGCTCAGTTGGTTAAGCGTCGTATCTTGATCTCAAGGTCATGAATTCAAGCCCCACACTAGGCTCCACACTTAAAACACACACACACACACACACACACACACACACACTAACTAATATATCCTTAAAAAGTCTTTTATAATAATAATGGGAACTAATATGTAGCAAGCATTCACTATATCCTATAGAATCTCATTTAATCTTTATAGTAAGTCAATGAACTAGGAACTATAATTATCTCTTCTTCTCAACTAAAGTATGGAGAAGCTTAGTAATTTGACTCAATTATCACAATTAGAAATGGAGTTGATAAGATTCAAAAAATCAGTGTATCTGGCTCCAAAGTGCATGCCCTTCATCACTAAAGGACAGTAAGGGAAGCGAGCAAACATAAACTGAGAATCAGTTACATGCCAGACACTACTGCTTTTCAAATACTGACATCCCCTCCCTCCACCAAAGACTAGGATACACTCTGGTTGTCAAGTAATGCAATCTTAAGTGACTTTAGGACTGTAACAGTATGAAGTTTCTCTGCAAACAGGAATGCCTTCATGGAAAAGACGGATTGCATTTGGATAGGCAAAGTGAAATAATTTTTACAGGGAAAACAAGCTGGTCACAGTGCTGAACTGATATTGCTGGGGTACAGTAGGGGATAAGGTTTCAAAGGCAGATTTGAATCGGCCTGTGGTAGGTTTCAAATATCAGGTCAACAGATTTGGAAAACATGGTGTATAAGCCAAGGGCAGTCATTGAAGACTATGAAGTTTTTGCCTTTCTGGCCTCTATTTTTGTCGTCAGAGGAAGGACCTATAGTATAATGGTTAACACATGGGCTTCAGAGTTCAGAATAACTTGGGGTAACATCTGACTTTGCCACATACTAGGTCTGTGACCATAAGCAAATTACATAGACTGTCTTACCCTTGGTTTTGGCATCCATACAATAAGAAAATAACAACAATGCTGTTTACTATGAGGGATAATAAGATAATGCCCATAAATCCCTTAGTAAGCTGCCTGGCTCTAGAAAGCATTTGGTTAATGTTGCTGTTATTATCAAAATTAATAAAAACGATGTCTGTGGGGACAAGATCATTTGCTAAACACCGAAGAGAAGATGGAATTGTAACTTTCAGAAATGGGGGGAGTGGGTAGGCTCAAGTATCTGAGAACACAATGTCTCCATTTTCTGTTTCCTTATCCAATTAATAAAAATCCAGGAGAAAGAAAAAGATGATGTCACATAACTCCAACCTTCCACCAGCTTTCCGTAAGCAATTAAATGTTTTTAGATGTTGCTTTATTTGGGAGCAATTTGGTAATTTACACATGTTGTTCTGTCAGAAATCAATGAGATAGGTTAGAGGACTTGAAAGGTTGATAGTGTGTGTGTGTGTGTGTGTGTGTGTGTGTGTGTGTGTGTAGTCTCTTGTACTTTCGCCGCCCTCTCCAGTTTCCTGACGACAATGCAGACAGAGTTTAATCAATTACCTCTTATTAAATTAAGCAATTGTGACAAGAACAGGGAACAAAGAGAGCATTTGTTTTATACTGATATTCATCTGTTGTAACCTGATCAACAAAACACTGTTACTATGGGCGAACATGTGGAAATACATAATCCTTCTTTATAATTGTATTATAGCAAGATTTTCCATTGTTCATCGGTATCTTAGAGTCAAAAGAAATATCCTATACAATGGTTTAGAGTAACAGCTTATCTGGAAGCTTAGAACTGACCAATAAAACTGTTAATCCATTTCATTTCAAAGAGATCAGCTGAGTTTGATGAGGAGTGAAGGGGGAGGGAAGAGAGAAGTCAACACATTATTTAACAACATCTACTGTGTTGGGGTAAAGCTTTAACTACACTCCTAATTTTTACAACAATACTGTGAAGCTGGTTTTATTATCCCCATTTTACAGAAAGTAAATCACTGCCCTATGGGTTTAAGTAATTTAAGGTCACATTGCTAGTAAATGAGAGCCATGATTAAAACTGAAATATGTGATTACAAAGGCTGAGTGTCCCCCCAACCCTCAACATAAGATGAATTCATGAGAGAAAACAGTAAATTCAACTTGGAGATCCTGAAATAGAAGCTTTACAATTTCCAAAGCTAGACTTTGTATCTCTCTTAGTATTTTGCTTTAAAATTTTTTTAAGCAAGATCTAGGCCCAACATGGGGCTCGAACTCAGGACCCTGAGATCAAGGGCCGCATGTTCCACCAACTGAGGCAGCCAAGCATTCCCTTCTTAGTAATTTCCTTTTAATATTATATTATTGTATATTCAAAATATGAACTAAAAACTCATTTATAAGGCATTTGCAAATAGAAAACTGAGGCCAACGACTGACAAGTATAATGCACATATTAACAGTCTGCTATAATAGAAAATATCATGTGGAATGAAGCAGCATTCCTTGAATGACCTGTCAACAGCAGCTTCTCCTTTGTTAAAAATTGGCTTTTTGTTTGCTTTAAGAACAAGAGTAAATTGTTTAATGGGTTAGTAGAAAACTAACAAAAAGGCCTTAATAGTTTTCTAGCAGTGGTCTTAAGTAGGAGTGGTAGCAATTTCATTCACTTCAAAAAGAATTTATTTATTTTTATTTTTTTAAAGATTTTATTTTTAAGTAATCTCTACAGCCAATATGTGGCTTGAATTTATAATCCCGATATCAAGAGTCATATGCTCTACATACCAAGCCAGACTGGCGACCCAAGAATTTATTTTTTATGTTCAATCTAAAATATTTTTCCAAAAAGTGGTCATTTCAGGTTTAACAACTGTTACAGAGTATCACCGTAAGGTATATCTCTCCAATATCATGATTTTTATTTTTTGTCTAAAAACAGCTAACATCCTTTTGTGTTACTCATCAAAGACAGCAGGAAGAGAGAATATTAGTGCCTACACAGCTGGCCAAAGGTTTACTTTCAGTTACGAATTGTAAGGACCACCTTTAGGCCTAAGGATATACATAGTCTACAATGAATCCTTATTTAAAAATGTCCCTTTGGTGGCTCAGTAGGTTGGAACATCCCACTCCCGGTTCCCACTCGGGCCATGATCTCAGGGCTGTGGGACTGAGTCTCATGTCAGGCTCCAGGCACAGGGTGGAGTCTGCTGGAGATTTTCTCCTTCTCCTTTTCCTTGCCCCTCTGATGTTCCCCCACGCTGGCTTGCCTGTGTACTCGTGCACACTCTCTTTCTGTCAAATGAATGAATGAATGAGTGAATGAATGAATGAGTGAATAAATAAATAATCTTTTAAAAAAAGAAGTCCCTTTTGAGGGGCACTTGGCTGGCTCAATGGATGGAGTGTGCGACCCTTGATATTGGGGTTGTGAATTCAAGCCCCCTAGTAGGTGTCAAGGTTACTTGAAAATAAAATCTTTACAAAATAAACAATAAAAATGTCCATTTGGGACAATTTAGCATGCATTTGCTGAGAATTTTAAGTATGCAACATACTATGAAATTACGATTTATAATACTAATTGACCAAGCCAAAACTAGAGCAATGCATATATGTTGGCAAATCTGTATAAATGATCAGATTGCAAAACTGAATACAAATATATATTAAATACTGATTTGTGGGTAATTTTAATTTACGTAAATATAATGTCTTTTGCTTCTCCTAATGGCCACTTAGTTGTTTGACACTTTACTACTTACCAGTATCTGTATTCCACAAAGAGTACAAAAGGGAATGAAAGAAAAACTTTAATTAGTGATTAATTGGTAGATGTTATTTCTAATCATCTCTAACAAATGACTACACTAGAAAAACAAGCAAAAATTAAGAGCTAAAATAAATAAAAGGCTCGTTTGAAAATTTCCATATTTGAAAATCAAATGTTTTTTCCATACTCTCTATTTTCTATTCCCATATGTAGAGGAGAGCCGTCTAAAGGAATGTTGTAAGTAAACTGCCCCATGAGGTTGACTAAATAAATAATAATGTTAAGCAAGAAGTTCTGGTATTAAAGAATAAAATGAATTTTTCCGTTATCTGCACTTGGAACACCGAATGGAAGCATTAGTAACTGGCTGCTTTTATTAACTATTTTATGCACTATTAACAAAACTTGTGAATTTCCTTTAATTCTTAAGCCAGTCTTTAAATTTCAACAGTAACATTTTTTTTCTTTCCCTTCTCTCCATTCTTCCTCCCATTATCTATCTCCCTTATACACATCTCTTGTAAAAGATTATTTTTGTCCTAAACTATTTGATTCTTTAGCACATCATGTATTTATATCAGATAACTTACTAAGTATACACTTTAATATACTTAATTCCAGTTACTCTACATTGTTCTAACAAGGGTTGACAAGGTAAATGAGATATGAACACAGTACATGATCTCACAGATGGCACTTTAAAAATGAGTTCTACATTAGCCAACTGTAGATAATTGTTTTATTATAGTTACTGAATTTACCAGTAATTCAATATTGCTAGAAAAAAACCCTTCATTTTATGTTAGGGTAATATCTTAATGAAGATATTCCATTAAAAAAATCCCACTGTTATGTATAGGGTAATTAACCATTGTGCAAGATGATAACCCAGGAGTTCTTTCCTATGAAAGAAAATAGCTATAAATTTGTCCAGAGCCTCCATAAGAAAAAACTGTAAAGCAGCCATTTTGTAAAGGAGCTTCATTCTAAGACAAAAGTTCTCTTTGAAATCAGTTTCTCTTTAATGCATACGGCTCTAGCACTAGTAATATAAATTTCCCTGTTCTTTTTATCAGTAGTATCTTTATAAAAGTGGTCTTTAACTTTCTAAGACCACAGAATACAAAGGAAGCAGTAAACAAATTTACTGATATTTTTTCTTTACCCGGGGGCAGTTGAACAGAAGCAAAGGGAAGGCAATGGGTCTGAGGTTTGGATAATAAAAAAAACTCTGTATATGCCACAGTGGGAAGACTTCATCTTAAACCGCTGGTAAGTGAACACACTGAGGCTAGGTGACAGGAGTCTAACAGGACCTTGTAATGTGACAGCACCACTTCCCACTCCAAAACCCTTAGCTTAGATGACTCTTCTGAGATACTTCTGGGTCAAATAACCAAAAAATAAAACCATTATAGGTCATATCATTAGCTCTACTTCCCTCTCCTAAAACCTTAATGTATTTCCTCTAAAAAGAAAATAGCTTCCTTAGCATTAAAAAAAGCATTGTTGAAATCTGTATCCAATGATTAGAAACTATTTCTTTCCCCAGCATTTAACACTGACAAGGTATTATGTTGAAAAAAGGTAACTAAAGCAAATGATGAACATACAACAATGTTACTGAGAGGTTGAAGGGAGAAAAGAGATGTTTACATTAAATATATTGTGTCTTTTATTTCATTTTTACTACAAAAAGCCCATATATGAATTACAAAGAGATGCAGAAATCAGAAGACACTCAAAGTGAAACAACTTCCTCTTGGTTTTAAGGGTCAATAAAGAAATACATAAATTTAAAATAAATAGGTCTTTTAAGCCTTTACTAGATATAGGCTTATTCGTTATTTTGACAGTTGCTAAGCAACATTCTCTTCTGATTTAGGGCTAAAGCACATGCAATTAACAGGTTTTCAGAAGATATATTAAATGCAAAATTAGGGAATAGTATTTGAAAAGCAAAAAAGGACAAAGTATTAATTTGCTAATCAGATTGTAACAGAGATTTAGTGACTTCTGCAATAGTGGCTAAACATTTTGTTTTCCAAAACAAAATGGCATCAAAGGAGATGTTACTTTAGTACATTAACATTTTAACTTTATTTAAATGGTGATCATTATACTCACCTCTATACTCAATAGTCTAATTATTTTTAATATCTCAAATTAAATCAGACCAGTATGCTCTAGTTACTACTACTAACAGTGATCTCCGTAGATCTCCTTCTCTGCCAGCATTTTCCTCAAATACCCAGTTTCAAAGTAGCCACAGTCCTGGTTTGTATTTTTTTTTTTTTTAAGATTTTTTAAATTTATTTGACAGAGAGAGAGAGAGAGATCACAAGTAGGCAGAGAGGCAGGCAGAGAGAGAGGGAAGCAGGCTCTCTGCTGAGCAGGAAGCCCGATGCGGGGCTCGATCCCAGGACCCTGGGATCATGACCTGAGCCGAAGGCAGACGCTTTAACCCACCGAGCCACTCAGGTGCCCCTGTCCTGGTTTGTATTTTTAAAAAATGTTATCTTACTGTGACGTGCAACTAGTAAAGCTACAGCTTCATGATGCTGCTCTTAAGCTACTAGATCCCTGAAAAACTTGTTCTTTAAAGTGAACAGTTTGGGGGTGCCTGGATGGCTCAGTGGGTTAAGCCTCTGCCTTCCGCTCAGGTCATGATCTCAGGGTCCTGGGATGGAGCCCTGCATCGGGATCTCTGCTCAGCGGGGAGCCTGCTTCCCCCTCTCTCTCTGCCTGCCTCTCTGCCTACTTGTGATCTCTCTCTGTCAAATAAAAAAAAAATCTTTAAAGTGAACATTTTGTTTTTAATTTTAAGTAGGCTCCAGGCCCAATGTGAGACTCAAACACACAACCCTGAGATTGAGAGTCGCATGTTCCAGGTGCCTGGGCGGTGTAGTCAGTTGGTTAAATATCTGACTCTTGGTTTCAGCTCAGGTTGTGATCTCGGGGTCTTGAGATCAAGCCCAGCTTTGGGCTCTGAGCTCAGCACTATGTCTGTTTCAGATTTTCTCTCCCTCTCCCTCTCTCCCTCCCACTTGTGTTCTCTCTCTCTCTCAAATAAATAAATCTTAAAAAAAGAAAAAGAAAAAGAAAAAAAGAGATGCTCTACCCACTGAGCAAGCCAGGCACCCTTGAAGTACACATTTTGTGATAACTATTTCTACAGATCTTACCATATCAACTTGGTGACTAACGAGGAATACACTTTAATCCATTGGGTATAATAACGGAAATTTTTTTAAAAGGAAAAAGGCAAATAACCAAATGGAAAATTACTGTAGAATTTCAACTGTTGTGGGGGAAAGAAAAGATAGGAAATGGAAGGCAATTCTATTATTTTGAGGACTCAAGGGAAAATTTCCCTCCCTATTCCTGTACTTTTCCCCCTTTCTCATTTTTAATATTATGTTGCAAGTTGTATAAATGGTGGAGGGCCACGACTGCCAATCCCCTTGTTCACAAAATCAATTCCTCCCTGAATTTTCTTCGCCTACACCAAGCAAGCTTAATGCAGAGGCTAGTGAAAGTCCACTTTCATGAATGAGCTAAGGAAAAAAACTTACAAATCTGAAGTGTCTTGTGTCTGGGTTGCAATCATGCCTTGTATCTGTTCTCACAGCTCACACCTGTGAGCTTAGAAAGGCAGCTTCTTATTTAATTTTAAAAGAACAGGTTGGACTAAATGACTGATAGAGTTCACTTCAGTTTAATGCCTATTGCTCCACCTTGAAGCATACTATTATAAAGAATTATAATCTATTAAATAATTACTCCATTTTTAAACCTGCCTAGATAGGACACTTAATACCAGCTGGTGGGATCTTTGAGTATTTTCTCTTTTTGTTTTCCATAGTTTCCCTCAGACCAAACTCAAGAATCTACCGCAAAAATCTAATTGTCCAGATAAGAGTAAAAGGTCAAGAAAAATGCCAAAAGCCAGCAAGCAGTTTGTAATGATGTGCATGGCTAAGGCATGAATTTTAATGACCTCTATTTTGTTTCCAGCAGCTACCAGAATTAAATAAGAGCAGACACTCCAAATTGTACAATTCTCTATCGAGTCATATAGAGAAAAATTTCTTAAACATGGCTTTGTTAAAATTTGGGGATGAATAATTTTTTATCGTAGAAAGCTGTCCTGTTAATTTTAAGATGTTTTCCACCATCACTGGCCTTTACACATGATATGAGTAGTACCATCCCCCAAGGCAATGGCAACTCCAAATTTTTTAGACCTTGCCAACCGTCCTCAGCGGTGGGTGGGTGGTGGGGGAACTACCCTGGGTTGAGAACCATGAATATAGAGCTATATATCTAAATTAAAATTATGGAAAGGGGTTATTTTAAAATCCCAAATTGACCTCCAACCATTAGACTTTTTAAAATAATTTCTATGATTTCAGGTCCTACTGATATTGTCTCAAACCCTATTGAAAATTACCAATAAATGAATCATTCATTAATATCTGTGAAGAACTTTCTTTCACTTTGACTCTATGAGGTTTTTGCCTCACGAATTACGACCAGAACATTTACATACTCTTGTTCTTTTAGTTTTATTGAAGTATAATTGACCAAAAAATTGGATGTATTTAAGGTATACAACTTGATGTTTTGATATTAAATATTTTTAAAATTGGAAAAATCATAGTTACTGACAAATTACTTGCAGTGTCTCTTTGTTACAGGTGTTGTTTGTATATCAGTATCAATTACCCTATGTTGGAATATATATTATTCAACTTCATCAATCAGTTTTATAAAGTAGTATCCATGAATTTTATACACAGGAGGGTTCTAAAAAGATGTCAGATTCTTAGGTTTCTGAAGGGGACCAGAATATGCTACCCCAAAATATGCCACAAAATATGCCCAAGGATTATTTTGAGCTGAAGGAAATTGAGAAGCCACAGACACAGAGGGAACTGTCTGTCCTCCCCCTAACTGCCTAAAAGCAGAGTAGAGATTGCCCATTTGTAAAGGGAACTTCCATCTGTAAAGGGCCCCCTCTCCACAACCCTTAGCTACCATTAGTTTCTCTCCTACATTTCTTAATTACCATCACACAATTTACCCCCTCCAAGCCCAACCCCCCTCCTCATTTGTCTATTCACCGCTTCACAATTTATGGCCCTTGGTTAAAATAGTATATAAGTCCCAGGTCCAGCTGCCCCTTTGGGTGTTCACTTCTTTTCTGTAAAGTCGCTATTTATATAAAAAGTATTAATATTAATAAAAACAATAAATTAATAATATTAATATTATAAATATTAATTAATAATAAAAAGTATTGATATTAATAATAAAGTCACTATTTATATAAAATTATTAATATTAAAATTAATAATAAAAATAAAAATGCCATTTTTCCTGTTAATCTGCCTTTTGTCAATTTATTTTTTGTTTAAGATTTTATTTATTTATTTGACAGAGAGAGAGGCAGTGAGAGAGGGAACACAAGCACGGGGAGTGGGAGAGGGAGAAGCAGGGTTCCTGCTGAGCAGAGAGCCTGATGCAGGATTTGATCCCAGAACCCCAGGATCATGGCCTGACCCAAAGGCAGATGCCCAAGGATCGAGCCACCCAGGCACCCTTGTTAGTTTAACTCATAGGCCCCAAGACACAGAAGCTGAGAGGGTATAAGAAAAGTTTCCCCCAACTTTTATTTCCAACCCAATTTGTGGATGAAATTATCATTAAGAAGATGACAATTATATTTATTCCTAAATATATACTACCCCAGGGGTTTGTAGAGTATTGCCATTGGCTTTAGATAGTACTACCTAGTTCCTGATTTACAATGAGGAAACCAGAGGCTAGAGTTTAAGCAACTGAAAAAGTAAAAATAAATTAGTTTTAGAAAATGAAGGGAAGATGAAAGGGAAAAAGCTTAAGAAGGAAGAAGAAATAAAACCAAGAGGGAGGGAAGTAAAGCCTTTAGAGGGGTGTGGCTTAGTGTGACCAACCAAAGCCTCACAAACTGCAGATCTCAGTCCCTGGGATCCACACAGACCGAGAACCGGAGAAATAATGAATGTAGTTTTACAGCTTTGAACACACCCAGCGCTTCCTGGCAAGGGCCAAAGTTGCAGGAGGAGGCCTGCAACCCACTGTGGGCAGGCACGGCTTCCCTGCACAGTGGTGCACATAACCATACGGCTCCTACGCTGCTGTTTTCCAGCACTGGATTAACTTCACTTCCTGTTAAATGGTCGGGACCAAAGGGTGTGCTGAGTATGTTTTAGACTTGTATATTTGGAAAGTTTTTCTTATGTGTTTATCCTGGGGCTTTTAAATCTAAAAGTCTAACTTGAAAAATACAATAAATAAAATAGAAATTAAAAAGGAGATCCAGTGATACATAGTGGTTGACCTTTGGCTGCTTCCATACAAGTTTTAGGTTGTATTTTAGATTTGTCCAGATGTTCCAATGTGTAATTGGTCAGTTTTATCTGAAAGCATTTGAACAGGAATAGGACTTTGTAATATTTTAAAATAAAGAGCACAAAGTATCTTCTCATTTAAACCAGCCATTCAGTGAAAACAATGCTCTGTTAGTATCAACAACAGAAAAAGGGCTGGTGCTTGAACATTCGTCCATCATTAAAAATAGGTTTAGAAACAATTCAAATACAAAAAAGGTAGTTGATACAACTTCACTTTTTCAAGTGATACTACAGTGAAGTTCAAGAGAACATGTAGTTACTAAGTGTCTTCTGTTTAGAACACAGTGCTAAACATCTGGAGTGTCAGACTGAAAAACTCAAGAACCCCAGATTTTTATCAGTAGGCTGTAGAAGACAATGAAAAGAAATTTCTACACATAATGAAAGTAAATATATTAACCCCTCATTCCCCGTAAAAACACAAATAATAACCTCAGTCCATTTCAAAATGGCTTTGATTTGAGCCTTTCTTTTCACTGCGTTTAGTAGTCTCTCTCACGAGCCTTTTCATAACAGATGCAGAAAACAAAACCCACGGAAGGGGAATGAAATGCTTACTTCAGGATTCTATGAAATCACAAGTGATATAAGGTAATCTGGGCCTTCAGAGGTTCTCTAACACAACTGCTTATGTCAAAGGCCCCAAATAGAGCTGTTCAACGGCAAAGTTAAGATGGGAATCAGCCCTTTGAAGTAAGGACCCTAATGGAAGCCAAAGCCTACCTTACTTTTGGTCTATGTATTGGACAGAGCCATTCCCAG
>CM053618.1:42761271-42790219 GCA_028646535.1 Procyon lotor
CTATTCTATACTTGCAGTCACCTCTGTGGATGCTTTGCCTAACACACAGCCTTGGTCTGTATATCCATCGTTCCCTAAAATCTGCAGTTGCCAGCATATTCTGCTACAAGGACGCATGACGGCTCACATTCTCAGCACACCCCACTTCCATTATTCATTGCCACACCTCAAGCTCCACAACCTCTCATAAGTTGCAGCACATCAGAATGGGGAGGACGGAGGTGGTGTGAACCGTGGGATAGACCTCAGTGTTTTTTTCAAAACAGCAAGCTGCTGTGAAATTGATTTAGTGGGTTATGATTACCTTTTTGGTTTGCAGATTTTTCTTCAAGAAGTCTAAATGATGCAGAAGAGGAAACATCAGAGTACATCACATATTAAGGGTATTTCTTTAGATGTGTGTGTGTGTATGTATGGATGGTCAGGGTTTTGATGTAAAAGCTATTTTAAAATGTAGGTTTCAGTTAAAAAACAATTTTAAGCCTTTAGGTTGGAAACCTATGCTTTAGTTCCAGCATGATCCTTGGATATTGTACTACTTCCATCTCTGAGTTTCATCTCACATCTGCCTCACAATCACCAAATTAAAATGATATCTTGTGGGGCACCTGGGTGGCTCAGTGGGTTAAAGCCTCTGCCTTCAGCTCAGGTCATGATCTCAGGGTCCTGGGATGAAGCCCTGCATCAGGCTCTCTGCTCAGCAGGGAGCCTGCTTCCCCCTCTCTCTGTCTGCTTCTCTGCCCACTTGTGACCTCTCTCTCTGTCAAATAAGTAAATAAAATCTTTAAAAAAATAAAATGATATCTTGTGATACAAAATCAATATACAAAACTCTATTGTATTTCAATACATGAGTAAGAAACTACCAGAAAGAGGAATTAAGAAAACAATTCATTTTATAATTGCATCAAAAAATACCTTGGAATAAATTTAACCAAGGAAAGATCCAAACACTGAAAACTATAAGACATTAATGAAAGAAACTAAAGAAGACACAAATAAATAGAAAGATAGTCTGTGTTCACAGTTAGAATTAATATTGTTAATGGGCCCAAAAACCCAAAGCAATCTATAGATTTGATACAATCCCTATCAAAATTCCAATGCATCATTCACAGAAATGGAACGAATAATTTTAAAATTTGTATAGAACCACAAAAGATTCCAAATACCCAAAGCAACCTTGAGAAAGAAGAACAAAGCTGGAGGCATCACTTTCTGATTTCAACTATATTACAAAGCCCAAGTAATCAAAACAGTATGGTAGCAGCATACAAAAAAACAGACACATAGATCAATGGGACAGAATAGAGAAGCCAGAAATAAACCATGCAAAAATGGTCAATTAATTTACAACAAAGGAGCCAGGACATACTATGAGGAAAGGATAATTTCTTCTATAAATGGTGATGGAAAAACTGGACAGTCATATGCAAAAGAAGGAAACTGGGCCACTATCTTACACCAAACACAAAAATTAACTCAAAATGGATAAAAAACTTGAATGTAAGACCTTAAACCATAAAACTCCTAGAAGAAAACAAGGGTATGATCTTGGTGATAATTTTTTTTGGATTTGACATCTAAAATAAATACAACAAAAGCAAAAATAATCCAAGTGGGACTACATCACAATAAAAAACTTTTGCACAGGGCTGCCTGGGTGGCTCAGTTGGTTAAGTGTCTGACTCTTGATTTCAGAGCAGATTTTGATCTCAGAATTATGAGTTCAAGCCCCATGAGTTTAAAAAAACAAACAACTTTTGCACAGCAAAGGAAAGCCATCAACAAAATGAAAAGGCAACCTATTGAATGGTAGAAAATATTTGTAAATTATGTCTGATAAAGAGTTAATATTCAAAATATATAAAGAACTCATATAACTCAACAGCAAAAAACCCAAACAATCTGATTAAAAAATGGGCAGAGGACTTGAATATTTTTCAAAGAAGACATACAGATAACCAACAGGTACTTGAAAAGGTGCCCAACACTACTAGTCATCAAGGAAATGCAAATCACAACCACAATGAGATATCACTTTACATCTGTTAGAGCAGCTATTGTCAAGAAGATAAGAAATAACTGTTGGCCAGGATGTGGAGAAAAGGAAACCCTTGTGCAATTGTTGGTGGAAATGTAAGTTGGTGCAGCATATGGAAAATGAAGGTTCTTCAAAAAATTAAAAACAGAACTACCATACAATCTAGAAATTTCACTTCTGGTTATTTATCTGAATAAAACAAAAAAACCACTAATTTGAAAAGATAGCATGGACCCCTATTTTCATTACAGCATTATTTACAATAGCCAGTAATGGAAATGACCTAAATGGCCACTGAGGATGAATGGCTAAAGAAAATGTGGTATACATATATGATGGAATATTATTCAGTCACAAAAAAGAATGCAATCTTGCCATTAGGCACAATACGGATGGAACTTGAGGCCATTATGTTAAGTGAAGTCAGATAGAAAAAGTTAAATACCATATGATCTCACTTATACGTAGAGTCTAAAAAAGCAAAACAAAACAAAAATACCCAAGTTCAGGGACACAGAGAAGAGATTGATTGCCCAAGGCAGGAGGTAAGGGCTAGGTGAAACGGGTGAAGGGAGTCAAAAGCTACAAATTTCCTTCATCATAAAATAAGTAAGTCATGGGGATACAGTATACAGCATGGTGACTCTAGTTAATAATACTGTACTGCCCCTAGGAGAGCGGATCTTGAAAGTTCTTACCACAAGAAAAAAGTATTTTGTAATTATGGATGGTGACAGGAGTTAACTGGGCTTATTGTGGTGATCATTTTGCAATTTTGCAGCTGAAACTAATACGATGTTATGTTAACTGTACCTTAATAAACATGGTGTCCTGTGAGTAGTTTTATGTATCTAAGCAAAAGTTACTCTCCTTAGATAATGCAAAAGCAAAAAACAAAACCCAAAACAAGACCTAAAAACAAAAAACAAAATCAAATAATTCATTATTACTTAAAATAAAAATTCATGTCTGTTTGCTCATGTTCACATACATCATTCTGGTTACACATGTTCCTTCTAGAAAGAGTCGACCCAGATCATATTTTGAACTTACTTCCTAACACCTTAAGTTTCTGTGTCTTTCAGATCCCATGTTTCTGGTTTGACCATGGTTAGTTGCCTCCATCCTCTGGGGAACTTCATAAATTATATTGGAAAAATCTTTCCCTATTCGTCTCACAATTTTTGATTGCTTGCCTGGGTTTTCATTTCTCAGTGACTGTCCGGTGCTACCAAATTTCCCTTAAAGATATTTAACTTTCTACCTTACCTGGACCTCCTAGCTCTCTCATCTCATTCTTAGAAATGAATGCTTTATTTTAACAGATTCCTACGGCACTGTTCTAGTTCACTACTTTGACAGCTCTGGAACAATCGAAGGCTGGAGCCTACCTTTCAAACAAACCACTCACAAAATTCAATCAAAGCCACCATGACCACTGAAATGTATTTTCAAAGATTACAGACAAATGTAACTCATGCGTATTCATTTGGCCCAGCCAGATAAAATAATCAGTCTGGAAGGCTTTACGAGTTTGCATTTCAGGATGAAGATTCAGAGGTCTGTTTTGCTTAATATCTTTGGAAAATGATTTTTTTGAATATACAATTCATTTGAAAGACAATATATTTTTTTCCTGTTCAGTTATTACTTTCAGCACTGAATTGTACCTTTCAACCTTCAGAGTTTACTTTAAGTTAAAATAAAAAACAACAGTGTTACGCCAAAAAAATGTTGGCCTGGATATGATGCTTCAATGAAGTCTGTGTCAAAGTACATTTTAAGTAATGAGCTTAATAACCTGATGGCAACTCAATCTTCTATTTGCCTAATCCAAAATCTAGGGAGTCATCTTGACTCCTCATTTCCTCTCATACTCATGTGTAATATATCATGAAGTCTTTTTGGTTCTCTTTCAAAATATACTCAGGTTCCAATCACGTCCGTCTCCACTCCATCACCCTGGTAAATCCTATCATTATTTCTCAATAAGATTACTGCAAAAACCCCTGTCTGATCTCCCTACTTCCACCCTTAACTTTCCTGCAGTCCGTTCTCAAGACAGTTAGCACTGTGTTCCTCTAAAGCCTCAGACAGATCATATCACTCTACAACTCAAAACCCTGCAAGAGCTACCCACTTCACTCAGAGTAAAGCCTGAATCCTTGCTAAGACCTACATTTTCTGGCTCCTTGTGAACTCTCTAACTTCCTTGTCTATTGCTCTCCTCTTCATTCACTTCACTCGAGCTACATTGGCCTCCTTGCTATTCTTCAAATCCACCAGGCATGAGCCAGCCTCAGGGCCTTTGAACTCGCTATTGCCTCTGCTGCAACACTCTTCGGCTAGACATCTCCATGACTAACCCATCTCCTTCACCTTCTTAATGAGGTCTACCTACTCTGACTACCTAGTAATAACTCTAACTTTCCCTCTCCTCACTAATCCGGTTTTGCTTATTTTGCCCTACTTTTCCTTTTTGCCTAGCCATTTATCACCTTCTAGCATATAAAACATATTATTTATTATGTTAGTCATTTATTGTCTGTTCTCTTCTCTAAGAACATAAGGTCCATAAGACATGGGATCTTTGTCTCTTTGTTCAGAAGGGAAATTTATATTTATGTCGTAGTTAGGTAAGAAGATTGCCTAGTATATTTCAGAGGTACAAGAATTAACATCAATAAATTTGTTCCAAATCTTTAAAAAATGTGCTCTCTCATCTTGATACCATAATTTTCTGGATAGAAATTTCCATATGAAATTATTTTATAAAACTTGTTTAGTTTCATGAGGCATAGGATAAGGAACAATATATCCATGACCATTTCGCAGATGTGGGGTGGGAATGGGCAGACCAACACTTAAAGCTTTCCAAGTCCCTTAGAGAAAAGAAAGCACCGCCTAAGTAGGCTTTTCTTGCTTTGTCGTAAATAATCCTAAAACAGATGGCCAAAAGCTAAATACTAAGTCTGCTGCTATGGAAACCACTACCACAGCAGTCCATTCTAGAGCCCTACCTATAAGACAAATGTTTGTCTTCCTATTGTTCCAATCTGAACCGACTAACTTTCACTCCAAGTCCTACTGGAAGATATTAGACACATACCAGACTCACAAAATGTCTGGAAGAGTCTGTTCATACACTGTATCACCTTAAACATAGTCAAAATCCAGCAACGTATAGAGAAGGGGTTTTATATAATTGGCCACATTCTTTCTGCATTCAAGTTCTGTCTTTATTATATATAAATCCATGTACTTTACCTTAATATTGCAAGCCTGCTCCATCAATCTTCTAGCATTTTCCTCCGCCCTGTATCTCTTTGGAAGCTGAACTCTGAAAAACTTTAAAGCACCTTCAAAATCAGCCTGCAGAAGATCTTCCTTTGAGGTCTGCAAAATAAGCCCAAGAATCATCATTGCATTTTAGCCTGCCTTCAGGACAAATAAACTGAAGAAAGAATTTCTATTTTCCTGACTCCTTGTTTGTAGCTAAGATCTAGCTTAGTTCCACAAGTTTTTAGGAATAGATTTCTAATCCTTTTACTATAAGCTGAAATAAGTCACCATAAATCCTGGGCGGGGTATAAGAATTAATTAGTAGGCTAACATATTTAATTTACATAACCTGAAGATTAAAATGGTGGATCCCAGCAAAGCTAACCATGTTACAGCTCTTGGGGGGGCGGGGGCAGAAAAGCAAAAAATTTTAACTCTGGGTCTAATCTATGACTTTGGCTTGCTGGGCAGGTATTTTAAGGATATTATTAGAAACTTAGCTGAAGACACAGACAATGTAAACAAAGCATATTAAAATTATATAATGAACACCTAATGGGAGAAGGGCCTTTCAACTAATGACGACAACAGCTCAAGAAAATAAGAAATTGATCCTCCACCTTAAAGAATGCTTTTTGAAAAAGTAAATGAAGCAAATCACTTAACTAGCAAACCTTCTTATGAAAACTGTTTGCAAAATTTACTTCTTCAAGAAATAATCACTAAAAAAAAAAAAAAAGAAATAATCACTTAAAAATATATACATATGCATGCCCAGAAAAAAGATGGAAAGGAAATAAAAGGTTTCTCTGGATAGTGGGATCATGGGAGTTTTTTCCCATATATTTTGCTGTATTTTCTGCAGTAAAGATTTTGTAATAAGAAAGACAATACGGGGCGTCTGGCTGGCTCAGTGGGTAGAGCCTGCGACTCTTGATCTTCTTGGGGTTGTGAGTTTAAGCCTCACATTGGGTGTGTGAGAATATTTAAAGGGTGTGGGGCCTATTTAAAAAAAGAAGAAGAAAAGGAAAGGTCATAAGTATTCTAATAAACAACTATAAGCAAACTTTGGCAAACAGTCTGATACAAGTTACAGATTAAGCAGACTGGGCACACAGAAGGAAGAGAAATGAGATGTTGTAAGAGTAGTAATATGAAAAAACAAAACCAACCAGGGTGGCTAGAAATCCTAGAACTATGTGCTCATTCAAAATATTACTTTATTTAGATTCGAATGTACAGCTGATTAACCTTAAAGGCTGTCCTGAAAGAGTATAAGGAAGTCAGAGAAATTCCTGCTCTTCACAGGGCCCGAGTCATCTTCAGCACCCTGGTCCCCAAACCACTGGCCATGTCCTCTCTTAGGTGAGCCGCTGCAGTAACCCACTACACTGGTCTCCCCGTTTCCACTTTCGTTCCCCGCAGCACCCTCTCCTTATCGTAGCCAGAGGATACGCCCTCGCATAGTGTGGTTCTTCTGTGCTGAGCCCTCCAGTGCTTCCTACTGTGCTCAGAGTATCATCCAAAATTGTTACCATGGCCCACGAGACCCTTCATGATCTGGAGCCCCTGCTTCCCCTCCAACCTCGTCTTGAACCACAACTGTCCCCTGTTCTCAAGCTCCAGGCACACTGGCCTTGTTCCTGTCCTTTGCACACACCAAGCTCATTCCTAACTGAAGGCAACTGCCCTTGCTGTTGCTTCTGCCCGGAGAGTCTTCTCCCAGATCCTCATAAGGACAGCAACTTCTTGTGGTTGAGATTTTTAGCTCAAATGTAAAATCCGAGTGAGGCCTTGGCTGAGCACTTAATATTCCCCCCACCCCCAGCCCATCAAGTAATTTTCCACCAACGCGTTTTCCCGTTTTACATCTGTTTCCTCCTAAGGAAAGGGGCCTTGTCTGTCTTGTTCATTGCTGTATCCACAGCGACAAGAATAATAACCAGAATATAGGAGGTACTCAATTAAAATTTACTGAATGAATGAATTCTACTTTCATCTCCCCTCCCTTTTAAACAGAAACATGTAAAATAAAATATTAATTCACAAAGCAGGCATTTCCACAGGGGGCCCAGGATGCCACAGCTTTAGGTCCACAAACTGGTAATCAGAAAGTAGAGCTAGGCTAACAGCAGCAGTGGAAAAACAAGCCTGGGTACATCTCTGACTGACTTCCTCCCTCGTGGATACTTAGACACGATGGCAGTAAGTGGTAGAGAGAACATTTAGCACAACAGAGTGCTATTAACTCACCTTAACTTAGTTGAAAAAGACTGTTAACAGAAACTTCGGCCTCAGAGGGGGCTTCTCTGACCAAAGTATCAACCGCTGGGATACTGGCATTACTGGGAATTACTGGGAAAGCATCCAGCTGCCAGACACACCAGACACACTATGTCCCCAGCCTTCCTTTCTCACCCGTGCTACTGGCTTTGATGATCAGCTCTCTGGTGACTGGGGAAAACTCAAGAAACACTGCTTCTGGAGTTCATGGGGAAGCAGGATAAGCAGCTACCCTCCCCACCCCAAAGCCTCTCAGGGCACGGCTTCTATTTTCTGTGCAACCAAGCTCTAGTCACCTGGTAACAGATGCCCCCAAAATGGCGGTGCAGTTCCTTGCCTGAAGGCAGTAGCATGATTACCGAATATTGCCCAAGGCCTAATTTCAAGTCCAGAATCTGAGTTCATGCAAAAGCAGGAAGGTGAGGATTAAAGATGAGGAATCGTGTGGTCTGTGACATGTGACCTCTGGTCAGGCAGAGGTGGCCAGGTCAGAGAGATGCTGTTTGAAGGAGGCCATCTGCTCAGGGAAGGTGCAGGAAGAAGCTCCTCACCTGGGTGGGGCCGAAGCCCAAACTGAGCTGAGTCTCTGGAAACCAGAATTCAGAGAGCCCTGTGACTGTCCTTTCCAAGACACTGCTTGCCTTAATGCTGCTCCAGATCCCATGGCCCACTCTGTTAAGTCCTGTCAGACAGGAGTTCTAAGGACCCCAGAGGAGAACGACTCAGGCAGGCAGACCTGTGGAAACTGCATGGTGGTCAGTCCCCTAATCTCAGCTTCTAGAAAGTAGCTGGCAATTAAAGAGACTCAAGCAAGGCTGCAAAGGATGAACTAAATCCATTCTGATCCCGACTCTGGCTAACTTGTGGTGCTGCTTACATCGCCACTGTTCTACTTCAAAAAGGGAGCATCTTCAACCTCAAGAATTAGTGAAGGAAATAAGTTAAGTCCTATGAGCGAATTTTGTGAACCCCAAAACAAATATAAGGGATGTCAATTTGGAAAGTTGTCTCTGGGTTGCTCAAATATGCTCAGGTACAGATATTTTAGCGGCTAAAAACAGTATCCTGCTCTCAGTGATATTTTTAATTCCATAAAGCAGGCAGTCTAAGTTGTAAGAACTTATATTCCTGTCATGGACTGAAATAAAGCTAATTTCATTGTGAATTAAAAAAATATATGGCAGATGACAACCCTAGGGAAGGCAAAAACCACGCCAATAAGCAAAAAGTATGTTAACAAACACCTTGTTTGCCATTGCTCCAGAGGACAATCTGAAGTCCTTCTTTGATTCTGGAGGGCTTTTTCCTCCAACTAAAGGACTCCCATAAACATTAAGTATCACCTGACTCCCATAAACATTAAGTATCACCTCCAAATACCTTTTTATGGCATAAGCAGAGTGTACATTTATAAGGATAACTCTCCATTTTCTGACAGATGAGGTGAGAGGCTTCTCCCTCTACAAATGAGGGACAGATAGATACCTCTTGGTCTGCAAAAATTTGGATGCCTCACTAAGAATTTATCAGAAATTGGTTTGGTTTTACAAGCACTTTGCAAAAATAATAATTTGCACACATATGTGTGTATGTACCTATATAGTGGGGTCATCCATTTTTTTATTGATTACATATTCACTTTCTCTAAAATGGAAGATATTTTTAAAAGCATAAGAGGTCTCACTATTTAGACATAAACATAATTAACAATTTGTAATCATTTTTTGCTATCCTTACACATACATATTTAAGAAAATTTGAATCATATTAGTACATATAATCTTGTTAAATATATATGTTTCACAACTGTCAAGCATCAATGTAATAGTATTAGTCCAAAATATAAGTAGCAGTGCTTTCTATGAAACTAAAACATGACTTAACATGGCTTATTAATAAACTGGTTATGGAGATGATATAATTAAGTTTACAACTCTATGTATGAATGCTACCTGTCTACCCTGACAATGAAGAGAAGCTTAACCTATGACCTTGTGGGGTAAGTCCCAAGCTTTAAAAATGCACTCCTAAAAGGCAGACTAACACTTCAAGGACCAAACCAAGTACCCAAAAGAGGAGAGGCCAGTTTCTGGATATCATTATCCATCTGTGCTCACTATCACGGAACTCTGTCAGGCTTTAAAGAAAGGCTGATTTAAAGAAAGGCTGTTTTTCAACTGGGAAATTCTTTGAGTTTTTCTATATTGCCTTCAGGATGATCATGGGGGAAGAGTGTCATTATGAAAATGCAATTACTTTCCTGACATTATTTGTTAAGTAATATTAGTAAAATTAGTAATATTGTTTAGTAATATTATAAGTAACACAGATGAGAGGGAAATTTGAATAAGCAAAGACATGTTTTTTCCCCTTGCAAAATAGAGGAACTCTATAAGCTTTTAAGTAAGAATAAATGATAATTTTTGAAAATTAGTGGTTCTATTAACACTCATCTTTTGCTCCCCAGACTTGCTGTCAAATCCTTTTAAGTGATGATATAGAACATGTTTATCAATTATACCTCCAAAGGGAGTACTACTTCTTTCTTCACTTGAATAGAATTATATATAAATATTACCTGGACTATTTTTTTTTTAGAGATTTGATTTTTATTTATTTTATTTATTTTTAAGATTTTATTTATTTACTTAATAGAGAAAGAGAGAGAGATCACAAGTAGAGAAGCAGGCAGAGAGAGAAGGGGAAGCAGGCTCCCTGCCCAGTAGAGAGTCTGATGCGGGGCTCGATCCCAGGACCCTGAGATCATGACCTGAGCTGAAGGCAGAGGCTTTAACCCACTGAGCCACCCAGGCGCCCCGATTACCTGGACTATTAAAAACATTTCAATCAGTCTCACTTCTATTTCCTTTCATATAGGTAGAGAAATATCCAGAGGGAAAAGGTAAGTAGGATTTTTTTTTTTAAGTAGGATGTTAATTTAGGTAGCCTTCCCAATTCCCTCAGTGAAATGAATTAAGAAAATTGCTAGGCACATAATAGACACCAACATAAATTTGTTCTATGAATTCATAAAAGCTCCACTTCAAGCACATCCAGTATTAAAAAGTCACAATTAATAAAATGCAAACTAGAAAGTAGATGTAGGACTTATTTTAATACAAAAATTGATTTCTATATTTTGAAGGGCATCATAAGTATGCATGGCAACTTTTATACTCTTATATTTGAGTCTTTAAGTTTCAAGAGTTGTAATCTCTCTTCAATGAGGAATCCTTGAAGTAATAAAACAGCAGTAAGAATGGGAGACATACTTGCTCCTCTGGTTTTTCATACCAATAACCAATACCCTTTGGATTCACTGTCCAGTGCCCACAGTGTCATACTGAAACTAATAGCCAACAATGGTATTAATAGAATGATCTGGTAATAACTTCCCATGCCATATAACAGCTAATAAAATCTAAAGGGAGATTTTGAACAGGAGTAGAATAAAAGTTTTTCCTTTTTCTTCAAATTCCACACACTTACAGAGTATGGACTCTGGCTATGTGTCACCGCTGATACCATTTTGAGTGTGTTTTTCCCACTGAAAAATTCAGTGCAAGAGCACCACATTTTAAAGTGATTTTTTTTTTTTTTTAAAGAGGCAGGGTGGGTGGAAAAGAACAGTTCTAACATTTGAATGTTAGCTCTAGATGCTTCTATTCTGAACCTCTCACGACTCTTGGATGATCAATCTTTCTTCAAGGGCCTCCGATAAGCAGCAAATTCTAGGTTTGATTATTTTAGGGGATTATTATTTTTTTTCAATTTAGGTATGGTTCTCTTTTTCACCTTCGCCATTTTTACCAAAAATGGCTTTTTCTTCCTTTATAGTGTCTAACAGGATTTCTATTCAGTAGGGACATATTTTTGGAAGTCTGAGAATCATTTGGAAGCACAGGCTTTAGGAGAGGGAAACATTACTTAGCTGGTATCTAGGATACCTGTATTTCTTGCTTTGGTATTTTAATTTCACCAAAGAAATGTGTGTTTGGTGAGTCTATACATAGAATTTATGCCTTAGGGTAATATCTAAAATGAAGTACTTATACCTGATTTGTTAAAGGGACATTATTCTTCACTAAGTGTACCTCTGAAGGACAAGAAGCAAAAATTTCAAATGGAATTTAAATAAAAACTTAAAAAAAATTTTCAAAAGTGCTTGGTGTTCTATTAGTTTGATGGTCCCTGTGTGAATCAGGGAATAATGAATAAGGCTCAAAGTCCAAATCTACAACACTATCTTGTTAGATCTTCATTTATTTGATTAGTCCATCAAGAAAATTAACTTATGTGGGGAAAAAAAAACCTACTAGGATCTTTAAAGTAAAATCATGTATTTTGTATGTGTCCAACCTACATGCATTCACGTTTAAAACCTATCTAAAAAATGAAACTTCATTGCCCGCCCTTTTGAGTGGTAGCAGAAAGACTGCAGTAGTGCCTATGGCAGGATCCCTCTCAGGACCACCCTGTGCAGATCGGCCATTGATCCCACATCATTAGCCAGTCCAATAACACAAGGCTGAACAACTGTACTTCCTCTTGGTACACATGCTAAATAAAGTTTAAGCAGTAACTCACTGGATAGCTGATCTCAATTCACAGCCATATTACTAATTAAAGGGCATGTGACTTCCCAAACTATAGAGTACCCTAGTTCTTTTTTTTTAAGAGTACCTAGTTCTATCAATAACCTTTTAAGTACAGTGCTGTATAACAAAGTCAGAGATTGCCAAATGACCCTATAGACAACTAAGTATATACTGTCCACGTGTAATGCAAATGGCACCATTATCTAGACTGAATGTGAGAGCCCAAAACAACCTGAAGGATGTACGACCTTGAATATCTAATTAGGCAACCAAGCCAACTTCATAGGGTTGCAACATACAGAAGCCACATGACCTCCAGAAGATTTGAAGCCTATGAACCCAACTCCTTGTGGATTTTATGGCTGATAATTGGTTTTAAACTAGAGGCAGTTTAAATTCAACCCTAATGCAGATTTAAGTATGAGAGACAGTCTTAGTTATCAATTTATGTTTTCCTTCCAAGCACACAGTGGCAAAGGAAGGCAGCATCAGATTACTGGGAAGTTAGCAGTGGGAGCCCTGAAGTCACAAAGTTAAGCAGTCTTTAAGAATATGAAAACATTTGAGACTCAAAATGGACTCTCAAAATGGAGATGTAGACAATTTGTTGAAATATATTTTAGCACTTAATAGTGTCAGAGGTCCTTAATAAAATGCTTATTTCACAAAAAAACAAAAAACAAAACAAAACAAAACAAAAAACCCCTCCTTTCTAATACAACATAAACCTTCAGTTTTCTCTTTTTTAAGAAAAATGAGGTTCAGTGAAACAGAATTCAAGTGAGCATTGACAACTTCACCTGGGCATTAACATATATGTATTGAACTCTTTTTCTTTCTTTTCTAAATGACAAAGAAACTGTATTTCTCAAAAATGCCCCCTCCCCCATAATTGTATGCTGGTCATTGCTTCTAACTTCATCTCCCAATGATAAACAGACTTTCTTTGGGGTGAAAAAACCCCTCCTGTATACAGCTACCTAAAGTGTTGTTATGACTGAACAGGGGGGATAATATTTGCATGCGAATACATACATGAAGACTGAATTGGTAACAGCAAAGATAATATAAACAGAGATGAACTAGACTGAAGAGAGAGATATGGGAGAAAAGTGTTAAATTCAGTCAACGTTGTACTTCTGAAAAGACTCAAATATGACAGAACCATAACGAAAGAACAGTCTGGAATGGTATTAAACCCCATTGTACAAAATAGACAAAGCTTAATTATTCTTGTTCAATTACCAAATAATGGTATAGGACTACTGTAGACCAATTACATTATAGAACAGTTGCTAGGTATAGTTCTCAAACCACTAAAAAGAAACCCTGCACCAGCGATTGTGGGTATTTAATTTTAACCCTTGGTAGGAAGTGAGGAAGGGTGATTTTCCTCTTGTGCAGGAAATAAAAAAAACAAGCAAGCCAGACTTCCCAGATTCACAGCACAGACCCAACAGCTTTAAGCTGCTTCATAGATACACACTTCAAGCATTCCAGGAGAGAAATTTTCAATTTCTTACCCAAGGATTTTTAGGGGGTAAAATTCCCCATCCAGAAAAAAAAAATCAAGTTGGTCATCAAAAGGTGAGGTTAGAACGCAAACCACAGTAGTCTAGATAAGTAGCAATAATGTCTGTTGTGAAATTTAACCCTTTGGAGACGTAAATAACAGAATGCCTACATCAAGCACTTGGGTATTCTGCTTTACTGCTGAGTCTAGGCAGCCAGAAAACATTTTTTTTCCCCTACCACAGAGATAATGCCGCTAATGTGGCCCCGGGCTCTCAGAAAAGAGCCATAGCTCCCCTAGCCAATTAAGGAGTGGCGTGGACCAGGCTCAGCCAGAGCCCCAGAGCCCCAGGGCAGCGGCCACGAAGCACTTCCTGCTTGGTAGTGTGGGGAAGAGGAGAAGAAAACAGGAGCCTGCAAGCCTCCTTTAGGGATGCAGGAATTCTCACAGAGGGTGGCAGATTCCCTACAAATGAAGTTCAATGAAAAACAGTCTCACCGCCAGAAGCCGAGGCACAAACAGACGATGCCCCATCCCCAGAAGTTCCAGCACTCGACATGCATACTCATTCACCAGCTTGTTCCTCTCGTCGTGCATGTCCTGGGACTTTCTGACAGGAGGTGTGAGCTTAGCAGCTGGGGCTGGGCAGGGCACCCCTTCTTCCATGAGCAGTAAGTAGGTATCCAGAATGAGAAAGCTGGATCTCTGATCCCCAATTTTGAGAACTGCAGTGGGAGGGGAGCCAGGCTTAGGTCTCCCCGGGAGCACGCACAAGCCAGTCTGTGGTGGGAATTGTCAGCTAACGTCTCCACAGGAAGAACATTTTGGCTCAATTATCCACTGTGCAAGAGCCCCAAAGTAGACGGGAAAATGAAATCAAATACTGAGCTAAATAAAAAAAACGGCAAAAGCAATCGAATGCAAGAAAATGGCCAAGAGTGATGCAGGAGAGTTCAGATACATGTGTTAAAATGTACCAGCAGCTCAGAAGGGTCTAGCATGTAAGAGTGGTGTGTGTGTGTGTGTGTGTGTGTGTGTGTGTGTGTGTGTGTGTATATGCGCGTGCGTGTGTGTGTGAGTGTGTGTGTGTGTGTGTGTGTGTGTGTGTGTGTGTGTGAGAGCAGACAGCAGCAGCAGTAGCCAGGAAGCCAGGGCAGTTGTGAAGCTGCAAGGAGAAAAGGATGAGCTCATTGCAATCCTTGATTCGTGACAAGCAGCGCTGTGGCCGCTGCCGCCGCCGCTGCCGCCTCTCGCTGTGAATCAGTAATGAAGGGGTAGGGAAAGGAAGGGGAGGGAAGAGGAGGAGGTAGGTGAATGAGCATGCAGAGTGTGTCTCGGGGGAGAATGCTGTAATAAGAAGCCAATGGCGAGCCGTTGGACAGATGTGCTTCCCCCAGTCCACCTTCAATCAGTGTTAGTCTGACAGCTTACGCTGTTGAATCCTAAAGCCAGAGACAGACGAACTAGCTTCTCTTCACATGTAATGCTCGCAGAAAATCCAGACATCCTGCCAGCTAAACAGCTGACCTTTCCTCCCTCTTGCTTTCTAATAATGATAAGAGGTAAAAGTCGGATTTTATGCTGTGTATTTAAAGTGGGATGCTCCGACCCTGTTTAGATGACGGAAATCTCTCCAGGAGAGAGGTTGAGGGCGAAATGATACAGGGTGAATAGACAGCAAAAACGGAGCTTCCAAGAAACGACACACCCTCAAGTTGCAGTGTTGGTGCAATAATAATGACTTTTTGCAATGCTAGGATGTGAAGTTATTTCAGCATTCTGGGAAGCCATAATTAAAAGTAAGATTTTTATAAACCTGCAGTATGACAAAACATAAAAACCCACAACATGATAATGAACAAACACCTAAGGAACCACTGAAGTTGAGATTCTCAAAGCAGTAATAACTTTCCTAAGGCACAGATCCTGATAAACACTCAGTTAATAGCTCAAAACATTCTATTGATACTGTCTGGTCAAATTAATCCTTCCTTACTAATAATATAACTGAGGATTATCCATGCTTTAAAATTTTACAGTCTTAGTATGTGTTATATTAACTTCCTTGATGTGAATAGTCAGTTACAGCCAAATGAAGGCAAAAGACAAGATCCCCTTTGGGAGCAGTTTGTAAACTTTAGCTAACAATTAACTAATCATGTTCAGAATCTTGGTGCTGCAGTTCTGGAGCGAATACCAGACTGGTTTCTCCCTGTAAGCTGTACTATGATACAGAGTAAGAGGACTAAGAGGACCACAGCTAGTTCCTTCTAAGTCTTAGGTTTCCTGCTCTGACAAATGAGAGTTATAGATCTCTGTAAGTAACAAAACAGAAACATCATCATATCTCTGTGATCTTGGTTAAAGAAATAGATTAATTACAGAATTGGGGTTAAAGGGAAATACTGCCTGCTTTAACAGAATATTGTTTAGTTCCTTTTTCCAAACCTCAATAGAACATTTTTGTTAAACATTTCAAGTACTAACAAAATCTTAAATATGGTGTTTATATATTGTTGTCAAGTCTTTTATTTCTTCCAAAAATGATTTCTTTTTTTTCCAAAAATGATTTTTCTTTTTTTTTCTTTCTTTCTTTCTTTTTTTTTTTTAGAGGGAGAAAGAATATGTGTGTGCCGTGGAGGGAGGGGGAGAGGGAAAGAGAGAATCTTAAGCAGGCTCCATGCCCAGTGGTGGCCCATTGTGGGGCTCCATCTGACGACCCTGAGATTATGACCTGAGTCAAAATCAAGAGTTGCGCGCTTAACCAACTGAGCTACCCAGGAGCCCCTCCAAAAACAATTTCTTAAAAAACTAGAGATTTTAATGTAGAATGATCAAAATCATTAGAATATCTCTCTCTCACACACACACACACACACACACACACACACACACACACACACACACACACATTTCAGATTCCTAAGGTTCTGGAGGAAATGTCTCATGGGCTATCCAGGGTAGTGGGAAGGGGGAGACTGTAAGGTTGAGGACAGAGGATCTGGGCCCCTCAAGGCCTACCCCTACACACACACACACACACACACCTCTCAACAGCTCCATTTTTATCTTGTTTACACACTGGAGTTCTGCACGAGATTCTGTTTGAAAAGACTGTGCTACTGCTGTGTACGTGTGCAAAGTACTGCCATGGAAGCTTCCCGTTTCAGAACAAGTGGCCATTTTTACTTGTGAAGGAAGGGAGGACTCAGTGACTCCTTTGCTCACAGGAACTTTTTTTGGACAGATATATTTTTTAAAAGACAGGTGAAATGTTTCCTTGCAACTGACTTGGTTTCAAAGAACAATGGCAGAGTCATTTATTTTTTCATATATAAACCAGAAACAAAGAATTTCTTGCCCAAACGGATTCCAGTAAGAAGTCAAAATTAATCAAAATACCTCAGAACTACGGTTTGGCTCGGATGCTCACAAAACAAGTTCTATTAAATGAAATAACCAGGGTATGATATTTTAATGAGCAAACCGAGTTACACTTAAAGCCATTATAAACAAGTGGTCCTATATTTCAGTTCTCCTCATCTCTCCATCATCATCCTCCCCCTCAAAAATGCATTATCGTTGAGGAAGTGAAGGTAAGGTTCAGGTTGGGCTCTGAGTGGCTCCTGCTGGAAGACCAGCAGTGGTTTCATGGGGAGATGGGCGTACCTTCCCCAGCCAGTCTGAGCAATGGGGGGCCACCCCAGAGCCCTGCAGAAGGCATGGGGATTAGAACGGGGAGCAGCCTGAGGAAGAACAGGAGGAAGGAGGAAGTGGGAGGAGGCCCAGCTGGCTACTCCCACCAGCCTTGGAACCAAGATGCTGAGCCAGAGGAGGCAGAGCTGGCATCGTGGGGGATGGAGAAGACGGAGCTGCTGACACGCAGGACTGGATCCAGGTCCTAGGGCTTCACAGGCCAGGCCCGCGATGAAGAGCGAGGAGCTACAAGGAAAGGGAGCGACAGCACAGAGCAACCACAGCTCTGTTCCCATGGACCCAGACAGAACACGCTGACTGGTGAAAAGGGCAAAGGCTGAAGGTCGAGAATTCCCAGCGGGAAGATATGGTGCAGAAGGCCCTCCAGGCCCAGAAGGCGTCCCCTGCCTGAAAATGACCACACTGAGAGAGGTCTCATCTCCCTGCACTCCAGGCCAGAACCCACAGCGGAGTGAACACGTTCCAGGCTGTAATGTCCATCCGATCCTCTCATTTCCTTTTCACATCAAGGTGAACCAGACCTCCCAGAAACCTACTTATTCAGTTCTGCATATATGGAGATATCAGCCCAAGCCCAACCTGTCTCGGCATGTATCACTCTGTGGAGAATAAAGCATTCTCTCTACACAGCCTCCCGCCCCCAGCATCATCCTTGCTTTCAAAATTTCCCTAATTTTTCAGGATGTCCTTTGAGAACAGCCATCGAACAACATCAGGTAAAGTAACTCTTCACTTGGTGAAGTGGAAGAATGGATTCCAGGCATTTCTGAAGCCCTAGAAGAGTGACTCATCTCAATAAGCATTTTCTCTTCTCCCTCCCCAGCTCCCCAAGTAATTTTTTTATTGCTGATGAGATTCAGTACAGTACACTTCTGAGAGATACATTTTTGGGTTATAAAGTAATCCAAAGATGAAACTAGTGATAGAAAAAAAAAAAAAACTCTTCTAAATTAAACAGTTAAAAATACATGATTTCTCAGATTTCCTTGCACTATCATGAAGATTAAAAAAAAAAATCTGTAAAGGAAGTTCAGCAGCAAGTTGAAGATAATATGAGAAATTTGGATGAATCATGCAATGAGGCAGAGTGAGAAAAAAGTAAAGAGGACCGGGCAACGGTCCCTAAGCCATGGTCCAAAGAATAGAAGGCTCTCTCTGGAGTGCCAGCAGCAGGTGGACAGTGGTGCAGTCCTAATCAGAGCCTCGTGCTTGAGTGCTCTCCCTGAGCCACGCCCCTGTGTCGGGATTGCTGGACACGCGAGGGACATAAACAGACTCCTATTGTAACATTAAAGGCATATTTGGCTTAATTTATGGAATTGATTAATTTATGGAATTGCAAAGAAACATGCTAAGTAGTTACTTCAGGGGTTACATTAGAAAGAGAATTAGCCAAATACCGATAAAGAATATTCCTGTGAGACCAGCTGCCTCTTCAGTTCTAACCTTGAAGATTTAAACGCTTAGTAATAAGTAGGAAAGGACCTATACTCCTCTCAACTTGGAGAGGTAAAAGGGCAAAAACTGATTTCTTTTTTGTAGGATAGACGATTTTTTATTTTTTGATTTTGCTTTTTTTAAAGATTTTATTTATTTGGGAGAGAGAAAGAGCGCACTTGAGACAAGACATGAGCACGGGGAGGGGCAGAGGCAGAGGGAGAAGCAGACGGCCGTTGAGCAGGAAGCCTGACTTGGGCCTTGAACCCAGGACCCTGAGATCATGACCTGAGGCAAAGGCAGATGTTTTTTTTTTTTTTAAGATTTTATTTAGTCATCTGACAGAGAGAGACAAAGAAAGAGAGGGAACACAAGCAGGCAGAGTGGGAGAGGGAGAAGCAGGCTTCTCTCTGAGCAGGAAGCCAGACATGGCTTCATCCCAGGACCCTGGGATCATGATCTGAGCCAAAGGCAGATGCTTATTAACCCACTGAGCCACGTAGGCGCCCCTGGATAGACAACCTTTTAAAAGATGCAGCCTCAACAATTTGGCAAGTTCCTAAGATCCAACAAACAGGTCAAATGAAGATGACACGGGAAGCAGTACTGGTGCCTTATACGTGTAAAATCCTGCACAACGTGCAGCCTGCCGTTCAAGCTCAGCTCTGCTGCGGGCCTCTGGAGGTGGAAAGAGACCCCAGATGCTGCTTCTAACTTTATGTATTATTCACACTACTTGAAGAAGAGGCTAAAATGAAATGTAGTGAGACTGAGCCTACCAGCTATATCGCAGGGAAAAGAGTCTCGTTATTTTGTAGCTGGAATTCATACCCTGAAGACCTGGAGTACAAAATAAAATACATGATTAACAGACATCATGGTGGGTAGTTAAGGTACCAAGTTGATAGGAATTCAAAGGGAAAAAAAAGGATTCCTATATAAAATATTACAGACTTATCTAGTGTTTAAGAATGGTCTGACCTCTAAAGACTTAAGGCATAACTACTTTAAAGGAGTTTTTTTTTTTTTTAATATAAGAGAGAACTTTCACCAACAATAATTTAATAACACGATGAATAGTCATGGTAGCAATTCTTGCAGTCAGATTCTAATTTAATGCCTTTATCAATGCAAGAACTGTTACAGTCTCTTCAACAGTTGGTCATTTTGCCACTACTTCCTTATCTCTATTGACAACTATTTCAAAAAGCTGCCTATTTTATTACTGGAAGACTATTTGTTTAGAAAGTACTACTTTTAGTAAGCCAGGAATGTGAAACTTCTAGTCACCAGGTTGGGGAATATATTTTATAACAACACAGAATTAAGTTGACTTTTTTTACGTGACATTAATTAAAATATTTGAAGGCAGTCTTAATTTCCTTATCTCCAAGCTAACTATCCCTGCTGCTAACTGGACATCCCATAACCTGGTTTCTGGACCATTCTAAAGTGGTCACAATCCTACCTCCTGGGTAGAAAACACTTTTTTGGACAATGTCCCTGAGTAAAGCACTACCCCACACTAAGAAGGATACTCTAGATATGACAGCAGAATCATAAAATAATGTGTTGTTAGACCCTAGAAAGCATCAGAGCCTAACATGTTTATCCTACTGATGATAAGACTGAGGCAGGGGCACCTGCGTGGCTCAGTGGGTTAAAGCCTCTGCCTTCAGCTAAGGTCATGATCTCAGGGTCCGGGGATCGAGCCCCACATTGGACTCTCTGCTCGATGGGGAGCCTGCTTCCCCCTCTCTCTCTGCCTGCCTCTCTGACTACTTGTGATCTCTCTCTCTGTCAAATAAATAAATAAATCTTAAAAAAAAAAAAAAAAAGGACTGAGGCAGCAAGTAAGTGACCAGTTTAGGATCCTAGAACTTGCTAGAGGCAGAGCCAGGAAGCCAAGATCCCAAAGTCCAGTTGCATGACAGGGAAGCTTGCATTTCCTACACTGTTATTGTCTTTCAATTTAGGTAGCCCATTAAACAAACAAATAAACCAATAACTCTCTTATTAGGAAAATTGTGCTTTGCCATTTTATTTCATATGGATTTGATCTGCAGCCTGTGCCCGCTCTCTGCTAGGAAAGAATCTAAGATTCATAGGTTTGAGTTGATGGGCATCCAAAAGTCTGCTTTGCGAATAATCACTTCTGAAGACACATTTAGGATAATCAAACACATCTCTGCCTTCTCTGTGCTTAAGTGAGGTGCGCTCTCTCCTTCAATCACACAGTTAGAGAGGCTCCGTCCCTGGCAGCTCAGCCGCAGTGTCTAGTGAAGAGCAGCTTTCTTGAAGCCATGTTAGTGATGCAGGCTTGAAAATGGAATGCTGTCTCAGTTCATTCATCCCCTTCCCGGGGCACTCTGTAAAAGGTTGACATTTCTTTTCAAGGTAAGCAGAAGCATAAATAAATGTTACCAGGAGCCTTTTTTTTTTTTTTAATGTTACATTGATCAGATTAATGTAACATTAAAATGTTGCATCAATGATCTACAGAATCCAGACTGTTCCTTGATTCTCTCATGCTGGGTTAGCATTTTACTTTTTATTTTTATATGTGCATATGAGTGTATGTGCGTGTTGCTTGTCATGGCTGTTAAAAATAATGAGGCGCTTTATTCATCTTGGTAAGTTGTGAATTGCCTCTACTTTCTTCCCATGATCCAACTCTAGTTCTCTATTCAATTTGCCATCTCCGGCATCTTCATATTACACAGAATGCTAAGTATAGTTTAATAGCTGTCACTGTGAAAAATAATATTTTCAGTGGAGTAGTTATATGGGTCAGCCCATGTATTAGCAAGTGAATTTGTTTCCATAAAATGAATATGTCAAGCTGGGGACAGTCAGGGCTTTTTTGCATAGACAAGCCCATGTTCTGGAATAACGGTGGTCATAGGTAGTCTGGATGAACTATTTCCTTGCCCCCTGCCCCCTGGCTCACAGTTTCAGATGGATTCAGTAGCATTTCTGAGGTAGCGAAGTGCTGAGAATGGAGGTGATTTTTCCTCTACTTTCACTGGAGGTGATCTGGTCCCTCTTCACCTCCCGTGAGAATTCAGTTCCTGAAGATACTCAGCGTTGGCACAGGCTGACTTAAGTGATGGTAGGAGAACAGGTCCACGGGGGTCTTCCTTGCGTGGTGGGCTCCTTCACCTATCTCATACTGCTGTATGTTCCAAGTGGGTCCTAACAAAGTGATGTATACATCACAAACTCTGGTAGATACATGAGTAACTAATGGTATGAATGATAACAGTTATCATTTATTCAGTATCTACAAAAGCTATGAGCTAGGCAAGCCCTTAGAGTATGCATTACTGCATTTAATCCTAACAACCAGTGATGACCTTTCCCCACTGGAGGCACCTGAGCCTAGAACAGTGAAGTGACTTGCCCAAGATCCTGTTGCTGGTAAGTGGTAACTACAATTATAGTTTTTGGATAACTACCAAATGTTTAAACTCTAACTTGAGTTATCAAACAGTGATGGAAGTAGACTTAAACAGCCTGGATCCTAGAGGCTAATCAGGTTAGCCCAGTGCAGACCACAGGATTTCCACAGTCGTGTCACTATGAAAATACTGAGGAACTAGTGTGTCTTGGGTTCTAAAAAGAAATGATGGAAACAAAAACAGTGTAAAAACTTACGCTCAAAGAGTAACACTTGTGCCCTGGTGATCCTGTCCATACGCTTCTTGTTCATCACTACTGAACAACGCAGCCACAGGGTCAGCCCTGTGTCCAGAGCTCCCAACCTTTGTATCTATCTCCTTATAAGATACATGCAGCCTCACATGTCACTTGATCTCAGCATCCAGAATCACCACTTCTTCTCCAGCACAGACCCTCCTCTGACATTTCCCATCCTGGCTCATGGGTTCTCCATCTGCCCAATTATGTAGGAGGCACCTGGGTGTTATCCCAGAGTCCTCCTTTTACCTCCCTCTACCTCTAACCCATCCGTCGAGTCTAGCGGATTCAACCTCCTTACCATCTCTCAAAACTATCCCCTCTTCTCCACTCCAAACTCTTCTGCTTTGAGATCAGCCCTTAGTATGACATGCTGGGATCTCCACTGTCTACAAAACTCGAGGTACTTGCAGTTCCCTGCACACACCTGGTAACTCCTTGTCTCCAGGTCTTTGTTCTTGCTTTCTCCTTTTCTTGAACTGTGCTCTCCCTCTATTTCAGTTGCTTTTTCTTAATCTGTCAAAATTTAACTCTGATATTACCTCCTGCAGGAACCACCTTTATTCCCATGTTGGGACACCTGGCCTGCTGTTTGCTCCCCCGTGTTTGCACCTGTGCTGTCTCCTGCACAGCACCTGTAGGATTATACTTTAATAAGTTGCGTGGAAATCAATGAATGGTTAGGGTCCCTGTCCCTGCTAAGACAATTAGAGATAGGTATCATGTACTGTCCTTCTTCTTGTCCTAAAAACTGAGCAGAGGCAGTTACTTGACACATAACGGCTACCCCATAGTTGTTTCTCAAAATGGTTCAGCATTCCAAATGGATAAAATATGTGTAGGAGAATGATAGATAAGCATTTCTCTGATTAGAGATGTTGGTGCTTTAATATCTCTGAGCCTTTTGAGATGCTCTTCCTTCTTTCTGGAATGTTTTTCCTCCATCATTTTTTCCTTTAAAAATTTTAACAATCCTTCAAAATGTTATTGAAAGAACAAAAATTGAGATCTCAGACAGACCTGGATTTAAAACCAACATTTGATGTCCAGTAACTGTGTGACCTGAGGAAAGCTAACCTCTTTGAGTCTTGTTTTTCACTAAGGAAATAAGGTTTAAAACCAGTAATCTTATGAAGTTGCTAATATTATTAATGATGGTGACATTTTAAGGTTGCTCAGCTGGGATGATAGTACAGGTAATAACCGACAGGGAAAGGACTGGGTCCAGGAAAGGGTGCAGGATGAATGAAGTTAGCAAGAAATATGCGGCAATCTGTTGGAGATGTTCCACAGGCCATGGGAAAGATGAATCTGGAGCCAAGGGATGGGTTTAGAAATCACTGGTGAAATATGGGAATGAATGAGGTAAACGAGGGAAAATACGAAAACTGTGAAGAGATGTTCTCATATTATGTCATGATATTCTTCTCAATTATGCCAGGTGTGATTTAATGACTAGTTATATTTTATTAGGGAAATAAATGACCCACCAGACAGAATGCTCCTCAGAGAACATTTCGCATTTGCTTCACTCACCAACATGTTCCTAGCACCCAGTAGAGTGACTACATATACCAAGAGCTCAGGAAATAATTACTGAGTTGATGAATGATTGACTCTCATATAATATTCACTCACTGATGGACTTTCTAGTCATTTGCTTGAAATTTGGTGACCTAAATAATTAGTAAACGTGAGAATACAAATTCCTAAAAAAAATGTGCTGAGGTGGAGGTAAGAATAAAAATCTCACAAGCGTCTATTGTGGACCAGACCTGTGCCATCCATGTCCATGCATGGTCTTACTCCATTCCTATAATATGAGGTAATGAGATCACTGCTAAAAGAAACAATTCGTTCATGTTTTGCAAGTCAGTATTTTTTAAGTTATTGCTACACCCAGCGTGGGGCTCGAACTCACAACCCTGAGATCAAAAGTTGCATGCTCTTCTGACTGAGACAGCCAAGTGTACCTTTGCAAAATCCATCTGCCCAATTTCTACAACATGCTTGATTCCTTGATTTCCCACTTTCCTCAGCCTTCCAAGTCCAATTTATCTACAAGTCCTGTGAGCCCTGTATACAACATTATCTGACTCTGTCTTCTTTCTCCATCTTCACTGTCACCACCTCAGTCCAAGCTATGATCATGTCCTGACTCGGCCTTTTGAAATAAGGCTGATTGTCTCCATTCTCGCTTCTTTTTCAGTTCACATTCTATACACCAGAATTCCTCAATCCAAATGTCTTAAAACCATGAATCAGATACAATTTCTCCCTGCTTAAAACTTACACTGGCTTCCCCTTAAACTCCAACGCCAACATTCTGCTACTATTCATATATCTTTACTGGTCTGGCCCCTGCCTAACTCCCTGACCACAGCTCCTTCCTCTCTACATCTCACTCACTCACTGTGCCCCACTCACATGGGCCCCCTCTCTGTTTTCAACATACAAAACTTCTCCTGCCTTAGGGCCTTTGTACTTGCTGTTGTCTCTGGTCATCCTATGGCTGGGTCCCCTACATCATTCAACTCAAATGCTATTTTGCTTACAGAGGCCTTCTCTTACCATCTTCTCTAAGAGCAGTAACACACTGGATTCTCCTGTATTCCTTCTTTCACAACATTCATCACTATTTGAAACTGTTTACTTCTTTTTCATGTATGATCCCTTTCTCCAACTAGAAAATATCAGGGCAAGGCTCATGGGGGAGAAATAAACTTTACTGACAAGTTATTAGAGAAAAACATAAATGCAAAATAAGACTCTGTTTTCAGCTTCTTTTATTCATTCATTCATTCATTCATTCATTCATTCATTCATTCATCTTTAAAGGATTATTGTTTTACAGGGCCTTCTGAAGCTCTCTTTTCTTTAGCAACCAGGAATCAGCTAAAGTGACCCCCTGACATTTACAGATTCGATATGTATGGTTTCAGCTCTCCCTGAGAGACCCTACAAGGCTGTAACACAGCAACTTGTGGGTTTACTGAGGAATGAATTTAGTTAGATGGTAAGCAAGCTTACCTTACAGTCTTTGTTCCTCACAGTTTTTCTATGTTCTTATGACAAGGCAGTTATTTTATCTCAATTAAAAAAAAAACACTGAATAAAAATATCATAGTGATATTAAAAAACTTAAAAGCACTGTAGAATATATCTTTCATGAGTGTCAAGTTGTTTTTTCCCCCCTGAACCTATGTCGATACACATCTTTGTACAAAATGTCTACCTGGTTAACTGTAGCAATGCCATGATTAATACTAAATGTCAGACTTCCAAAAAAGGCTACTGTGAATCTATAACCATCATAAAGACTAGCCACCTAAAACTGCAGAAACCATTTTAGACATGCAAGTAGCTGAGTCATTGTGGTTTTTGGTAGAGAGAGGTTTCTATATTTAAGAACAAAGATACCATGATATTGGTTTTTAAAAATGTCCTGCAAACATTGACTAGTCTATGCTATAAATCTGTCAACTACTTTAGGAAAGAGATAGAACTTAACAACACGAAATAACCAGAAACACCCCTCAGACCAAGTGGGAATAGAGAGGACTAAATGAGCCCAGGGGCAAAAGGTGAAAGAGGAAATATTCAATTCATTATGTACAGATCATGAGCCCAGAGTTGTGCTTGGTGCCAACGGAATACACAACTAGTGCATAATATGGTCTCTATCCTCAGTGGCATTATAGACTTGGAGCAGAAATGAGACCCATGACTGGGACATCAGAGGGTCCCCATGACTGTTCAATAATGTGCTTAATAGGTACATCTGAGGCCAGATTATGATGAAAACAGAATGCCAGATGATGGGCTTCTATCGGACAACAGGCAGGTGAATAATACAACGAAGACAAATCTTTAGAAAGATGAATCTGATAGCAGAAGGAAGGGAGTTTAAGAGAAGAAGAGACTGAAGGTAGATAAGTCACAAAGCTCTTGCAGTGAACCAAATGTGAGAAGAGGAAAGCCTGGACCAGTGTGGTTGCCATGGACACAGAGCAATGCTTAAATCTGAGAAGCATCATAAAGGAAAAATAGCTCTTCATTATATTCATGTAACTTTCCAAGTACATGTGGCTTATTATGTCTTCTTTTATATAACTCATTGATACAAAGTTGCCAGAGATAATATTCTTTACCACATCAGGGAAGGGCACACCACAGAGGAAGTGAAATGCCCCCTGACATATGAATCTTTCTCCAAGTTGCTGATTTTGAGGCACTAAATTTGGCTAAAACATCAACTGGCTTGGTCCCTTTCTCTGAGAGTCTAATTATTAATGGAGTTCAAACCCTAATGCTTTAGGCAGAACCAAGCAGAAGCTGATCTGATAGCACCACCCAATTGTCTAGGGACACACTGGTTATCACTAAATGGGCAGTAAGTGAGACTGTGTAAGGTCTAATAAGCTGCCCTCCCTACAAAAACATTTTATATGCAGCTCCTTTCCTTACAATTAAAGAGACGACAGGACTGGAAAGTTGTGACGAGGACAAGAAAGAGAGAGAAATAAAGGAGAGAATAGCAATGAGAATAGCAATGACTTAGCATTTATCATCGAGCACATCTAATTGTTCCCATATCCCCCTGATGGCACCTGGGAAATGCTGCTCAGCGTTCCCTGTTCCCTACGCCTTCCGTCCCTGCTGTCACAGCCTTGGTTCAAAGGGCCTTCACGATTTCTCCCCCGGACTATCCTAATAGTTTAACTACTCTCCATATTTATTACCAGTCTCTCCACATTTCCCTTTATTTCTCACTGTCTCCAAAATTTTCTTCCTAAAACACCACATCTAATTATGTAACTATTTGAAGGTAGCTAGCCTCTGGCCCACAGGTTCAAGGTTAGACAATCCTTCAGACAATCCAGACCTCTCCTGCCTTTCCAATTACATCTGTCACCTTGACACCTTAAGCCCAATGTTCTTATGAAGCTTCTTCCCCAACATGCTGTATTTTATGATATTTCTGGTTCTCACATATGCTGTTCTCATTGCCTGAAATATCACTCCTTGTCTTCCCTTGTTAATCTTTTTAAGTTTTATTTATTTAAGTAATCTCTATACCCAATGTGGAGCTTGAACTCACGACCCTGAGTTCAAGAGTTAGATGCTCTTCTGACTGAGCCAGGCAGGTGCCCCTTCTCTCTAGTTAAGACTCAAATGTCACTTTCTCCTTCAAGTCATCCCTATCATTACCTCCCTCCTCTGACTCTACATCCTGTCCTGTCTCTTCATGACCACACAGTAACAGTCACTCTGTGGCAATCATTTGTATATCTATGTATCTTGTGTCCTTATCTGTGAAGCCCTTAACTACAACATATTCATCTTGGCAAGTCCACTACCCAACAGCTCCTGGTCACGTGGTCACAGATTATTTAAATAAATATTGAGTAAATAAATGAATAACAGATGCTCAAATGAGGTGAGTTATAAAAAGAATTAAAATGGGAGCTTAATTTTTAAAAAGAGACGTATTTCATTAGGTGATGGTGAGTGTCTATTTTATTTAATGTCTAAATTAGTAAGAAGGTCAAAATGAAAGCAAGTGCAAAATTTATGGACTTCTAAAAGAAAAGAGGGAAAATGCTAACACATAGTAAAACAGTGTAAGAGCCATAAGAAAATAAATAAAACTCAAATTATTTAGCAATATGCTCATTATCACTTGGTAGTTCCTTCAGAAACAAATTTGATGTGAGGAATGTGGGGGCTGCCATCATGAGATAGGCTGGGTCTCTGGAGGTGGGTCAAGGGACAAATGGACACTTTGCAGGATGGACACAAATGCAAGTCCAGAAGTCATTGTTTTAGTTTGAACGTTAGTGTGTAAAATATATGCAGGTGGGGAGTGTTAAATTAAAAAATATTTTCCATTTCATATGGAAACAAAGTATATGTGTTGAAGGAAGTAGTAACTTATTTGGCTATAAGTAATCAGTATTGCAAAATCCAATCACTAAAGTTCTCAAAGGTTTCTTAAGATTTTATTTATTTATTTGACAGAGAGAGAGAGACACAGCAAGAGCGGGAATACAAGCAGGGGGAGTGGGAGAGGGAGAAGCAGGCTTGAGCAGGGAGCCCGATGCAGGGCTCAATCCCAGGACCATGTGATCATGTCCTGAGCCCAAGGCAGATGCCCAACGACTCAACCACCCAGGCACCCCTCAAACAGAGGTTTCTAAATAATGCTATCACGCACCCAAACTCATATTAATATAAAATACACCCTTAAGAAAACATCTGATTGGCAAGTTTATTTTCCCAAGAGGGCAGATACTCAGAATTTACTAATAACAGGATTGAAAGCACATTCAAGAAAATGACACAGAAATCACTTGTGGCAGATGGAAGACACTT
>CM053618.1:42790719-42806765 GCA_028646535.1 Procyon lotor
AAAAAAAAGAAGCAAGGATTAGTGTGGTTTCTGTCTCTCCAATATAAAACATGAAAACAAAGCACAGATCATTAGGGAAAAATCAAAACTACTTCAAGTATTGCTTTAGATGAAGTGCAATCTACTTAAATACAACAACTAGAAAATGGATAAGGTTAATCCTTTGGCCTTTTGCAACTGTACATCAATCCTGGAATTAGGGATGCTTGCTGAACATGCAGAAATGCACTTGCCACTCTGGCAGATAAAAAGAAAGCTTCAGACTGTCTTTAAGAAATAGGCTAATGGGAGAAAGCAGGACAGCTGTACCTAAATAAAAGGAAACACAGTATGTTACTGACAAAGTGAACGATACACTTTGTAATGGCAGCAGAGATTCACTTCAGGCAGAAGGCTCAGGAACCATCCTTTAAAGGGGGTCGGGTTTTAGCCAGAACACAGGGGCTAGGAAGACTATAAACAGAGAAAAGGAGGCATGATACATAAAATTAAGATGCTTTCAGGATTCAGGGCTAGACTTTAGCTCAAAGACGTTGATGGGAGAATGAAAAAAATGAAGATAGTGTAATTATCAAAAACATGATGTACAGATATGCAGATCACTGTCTCTGTAAATGACACCCCCATAAAGTTGTGCTATACGTAAGCTGCCTTATCCACATAGCAACAAGGACAACAAGAAAGAAATATCAAAGGGCACTGAGATTTTTATATAGGGTGACTGAAAAAATAAAATTGGAACTTGAGCTAGGACAAAATTTAGGGATTATTTTCTTTGGAAAGTGAATATACACAATGCAAAAATGCAGAAGGCCCAAAGACTTATCTATGGCTAAAATCTGAGGAGGAAGAGGAACCCACCAAAGGGATGGGTAGAGAAGCAAGGGACCTCAAGAGTCTATAACTGTCGAAGGACAGAATGGTACCATATCACAGAATACTCCCACCCCCATCAGTCTAACTACAGAATTATGACTAGGTAGGGGGTAAACTGTGAAAACATCTGTTCTTTTATCAATCTTATGCTGTTTTTCTCCATACCTTCTATGTCTTAAGATACAAGACATACCATGTTGTCCAAATGTTGGAATTTAGTACCCATGTGACTATGCTTCAATTTCCTCTAGTTAAAAATTTCAAGTTGCAAAATGAAATGTTATTGTGAAAAGAGCATTCTTTAACAGATAAAGTGCTAATCAAATGATCTCCTTCAGTGAGCTTTGGCAGTTTGTGGTTTTCAAGAGATTTGTCCATTTCATTTAAGTTGTCAAATTTATTGCCATAAAGTAGTTTAGAATGTCCTTTTATTATCCTTTGTAGTGTTTGTAGATTCTGTTGTTAGTAATTTGTGTCTTCTCTTTTGCTTTCCTGGTCAGTCTGCTTAGAAGTCCTATTAGGTACATAAATGTTTATTATCCTGAAGTGTTTTTCATTTGTTTGATCTACTCTTTCTCAAACTCTTTCCTTTTTTTCTGCTTCTTTCAGGTTGAATACTTTTTATGGTTCTATTTTATTTCCTTTGTTGGCTTATTAGCTGTAACTCTGTTTTGCTATTTTAGCAGTTGCATTAGTGTTGCTTTAACTTATCACAGTCAGCTTTCAAATGGTATTACACACTTCACATTTAGTTTAAGTGCCTTACAATGGTATAATACCATTGCTTCCCTCCTGGCTTATATTTTATTATTGTCACACATTTCTATTTTACATATGTTACACGCTCCATAACACATTGTTATTATTTTTGTTTAAACCATGAGTTATATTTTAGAGAAATTTAAACAAGAAAAAGTCTTATTCATTCACCGATAAAGTTACCATTTGCAGTGTTCTATATTCCTCTGTGTGGAACAGATTCCCGTGTCTTTCAAGGATCATTTTCCTTCAGCCAGAGTCCTTCCTTTAACATTTTTCATACCTGCTAGTGATGAATTCTTTCAGGTTTTGTATGTCTGTAAGAATTTTTTTAAATATTTTATTTATTTATCTGACAGAGAGAGAGAGGCAGGCAGAGGGGAGAAGCAGGCTCCCCACCGGGCAGGGAGCCTGATATGGGACTCAATTCCAGGACTCCAGGATCATGACGTGAGCCAAAGGCAGATGCTTAACTGACTGATCCACCCAGGTGCCTTGTCTGTAAGTATTTTGCCTTACTTCTGTAAAGACATTTTTGTGATTTTTTCCCCCACTGTTCAAATATCTTATTGCTTGCATTGTTTTTAAGCAGAAATCTATACTACTTTGTCCTGCTATAGATATTACATCTTTTTTTTCTTTGACTCCTTTTAAGATTTTCTTTTTATCACTGGTTTTGAACAGTTTGATTAGGACATGCCTGGGTGTAGTTTTCTTCATGTCTTTTGTTTGGAATTCACCAAATTTCTGGGATCTGTGGGTTTACAGTTTTCATCAAATTTGGGAAAACATCAGCTTTTATTTCTTCAAATTTTTTTTTCTGCCTTTCCCACTTCCCTCTTCTTCAAGGACCCCAATTACATATGCAGGAGGCCTTTTAAATATTATAAAACTTGTTACTCCTTTTTTAAAATTCTTTTTTCTCTTTGCATTTAATTTTGATTGGTTTCAACTGCTGTGTCTGCAAGTTCATTAATCTTTTTTTCTGCAGTGTCTCATCTGACATTAATCCCATTCAATATATTTCATTTTTTAGATCAATTATATTTCTTATTTTTATTATTTTCATCACAATAAACGTACTCTTTAATCTCCATTCCCTATTTCATCCATCCCCCTACTCACCGCTCCTCTGGTAACCAGCAGGTTGTTCTCTATAGTTAACAGTCTTTCTTGGGATGCCTGGGTGGCTCAGTGGGTTAAAGCCTCTGCCTTTGGCTTGGGTCATTATCTCAGGGTCCTGGGATCAAGCCCTGCGACGGGCTCTCTGCTCAGCAGGGAGCCTGCTTCACCCTCTCCCTCTGTCTGCCTCTCTGCCTGCTTGTGATTTCTCTCTCTCCGTGTCAAATAAATAAAATCTTTTTTTCAAAAAAGAGTCTGTTTCTTGATTTACCTCTCTCTCTCTCCCTCCTTGCTCCTTTGCTTTGTTTCTTAACTTACACATATGAGTGAAATCAAATGGTATTTGTCTTTCTCTGAGTGACTCATTTCACTTAGTGTTTATACTCTCTAACTCTATCCATGTTGTTGCAAATGGTAAGATTTCATTCTTTTTTATGTCTGAATAATATTCCACTGTGTGTGTGTGTGTGTGTGTGTGTGTGTGTGTGTGTGTGTGTGTGTTTGTTTTATCCATTCATTAATTGATGGACACTTGGCCTGCCTCCATATCTTGGCTATTTTAAGTATTGCTGCAATAAATGTAGGGGTACATGTATCCTTTGACTTAGTGTTTTTGTTTTCTTTGGATAAATACCCAGTAATGTGATTACTGGGTCATAGGGTAGTTATATTTTCAATTTTTTGAGGAACCTCCATACTGTTTTCCACAGTGGCTGCACTCCCACCAACAATGCAAGAGAATTTTTCTCCACGTCGTTGCTGACACTTGTATGTTTTTGATTTTAGCCATTTTGATAGGTGTGAGGTGACATCTTATTTTAGTTTTGACTTGTATTTCTCCGATGATAAGTGATGATGAGGATCTTCTCATGTGTCTGTTGGCCATCTGTATGTCTTTTTAAGATTTTATTTATTTGACAGAGAGAGTATAAGCAGAGGGAGTTGGGGGCAGAAGGAGAAGAAAGCTCCTCGCCAAGCAGGGACTCTGATGTGGAGCTTGATCCCAGGACTCTGGGATCATGACCTGAGCCAGAGGCAGATGCTTAATGACTAAGCCACCCAGGCGCACCGCCCCGCCCCCCCCCCCACAAGGATTGCTTTTTAGTTTTGTTGATTATTTCCTTTGCTGTGCAGAAACTTTTTATTTTGATGTAGTCCCAATGGTTTAGGGTTTAAAAAAAAATTTTTTTTTAAAGATCCTATTTATTTATTTGGGAGAGAGGATGAGAGACAGCATGAGCAGGGAGAGGGACAGATAAAGAGGGAGAAGCAGACTTCCTACTGAGCAGAGAGCCCGACACAGGGCTTGTTCCCAAGACCCTGAGATCATGACCCAAGCCAAAGGCAGATGCTTAACTGACTGAGTCACCCAGGTGTTCCCCAATAGTTTAGTTTTGCTTTTATTTCCCTTGCCTCAGGAGACATTATCTAGAAAAATGTTGCTATAGCCAACGTCAGAGAGATTATTTCTGTGTTCTCTTTGAGGATTTTTGTGGTTTCAGGTCTTACATTAAGGTCTTTAATCCATTTTATTTTTGTATATGGTGGGAGAAAGTGGTCCAATTTCATTCTTTTGCATGTGTCTGTCCAGTTTTCCCAACACCATCTGTTAAAGAGATATTTTTTCTGTTGGATATTCTTTCCTACTTTGTCAAAGATTAATTCATTTAATTGTGGGCTTATTTTTGGGTTTTCTATTCTGTTGCATTGATCTATGTGACTATTTTTGTTCCAATACCATACTATTTTAATTACTACTTTTTGTAACATAACTTGAAATCTGGAATTATGATACCTCCAGTTTTGATTTACTTTTTTCAAGATTACTTTGTCTATTTGAGGTCTTTTGTTGTTCCATATAAATTTTAGGATTGTTTTTTCCAGTTCTGTGAAAAGCACCACTGGCATTTTGATAGGGATTAAATTAAATCTATAGATTGCTTTTAGTAATATAGCCATTTTAACAATATTTGTTCTTCCAACCCATGAGCATGGAATGTCTTTCCATTTCTTTGTGTCATCTTGAATTTCTTTCAATAGTGTTTTATACTTTTCAGAGTACAAGTCTTTCACCTCTTTGGTTATGTTTATTACTAGAAATTTTATTGTTTTTGGTGCAATTATAAATGAGATTATTTCTTTACTTTCACTTTCTGCTGCTTCATTATTAGTGTATAAGAATGCAACAGATTTCTATACTTTGATTTTTGTATCCTGTGACTTTACTGTATTCATTTCTCAGTTCTAGTAGTTTTTTTGGTGGGGTCTTTAGAGTTTTCTATAAAGAGCATCATGTCATCTGCAAACACTGAGAGTTTTACTTCTTCCTTGTCAATGTGGGTGTCTTTTATTTCTTTATGATATCTCATTGTTGTGGTGAGGACTCCAGTACCATGTTGATAAAAGTGGTGAGAGTGGACATCCTCGTCTTGTTCCTGACCTTAGGAGAAAAGCATTCAGTTTCATCACTGAGTATGATGTTGACTGTGGGTTTTCATATAAGGCCTTTATTTAATGTTGAGTTATGTTCCCTCTAGACATAGTTTGCATAGGTTTTTTTTTTTTTATTATGAAGAGATGTTGTACTTTGTCAAAAGCTTTTTATGCATGTACTGAAATGATCATATGGTCTATATCCTTTCTCTTACTGATGTGACATATCATGTTGACTCTTTTGTGAATACTGAACCACCCTTGCATCCTGGTAATAAATCTCATTTGGTCATGGTGTATTTTTTTTTTTAATGTATTGCTAGATTGGGTTTGCTAATATTTTTGTACCTATATTCACGAGAGATATTGGCCTATAGCTTTTTTTTGTGGTGTACTTTTTTAAGGTTTATTTATTTTTTTTTAGTAATCTCCATAACCAGCAAGGAGCATAAACTCATGACCCTCAGATCAAGAGTCACATGCTCTTCTGACTGAACTACTGTGATGTCTTTATCTGGTTTTGTCATGAGTGTGATACTGGCCTCCCAGAATGAATTTGGGAATTTTCCTTCCTCCTGTATTTTTTGGAATAGTTTAAGAATAGGTATCAACTCTAAATGTTTGGCAGAATTCACCTATGAAGCCATCTGTTCCTGGACTTTTGTTTTTTGGGAGTTTTTTCATTATTGATTCAATTTCATTGCTGGTGACTGGTCTATTCAAATTTTCTATTTCTTCTTGCTCTAGTGTTGGTAGGTTATATGTTTCTTGGAATTGATCCATTTCTTCTTCTAAGTTGTCCAGTTCATTGGCACAAAGGGTTTCATAGTATTCTTTTACAATTATTTGTATTTCTGTGGAATTGGTTGTTATTTCTCCTCTTTCATTAGTGATTGTGTTGATTTGTGTCTTTTTTTTTTTTTTTTTTGATGAGTCTGGCTAAAGGTTTATCAATTTTGTTGGTCTTTTCAAAGAACTAACTCTTGGTTTTACTGATCTGTTCTACTGTTTTTAGTTTTTATCTCATTTATTTCTGATCTAATCTGTATTGTATCCTTCATCTTGCTGGGCCCAGGTTTTATTTGTTCTTCTTCTTCTTTTTTTTAAGATTTTATTTATATTTGGGGGGAAAGAGAGAGTGCACACACAGAAGGAGAAAGAGAGAGTCTCAAGCACATTTCACACTAAGGAGACCCACGCAGGGCTCGATCTCATGACCCTGAGATTATGACCTGAGCCAAAATCAAGAGTTGGATACTTAAACTGTGCCACCCAGAGCCCTCATTTGATCTTCTTTTTTTTTTTTTTTTTAGCTCCTTTAGGTATAAGGCTAGGTTGGTTATTTGAGATTTTTCTTGCTTCTTCAGTTAGGCCTGTATTACTATAAACTTCCCTTTTAGAATCATTTTTGGTGCATCCCAAAGGTTTTGGACCACTGTGATTTCATTTTTATTTGTTTCCGTGTACTTTTTGATTTATTCTTTGATTTCTCGGTGGACCCATTCATTCTTTAGTAGCATGTTATTTAACCTCCATGTATTTGTGCAGATTTTTTCTTGTGATTGATTCCTAGAATCACAGCATTGTGGTCAGAGAAGATGCATGATATGACTTCCATTTTTTTTAATTTGTTAAGGCTTGTTCTGTTGCCTAACATGGAATTTCTTTGGAGAATGTTCCATGTGAACTTGAAAAGAATATGTATTCTGCTCTTTTAGGATGGGAGGTTCTGAATATGTCTGTTAAATCCATTGGTCCATTGTATCATTCAAAGCTACTGCTTCCTTGTTGATTTTCTCCTTGAATAATCTGTCCACCAATGTAAGTGAGGTATTAAAGTCCCCCACTATTATTGTATTACTGTTGATCATTTCCTTTATGTTTGTTATTGTTTTCTGTATTTGGGTACATAAATATTAACAGTTGTTCTATCTTCTTATTGGATTGTCGTCTGTATTATTATACAGTGTCCTTCTTTGTCTCTGGTCACAGTCTTTGTTTTAAAATCTAGTTTTCTGGTGTAAGTATTGCTGCCCCAGCTTTCTTTTGACATCCATTTGCATAATAAATGTCTCTCTATCCCCTCATTTTCAATCTGCAGATATCTTTTGGTCTAAAATTAGTCTCTTGTGGGCAGCATACAGATGGATCTTATTTTTTTATTCACTTGGTCTTCCTATGTCTTTCGATTGGAACATTCAGTCCATTTACATTCAAAGTAATTACTGATAAATATGTATTTATTACATTTTGTTACTTGCTTTTCAGAGTGACAGATTTTCTCTCTCTTGCTCTCTTTCATGGTTTGTTGGCTTTCTTTAGTGTTACACTTGGATTCCTTTCTCTTTATTCTTTGCATATCTATTAATGGTTTTTGATTTGCAGTTACCATTAGGTTTGTAAAAAACATCTGCATATAGCAGTCTACATTAAGTTGATGGTCGCTTAAGTTTGAACCCATTTTTTACTCCTTTTCCCCCTGTGTTTTAGGTATACGGTGTCATATTTTATATCCTTTTATTTTATGAATCCTTTGACTGAATTTTACAGAAATATTAATTTTTACTGCTTTTATTTTTTTTTACTTTTCATATTTTCACTTATGGTCTCTCCTTTCTACTCAAAGGATCTCCTTCAATATTTCTTGTAGGTAAGTCATGAACTTCTTTAGTTTTGTTTGGAAAACTCTTTCTGTCTCTTTCTATTCTGAATGGTCTTGCTGGATAGAGTGCTCTTGGATGCAGATTTTTCCCATTCAGTGCTTTGAACATATCGTGCCACTCCTTCTGGCCTGCAAAGTTTCTGCTGAAAATCAGTTGTTAGTTTTACAGGGTTTTCCTTGTATGTAACTTTTCTTTTCTCCTGCTGCCTTAAAATTTTTTTTATCATTGATTTTTGCCATTTTAATGACTATGTATGTGTCTTGAAGTAGACCTCTGTGGGTTGAATTATTGGGGGAATCTCTATGCCTCCTAGATCTGAATATCTGTTTCCTTTCCCAGACTAGGGAAGTTTTTGGCTATTATTTCATCAAAAAAGTTTTCTGTCCCCTTTTCTCTCTCTTCTTCTTCTGAGAGTCCTATAATTCCAATGTTAGTATATTTGATGGAATCACTGAGTTCTGTGGGATTATTCTCAATTTACATAATTTTTTTTTCTTATTTTGCTCAGGATGGTTACTTTCCACTATTGAGTCTTCCAGGTCATTAATTTGTTCCACTGCTCCATCTAGCTTGCTATCTATTTCATCAAGTGTGTTTTTAGTTTCATTTATTGTATTATTGATCTCTGACTGGTTCTTTTTTAATCCGTGTGCTAATAAGGGTTCACTGATATCTTCTACTCTTTTCTCAGGTCCAGTGAGTATATTTATGATCATTATTTTATTTATTTTTTAGTAATCTTTTAGTAATCTTTTTTGGTAATTTAGAGATTTCATAATCTCTACACTGGGGCTCAATACCCCAAGATCAAGAGTCACACACTTTTTTGACTGAGCCCACCAAGTACTCCTAGGATAGTCACTTTAAATTTTCTATCAGACATATTACTTATATCCTTTTTGCCTATGTCTCTTGCTGGGGTTTGTTCCTGTTCTTTTATCTGGGATATATTTCTCTGTCTCCTCATTTTGTCTAACTCTCTGTGTCTGTTTCTGTGTATTAGGAAAGTCAGCTATTTCTCTTGCTCTTAATGACAACAGCCTTATGAATAAGAGGTCCCGTAGTGCCCTGCAGTGTAGCGTCCCCTGTTCCCAAAGACCTGGCTCTTCAGGAAGTGTCTCCTATATGTGCTGCATGTGCTCTGCTGTTGAATCTTGGCCTCTTTTTCTTTCTGTCCAGTTGTCTGCAGAGGCTCTCTTTGCCTTTTATGGGCAGTGTTTGGTTCCCAGTAGGGGTGGGGGTACATTTTAACAAGGTATACAGTGGTTTGCTTGTGAAATGAGACCTAACACCTTCCACAGCTAGAACTGAGGTCCTGCAAAATGGACAGGTCAGGAGATCTGGTATTGGCAGGATTTGTGCTGGTCTGTGGGCAGGGGCCTGCGGTGCCAGAAGCAGCATGACTTGCATGGGCACATTGCTGAAGTGTGATGGGGTGCAGGGTGGGGGGTATCTGGGAGGTGCAGGGCTTGGTACTATAAGTTAGGTAACAAGTGCTACTGGTTCCCACAGGTGGCCATTGTTTATGCTAGGGGGCAATAGAGGGAAATGGTGCCTGTCAACTCCCTTGTTCCTACAGGGGTCTCCCCATGATCCTTGTTTCTCTAGGCCATGGTCTGAGATGAACAAATCACTTTCCCTCCCGTATGTCCCTCATGTTTTTCAAACTTCTGGTGCTATGCTGTATCTGCAAGGGCTGTTTGTCTTGATGTCTTTTTACGTGCAGGAACTCCCTTCCTGATGCCCTTAGGGCTCTCCCAGAGCTGACCCAGCTGGTTTTTAAAATTCCAGGCTTTAAGACCCTTTGATTGTAAGAACTCATGAAATTCAGCCCCTCTTGCTTTCAAAGACAAATGCTATGGGGATTCATCCTCCTTATTCATGGGCTCCCTGTTGTGAAATTCTAGGTTTTTCCTCACCACCAGCTCCCTCCCTACCATGAATTGGCCACAGTCTGTTTTGCTCCCAAACTGTGTCTTCGCCCTTCCTACCTTCTTCGATATGGTCTCTTCTCTATCTTTAGTTGAGGAGTTTGTTCTGTCAGTCTTTGGGTCATCTTCCACATTATTTATGCTGATGTGGTGTTATCTAGTCATATTCATGGAACAAGGCAAGCTTAGGGTCCTTTTATTCTGCTCTCTTCCCAGCCAACTCCCCCCATTTAATATATTTCTTAGTTCTATCAAACATTGTAATTTTATCTCTTGAACTTCAGTTTGGGTCTTTTTTACATCTTTCATATTTTAACTTTTGAACATATGGAATAAAGTTATAATTACTATATTAATGTCATTGCTAATTATACCATCTGAGACTGTTTTGATTGGTTGGTTTTCCTCTTCAGTATGGATCAAAATCTGCTTTGACCACATAGATGAAGACGATTCCAAGAGATTATAAGGCAATGTTTTGCAACCACGAATGATATTGCCTCCCAGGGGACATCTGGTAACATCTGGAGACATTTTTATTTGCCCTAACTAGTGAAGCGCCACTGGCATCTAGCAGGTAGAGGTCAGAAATACTGCTAAACATCCTATACTGCACAGGGTAACTATTCACAACAATTAGCTGGCCCCAATATGTCAATAGTACTGGGTTTGAGGGGCACCTAGGTGGCTCAGTCGGTTAAGTGTCTGCCTTTGGCTTGGGTCATGGTCCGGGGTCCTGGGATTAAGCCCTGTGTTGGACTCCCTGTTCAGCAGGGAGTCTACTTGTCCTTCTGCCCCTCCCTGCTTCCCCTCATTCCACTTGTGCTATCTCTTTCTTGCTCTTTTTCTCAAATAAATAAAATCTTTAAAAAAAAAAAATAGTACTGAGTTTGAGAAATCCTGATGTAGAACAACAGAAAGAAAGGAACTTGGGTTCCTGGATGATCTCACAGTGCTGAGCTATATACTGACCTGGACCATAAGCCTTATTTCACAGATTGTCACATAAAAAAACAAAAACAAAACTTTTTTCTTATTTAAGACACTATAAATAAATAAATAAATAAATGAATGAATGAATGAATGAATGTGGTATGGCATGTATATGGTGTGGTTCGTATGGCAGTTTAGCCTATACTCTAATATGTAAATTGGTACCCAGAAGTAAGGTGCTAGCAAAATTAAAACTTAAAATGAGTTTCTTGGCTTTGTGGTTGAGTGAAAGATATGGCAAGAAGTCAGATATTGCAGAATAGAAAATTGGTGAAACTTTTTATGTCACAATGTAAAACTGTAACAACTAAAAGGTAGACTGTGTGTGTCTATGACACCTGTCACTCTAGAGAAAGTGGTTGTTAAGTGGTCTATAGCTTAAACTGATCAAGTACCTTGATTTGAGGCCTCAGGGTTAGAAAATCTAAATTGGCCCCCAAATTGAAAGATAAATAAGCTCTTATTTTTTCATAAGTATCTCTCATTAAGACTTCTCAGTCAAAATATAGATCCAGCCAAGAGTCAAAGACCAAATTAAGGGTGTAGCCTTCTAATCCAAGCTTGTGGTTTTAGCTGGCCTCAGGATAACCTCTACTAAAATGGAGGAAGAGGAGAATGGGCCACTAAAAGCAAACAGACAAATACACCAAGAAGACTTAAGAACTATGTCTAGAAAAAAATCTCTGAATCTGTTTATTTACAACAAGCTAACTAGAAGCAAAAAGACCAAAGGCCCATAAAAAAAATTAATTAATTAATTAATTAGTTCCCTAAAGAGAGCAAAAGGCTGGCTTAAAAAAAAGCTTATATTTACTGTATGATGACTAACATAATAAAATTAAATTAAATTACATTTAAAAAAATGTTTAAAAGCCTATATTTTATCATTAAAACAACTCTCAGGCTTCCAAATCTGCATAAATAGAAAACGCGCTTTGAAAACTGTACAGTTTCCAAGGAGGCCATACTCATACTTACTCTCTCTCTCTCTTTTTTTTTTAATTTTAATTATCTATTTGAGAGAGAAAGAGAGTGAGTGAGAGAGAGCACAAGAGCAGGGTAAGGGGCAGAGGAAGAAGCAGACTCCTGCTGAGCACGGAGACTGATGTGGGGCTTGATCCCAGGATTCCAGGATTATGACCTGAGCCGAAAGTAGATGCTTAACTGACTGAGCCACCCAGGCAACCCTCCCAGATAATTATTATTTTACACTAACTTTGGGTGTCACCACAGAGGATAATGGATAATGAAATAGCTCCTAGAGTTAAGAACAAGGAGGCAGCCAAATGGGCTAACCAAGAACATTCCTCTACTGGTAAAGCAGTAAATTCTGACAGACTGGTGATTACAGTATGTTTCCCATTGTTCCCTTCCCAAATGAGACCTGCTGTCGCAGTTATACTTTTCCCTACAACTTTTGTGCACTGGATGTACGATGAGCAGATACCTTGTCACTGGACTTCAAGGAACCATTCTAGACCTGAGAGACAGGACTGTGCTTCATCCAGAATCCCCTGACTTTGAGTAGATGAAATAACTAAATGAACTTTGTGAACATCTCCCTTGGGAAGGAGATAGTATTTATGTGTAAGAATAAAGGTGATCACAGATATGGTGAATGGCCAGAGGGGCAAACTGTGACAGACTTCTCACTGTTCTCTGAAAAATTTCCCCCTTCCCCCATAAACATGAGAATTTAACAGGTCACGTGGATGCTGACTTAGACTGTATTTCTAGTTCCCTTGTGCTAAGCATGGCCAGGGACAAAACATATCAATGGAATGTTGGCAAAAGTAACATATTCAACTTCTTTACTATTTGCTTGAAAGAAAACTGCTTGCCTTCCACTTTTACTTAAAATTTCCATCTTTCTCTGAATTGGAACTTAGATGAGGCATTGATTTAATTTTAACCACATAGATGAGGACAACATCCTAGGAACTGGTGGAGTGAAAACACAGGAAACCAAAGTCCCTCAGGGATCTCATGGAACTGACCTGCCTGCCTTTTTGGACCAGTACTCCTCTTTCTGGAATGGTATGTGTGAAAGAAATAAACTATTTCATTTATTTTTTTAAAATTTCTTAAAAACTATTTCATTTAAACCACTGTACTGAGTAGCAGCTTGGCTTATAACCTAATTAATGAAGGTTACCTATACCACAAGTAAAACATTTTGCTCTACATTCACTTGACTTTGCCAAAACCAAATTTCCTTAGAGAAAAGAAAACAACAAAGGAGAGAGAAAAAAAAAAAGACCAAGTCTACAAAGGTTTTGGTCATTGTATTTCCAGTAAAAGCATATTTCAACCTTTTCTCAACCTGCATAAACCAACTATCAAATAAATTTTTTATGTTTCAGTTGAATTTCCTCCAACTAGTTATATTATTGTGATAATATCAATCGATTCCTACAGTGAGTCATCAACCCTGTCAGCACTTTAATGAACAAAATTAGTCTATTTCATGCTGAAAAGCAATACTAGCAACTCTTGCAGATAAAAAGGGTCATAAAAACTTATTGCACAGGGACATCCTCTGACAAAAGTCTCCTGATAATATCTCCCTATGATCGGCTCATACATAGTGATTGGTCAGAGTAAAGGAGTTTGAACAGGGCCTTAAACAGGATTCAGAGATGACTTCATACATCTTAGAGGCTATGAAAGAAGAAATGGATAGGCAGAACCCAGAAATCAAGTATTATTCTAGCCAGTGAAAAGGAGAGAATATTTTTTTTCTTTGAAGATGTTATTTATGTATTTGAGAGAGAGAGAGAGAATGAGAGAGAAAGAGAGAGCATGAGAGGGGAGAAGTAAGGGGGAGAAACAGACTCCCCGCTGAGCAGGGAGCCTGGAGCGGGACTCGATCCCTGGGACTCTAGGATCATGACCTGAGTTGAAGGCAGTTGCTTAACTGACTGAGCCACCCAGGCGCCCAGAGGAGAGAATATTTTAATTTTGTGATCATTCTTGATAGTGAGTTTGTTTTCATTAGCCTAAATTCAGTTATTTGTTGATGTGACAATGGCTCCTAATTGCTCTGGCTTTGCTTCTGTCCTGTTCAACCAGTGACATTTTAAAACTGGGATAACTATCTTTGAGCACATAGTTGATGGGGTTTGGAACATACTATCCCCAAATATGGCACCTGGAATATTTTAAGCTGAAAGAATTTGAGAAAATAGTAGAAGCAGGAAGGTTTCTCTGACCTTCCCCTGCCCTTCCTCCCCGAAGCAGGTCATAATACCCTCATTTGAGAAGTGCCCTCCCCAAACCTGGAGGAGAGAAGCACCCTCACCTCTAAGACAGAGGGATGCTGAGAAGAATCCAAACAAGCAGGCCTTGTGAAATTTCCCCCAGTTTATTACATTTAGCTCCTACACCCTTCACCCTGCATATTTCTCCACAACTGTTCACTCTTCTCAAGCCTTGCATAACAACACTCACATTTAACCAGCTCTTAGGGTCCTCTTTTCCTTATAAAGGCTCCTATGTCATGTAAAACATATTAAATGAAATTGTATGCTTTTTTTCCTGTTAATTTGTCTTTGTCAGTTTAATTTTCAGATCTAGCCAGAGACCCTAAGAAGGTTAAGGAAATATTTTCCCTCTCCTATACAATCTTCAAACAACTTGGGTAAAAAACTTGCTTTTCATTTACAGTATGATGTTAACATGGATTACTTTTAAATATTTTATTTATTTGTTTGACAGAGAGAGAGATCACAAGTAGGCAGAGAGGCAGGCAGAGAGAGAGGGGGAAGCAGGCTCCCCGCCGAGCAGAGAGCCCTATGCGGGGCTCAATCCCAGGACCTAAGATCATGACCTGAGCCGAAGGCAGAGGCTTTAACCCCCTGAGCCACCCCGGCGCCCCAACATGGATTTTTTAAATGGAAGCTGATTTCACCACAATTCGACTGTCTCCAAATATATAGAATGTAAAAAAGCATGGAATTTTGGCTAAGAGCTCTAGAACTGAATAATAATATCTTCTTCACAGGGTAATGGGAGGGTTTAAAATACACACACCTGCCACAGTTTAGTGGTTAAGCAAAGGTAAGGTAGAATGGTAAGACAGGCCCAGTTCTGGGTCTGGTGTGTCATTCTCCTAACTGAATGACTTTAGCCAAGTTATTTACCTTCTCAAAGCTTTTGTTTTCTCATCTGTAAAATGAAGATATTAACTAACACAATCAGTTCATAAATGAGGGAACGATCTATAAACTGTCAAGTTATGGATGTTTGAGGACACACATCACTGGGTCTTGGTTACTGCCTTGAGCAGAGCAGGTGCAAAGTATTATGTTTACTAACTGACGTTTTTAAAGATTCAAGAGACCTTTCTTTCCCCTCTTGATGAGATAATTTTTTTTTAAGATTTTATTTATTTATTTGACAGAGAGACAGCTAGAGAGGGAACACAAGCAGGAGGAGAGGGAGAGGGAGAAGCAGGCTTCCCACTGAGTAGAGAGCCCGATGCGGGGTTTGATCCTAGGACCCTGGGATCAATGACCTGAGCCGAAGGCAGATGCTTAATGACTGAGCCACCCAGGTGCCCCAATGAGATAATTTTCTTTTCAGATGTTTGGATAAAGTCACTAGCGACTCAACTGTATTAACTTGTGAAGCATGTAAACCACATAATGTCCTTTTTTGTAAGGACTGGGGAAAAAAAGCCTAATCCAAGTTAAGAGGATTTGATTTAAGAACTTTTGAGGAAACTCAAGACTGTGTTAAGAGACAGAGTCAGCGGGATAAGCATCCAACTCTTGATTTCAGCTCAGGTCATGATCTCAGGATCAGGAGATCAAGCCCTGTGTTGGACTCCACACTAGGTGTGGAGCCTGCTTAGGATTTTCTCTCTGCCCCTCCTCCACCCCACTAGCACACACTCTCTCTCTAAAAGAAAAAGGACTTTGTGTTATAATCACCAATCTTGCCTGTTACGTAAAGATTTTTGTTTCTCATGACATCTTTGTTTTGTTCAGTTTATTCCTCTATACCAGAAGTATTCTAGTTTCTCTTAATAATCTTTAAAGTTGAAGGTCATTCTGCTAAGTGAAATGAGATAGTTACAAAAGGGCAAATACTATATGATTTTACTCATCTGAGGTATCTAAAGTGGTCAGATTCATAGAGACAGAAAGTATAATGGTGACTGCTAAGGGCTGGGGGACGTCATTGTTTAATAGGCTCAGAGTTACAATGTGAGAAGCTGAAAAAGCTCTAGAGATGGATGATAGTGAAGACTGCACAACAGTGTGGA
>CM053618.1:42807265-42845246 GCA_028646535.1 Procyon lotor
CCACTTCTCCCTCCCAAATCCCTTCCATGTTCAACCAACTATGCTATATTCTCAACCTCTTTGCTTTCACAGGAATAGTGAAATCTCACTGATTCTCATAACAACTTCTATTGTGATTCCCATTTTTCAGAATGTGAACTTGATTAGCATAAGATCATATATGTATTTAGTAGAAGGCTAGGATCCCCCAAACCTTTAACGTCTAGTTTAAGGGAATTTTCACCACTCAGTACTGGTGTAATATACATACTAAGTGCTTACTTGAGGACCAAATGATTAAACTATACTAGCTATCCCAAAATTTATGAGATTTATTCCTTTCCCTATGGACCTAACTAGACCAGCTTATAGAGTCATCATCAAATTACTAAGAAATCTTTTTCTTCAATTATCTCAAAGTCAAACAATTATTGAACAAGTGAGCTATGAAAAACACCAAGAACCTAGAAATTAAAAAAAAGACCTCTAAATAACCAAAATAGCTCTAACACCACAAAAATTTATTCAAATTTTAATTTCATATGCACTTCAAATTACCTTGGTGATATGGTTTTATAGTTTATAGATATCAAAAGTACCAGATTAAAAGCCAAAGCGTGGCAGATGGAATTGGAAACACATAGCCTATAGAGACAGTTGTCTCTATATGTCTCTAATTAAAATATTAGATCTGACAGAAATAGAATATAACACTTTTCTAAAAACTATAAAACATATAGTTGTCTGGGCCCATTTAGTGGAGCCAATAATCCCTCATAGTTTATGTTAGTTCATAATGATAATCCAGCAGTGTTAATGTTCCAAATACTGTGCTTAAGAAGGAAGCACAGCATGTGTTTTCAATAAAAAGTAAATAGTTGTTCATTTGTGAAGCTAAAGAGGTACCTTTCGGTTACAATTTATACATGTAACCTCTTTAAACCATTTCTAGACCATTTCAGAGCGCTAAGGTATTACAGCATCTGCTTACTGCAGCTCTGGACATTATCCATAAAAATCAAGACAAGACTTCACAAGCCTTAAACTAAAATAGGAAAGTGTGGCCAGACTATGTGAAAAAGATACTTCAGACCTCTAGGCTGTTGGAAATCAGGAAAAACTTGCTATTCTACCAAGTTCTTTATTTCATTAGAAAATGTATTCTGGGGGCCGTCTGGGTGGCTCAGATGGGTGGGTGTCTGCTTTTGGTTTGGTCCTGGTCTCCAGGTCCTGGGATTGAGCCCTTTGTGTTCCCAGTTCGGCACAGAGTCTGCCTCTCCCTATGCCTCTGCCGCTCCCCCTGCTTGTGCTCTCTCTGTCTCTGTCTCTCTCTCAAATAAATAAATAAAATCTTAAAGAAAAGAAACAATATCCTGATTTCTTAAGGGGAGAGTAAAGAAGGTAAACTTAGTTGGATATTTTCTTTTAAATAAGACTTACTCTCATTTGGAAATATAATTAGAGGAATCATTAAACTATGGAAACCTTCCACAGACCAACATTCGGTCAGTTTAAAAGTGCAGCACCACACACAGGTTGGTTTTAAGATGACAATGTCAATGACAGCTTCGGGCCTCAGACTCTTAGCCAACAATGAAGCGAATTATTAGGGAGCAACCCTTCACTTTTCCAAGCTATCATGAACTAAATCCTCTATTGTTACTTTACTGTCCATCCACTCTTACATGATCCAACCGTTGACCAATTGAATTGAAATATATTATTGAAATACATTTTTAAAAATTTTTAAATTTTTATTTATTTATTTGACAGAGACACAGCGAGAGAAGGAAGACAAGCAGAGGAAGTGGGAGAGGGGGAAGCAAGCTTCTGGCCAAGGGGGGAACCTGATGTGAGGCTTGATCCCAGGACCCTGGGATCATGAGCTGAAGGCAGATGCTTAACGACTGAGCCACCTAGATGCCCCTGAAATACATTTTTTAAAGATTCATTTATTTATTTGCGGGGGTGGGGGGAGCGGATAGAGGCAGAGGGGGAGGGAGAGAGTCTTAAGCAGATGCCACACTGCATACAGCCAGATGCAAGGCTCAATCCCATGACCTGAGCTGAGACCAAGAATCAGATGCTTAATCAACTGTGCCAGCCAGGTGCCCCTGTTGAAATATATTTTATTTTATTTAAGATATTTATTTGTTTGTTTGTTTGTTTATTTGACAGACAGAGATCACAAGTAGGCAGAGAGGCAGGCAGAGAGAGAGGGGGAAGTAGGCTCCCCACTGAGCAGAGAGCCTGATGCAGGGCTCCATCCCAGGACCCTGAGATCATGACCTGAGCTGAAGGCAGAGGCTTAACCCACTGAACCACCCAAGTGCCCCTGTTGGAATATATTTTAAAAAGAAAAAGACGTCTTACATTTTCAAGATGCCTCCCCTTTTCAGGAATATGTAATCAGTAGCAATTTGTTGGGTACTGAGGGATAAACAAGTGTTCCTAATAGGACTCAAAGAGTAAAACATCTGGAGAACCATTAAGAATAAAAATAACAAGTAAATATATTGTTACGGCTCCTTATTATTTAAGGTACGGGGTCAAATTCCAAAGACGAGATAATAAAAAAGAACCAACATCCATTTAATATTTTCTATGTGCCAAGAGCTGAATTAATCACAGTGAAAACATGCTTTTATTTACTCCCACGACCCTAAATTCCATTTTAATCCCATCCAAACTAAGACTTAGTCAAAGTAAATTTCCCAAGGTCACACAGCTACTAAGTGGATTTTAAACTAAGCAGTGCAATTCTAGAAGTCATTCTCTTAACCACCTAATTAGAGAAGAGAGCCCACTAAAGAAGTGAATGAATGAATAAATCCCTTAGTTGGGGTTATTTAGTGGGCCCTCTAATTCCCAAAGGATTAAAGTGATTCCTTCCATTTAAAGTAAATTCTGGGGGCACCTGGGTGGCTCAGTGGGTTAAGTCTCTGCCTTCGGCTCAGGTCATGATCCCAGGGTCCTGGGATCGAGCCCCGCATCGGGCTCTCTGCTCAGCAGGGAGCCTGCTTCCCTATCTCCCTCTGCCTGCCTCTCTGCCTCCTTGTGATCTCTCTCTCTGTCGAATAAATAAATCAAACCTTTTAAAAAAATAAATTCTGAATGCAGAGTGTAGGAAGATTAACAAATAGGTGACTTCTACCAAAACCAAATATTATTTGCCCCATATCCGAAACACTCCCCAAACACAGCTGATTGCTTGCAGGGTGACAGGCCACACAGACTCAGCCTGTCCTGGCAAAAAAGGGTCACCACCTTCCTCCAATGACAGCAGACTGAGATCAGTCTTGTGTGCATGAAGAAGTAGCTCCTTGACTGGTTGGGAAGCTGCCATTTCAAAATTCAATCCTAGCCTGGCAAAATCTTCACTTTGAAGAACACCTACAGGTAATTGCCCCAAATTAAATAATCGCTCCAAAGTGCAGATCTCTGTGTTCCTGGGTAGGCCAACAATGGAGCACCCACACTCCTGCATGAAGGAAGGCTGACAGAGCGCTCACTGAAACAAAGACTCTGAACATTTGGCTCTGATGAACAGGCAACTGTGGGCTCAGAGGGGGCTGACAGATTGTGTGAGAAGCTGTCAGAAGCTATGCTGACAGCGCCGAGAACAAGGGCTGAAGACGGAGTGCCAAAGAGTGCCAAGTGCGCGTCAGCGCCTGGGTCCTTAGGGATCAAAGCAAAAGGGAAATAAAGAGTACGTGGAAATGGAAATCCTAACAACAAGGCAGTGAGAAACAATCAAACCAGAAGTGGCCAAGGTAAATGGAGCAGGCCCATAGATAAACATAGCTAACGCCAGAGGAAATGTGTGTCGCCCCTTCTGACCTGACCAATATGGCACCCACCATCCCAGGAAAGAGCAATGATTAAATGAAATAGCACATAAAAAGCACATCAAAGGAACTGAGCACTTGCTAAGTATTCAATAAATGCTAGCATATATTATTAGGTTTGCATATTTATTATCATAGTCTTTTTTTTTGAGAGAAAGAGAGAGCGAGAGGGGAGGGGCAGAGAGAGGGGGGTAGTGGGAATTTCAAGCAGGCTCCACACCCAGTGCAGAGCCTGAGGCAGGGCTCCATCACAACCCTGAGATCATGACCTGAGCCAAAATCAAAAGTCTGACGCTTGGGGTACCTGGGTGGATCAGTCAGTTGAGTGCCCGGCTCTTGATTTCAGCTCAGGTCATGATCTCAGGGTCCTGGCATATGCTTGGGGATTCTTTCTCTTCCTCTCCCTCCGCCCCTCTTCCCATTCATGCTCTCCCTTGCTCTCAAATAAACAAAACAAATAAATAAAATAAAGTTTAAAATATGGTGAAAAAACAGAGTCAGATGCTTAACTGAGCTACCCATGTGCCCCTTTATATATTTTTTTCACTTAATTCTCTCAATAATTCCATGGTGTATGTGTCACTGCCACCATTTTATAGATGAGGAAACTGAGGCCCAGAGACATTCCTCTCTTAGTAAATTATAAACCTAGATCTAGAACTTATGTCTGTCAGACAAAAGGAAAAAAAATCCAAAAAACAACCCCATAGCTTTTTCACTAATTCCATCTCTACTGCAATGAGACTTTGGTTGACTATTTGTGAAGAATCAAGGATGTTCATAATACTTTGACACTTCTCCGACTGAGAGGTAGAGTCTTTGTCCTCTCCTCCTGAATCTGGGCAGACTGCGCTACTGCTTTGACCAACACAATATGGTAGAAGTGAAGTTATGCCCATATTCTGGGCCCAAAGCTTTCATAGGCTTTTAGCCATTTTGTTATGTTCATTTATTACAAAATATCTACAAACACTTTTAGAAAGACCTCTCACCTCTGACAGCCAAATATTTTGTGATTTGATTCTCCAAAAAGATGTTCTACACAGTCAATAAATGCATCTGTAGAAATTAAAAAAAAAGAGAGAGAGAGTACAAGCTTCCATGCCCCACCTCCTGGGGTGCTCCCTCTGGAAGGCCAGCCGCCATGTAAGTACAGTTGTACTGAGACCCCATGGGAAATGGCCCGCAGGACAAGATGCCATCCATAAGGAACACAGGCCAGGGATCACCCAAGGGCCAGATTGTGAATGAAGAAGACATCTTGGAAGTGAATCCTCCACCCTCAGGGGCCCCAGTTGCTACCATGTGGATCAGACATAAACCACACAGCTGAATCCTTCTGAAATTCCCGACTTAGAAAATTGTGAATAAGTGGCTGTTTTAACTTTTAAAAATCTTTCATTATGAAATAATTTAAGATTTAGAAAAAAATCTGCAAAAGTAGTGTCAAGAAATTCTGCATACCTTTAACTCGGCTTCGTCAAATGTTAACACCCTACATGGCCACAGCACAACTATCAAAACCAAGAAAATAGTACTCGGATTTGGTCAAATGTCCCACTAACGTCTTTTCCTGGTCCAGGATCCAATCCTGGATCATATATTACATTATGTTGTCTTATCTCCTTAGTAGTCTTTCATCTACAACTGACAGCAGATGAAAGTCTTTGTCTTTGATGAACTTGATCCTTTGAGAGGTATAGGGCAGTTATTTTGTAGAATGTCCTTCAGTTTGATTTTTCTTATGTTTCCCTATGACTAAGTTTAGATTATGTATTCCTGGCACAAATAACACAGAATCAATGTTGCATCAGGGTATCGCATCAGGAGGCTACATGATATGTCTCACTCCAAAATAATTGTTTTAAAGCCACTCAGACTTGGTAGAGCTGGTACCGTCAGGTAATCAGAACAGAATACCTCTGGGCTCCTCTTTGGGCAAAATGAATTTCCTACTTCTCTGGTCTGAAAAATAATGCATCTTTACATGGAAAGATGATACTGACAGATAATTACTATGCAAATATAAAGAAATACTGGTTGCTCTTAAACTTGAGGTCTAGTTGCAAGAATAGTGTAACACGGGGGCACCCGGGTGGCTCAGTGGGTTAAAGCCTCTGCCTTCAGCTCAGGTCATGATCTCAGGGTCCTGGGATCGAGCCCCGCATCAGGCTCTCTGCTCAGCGGGGGGCCTGCTTCCCCCTCTCTCTCTGCCTGCCTCTCTGCCTACTTGTGATCTCTCTCTCTCTGCCAAATAAATAAAATCTTAAAAAAAAAAAAAATAGTGTAACACGTTAGCCAAAAGGTATTTTACTTTATTCTCATTCTCATATTGTAAGCTCTTTAAAAATTCCATCTTTTAGGCTGCCTAAATAATGGAGTTTGATGGAGTACCCAGCAAAATGATTTATTTTAGGTTTGGGTTTTTGTTTCAGGATGCCCACTAGATGTCAGGATTGCAGCACTAGAAACCAAGCAGAAGCTTAAAAAAAATTTCAGGGACCTTCACAACAGCCTTGCACACAAATTCATTCAAGTCCTAATATTTTAAAACCCTTACGGCTAAGTCATCCCTTATGTCTACTACCCATTTACTAGTATATAAAATATAACAAAACTTGCACAATTCCAACTTTCCCTTTCCCCCAATTTTATTATATTTTCCATTTTCATTATAGATACATTTGTTAGTTTTTTCATGAGTAGAGGTACTTCAAGAATGTGAAGGGATAGATGTAATCTATGAATGTATCTATCCAGTTGTAGGTGATTATTTTTTAAATCTTTGCTTGACTTATATTTGTTTCTGTAAGTGAAATACTAAATAAAGGTATAACTACAAAGTCTGATTCCTTAATTATGAGTGACCCTGGGAAAAATACTTAGTGGTTCATGAAATCTAAATTATATAAACCTTTTTTTTTTTAGAAACAAAAGAGATAAAATAAGAGAAATCAGTCAAATTCCAGGTTTTGACAAACATTTTTCAGATCTGTGGGCCACCAGGCATTCTGCAGACCACCTAGTATATATAATCACTTGTACGTTTACAATGATGGGTAAGTCATTTCTCCACCAAGGGACTACCAAACTAGGATTGGAAATAAAAATGTAAATAGGTAACACATGACCCCTGGCTAACAAAGGAGAAGTGTGATCTGGAAAGCACTTTAAAGTTCCCGTGAAGGTGACTTACTGGTGATGAACATTGGCAATCACCCTCCTATTCTCAATCCCCTAATGTCATGATGAGCCTTGGATTATAACGTCTTCCGGCTACAGTTGTCAATCATCCCAGGCTATGGGGATGTTTCTGATGCCCTTCTTAAAGACAAAGACTTTTACCAATTCCTAACTATCAGCTCACCTTGATCCTCCCCTTCAATCTCCTGCTAGAGTTTCCATTGACTCAATTCACCCAGAAGTCAGAAGGTATGGAAGCCTTGTTTTTAGAGTTTTATACCTGTACTCTTTTTAAATTTTTATATATTTTTTAAAAAACAATTACTTATTTATTTGAGAAAGAGAAAGAGAGGGAGAGAGAGAGAATGAGCAGGGGTAGATGGAGAGGAAGAAGCAGCCAAGCTGGGAACCTGACGTGATACTCCATCCCAGAACCCCGGGATCATGACCTGAGCCATAAGCCACCCAGGCACCCCGTTATACTCTTTATAAAAAATACTAAAAATGATCTTTAGATATCCCCAAACACCGTAATCTGTCCTGCCTCCCTGGACAGAGATATTTGTCTCTGTCCAGAGAGGCTAATCTAAAATTGTCTAATCTAAAAATTCAGCAAATATTTATAGAACACCAACTATGTACTCAACATGGCATGGAGGTATTCTGAAAATTTTAAAGGAATATATTGTTAAAAAAGTCAATTCAACTGGGGAGGCAAGTCACATGCAAAGCTTAGAGAATAGAGCAATATTTGGTTACAATGGGTCAAGTTATTTTGTTGGGGCTCCCCATGATTATACATCTGCAGAAAAGTGCAACAGGCAATCAAAATGTTCAGAAATAATTTGAGTGTGAAGTCTTCTTTGGATCTTGACCGAATTACAATTGAACTAAAACAAGATGACGACAACAACTAACGTTTTCTCTTTGCAATGCTAAATCCAGGGATTTTGTTGGTAGTACCCACTCCCCACAAACCCCACTCTCCTTAAGTGATCTCAGAGCTGTAGGGAAATGAAAAGTAGGTTCTTCTCAAGGAACTCCCCCATATAGACCAGGTCCTGAGTCTCTGGACCTTATTATGTAATGTTTTCTCTGTTAGGAACATTCCTCTCTCTTTGCTGAGATATTCCTCTCTTTCTCTAGGTCTGAGTTTAGATGCTAATTCCTCTGAGGTTTTCTTGGCATTCCACAACTGTGTTAGGAACCCCTTAACTGGGCTCTTTAAAAAACACCCCGGGATCTCCGTATCACAGCATTCATCCACTGCTGTGTAACTACTCATTTACCGTTCTCTATGTCCCTGTAAGTTATATAATGGCAGAACCCTGCCCATTACTGGTGTACTTCCATCACTCAGGACACTACCTACAACAGATTAGGTGCTCAGTATTAGCTGAATGAGTAGGTGAAATGAATAGGATTGTTGGGATAAATGAAACAGAGCTTTAATGAGAATGAAAAATCGTGAAATGATGGGGTGCCTAGGTGGCTCAGTCAGTTAAGCCTCTGACTCTTGGTTTCAGCCCAGGTCATGATCTCATGGTCTTGGGATCAAGCCCTGCATAGGGCTCTGTGCTCAGTGGGGGGGTCTGCTTGAGATTCTCTCTTTCCTTCTCCCTCTGTCCTTTCTCACCATTCTGTCTGTCTCTCTCTCTCCAATAAAAAAATCTTTTAAAAAATCATGAAATGTTCCTCAAATTAGTCTTTTTCTATGATTTCTTGATAGAAATTGCATACTTCTTTTGGTTGTTAAGTCTCATTTTCAGGTTATTAGGAGAGATAAACAAATTATGTTCCATCCTTTCTTAAATATGAACGTGAGTTCCTGAACAGTAACATTAAGATTCAGACATGTTATCTTTCATCTTCTTCTGTTCCAGAAGCTTCACTACCTCTTTCCAAATCTGAAAATGGGGGTGTAATGCATCAGGGTGATATGCTCAGGAAAAGAAAACCAATCACACATTTATCATTGTCTTCAGAGATAAGCAGAAGCTGATATTTTAAGTACTTCCAAAGCCAAATCATGGGGGAGAAAACCCCAAACAACTCAAGAACTTGCAGTCAAATACACATCTGAAAGGATTTAAAAGGCTTGACATACTGTATGTAATTTGCTTGGTGATGAGTCCAGTGAAAGGCAGCAGCTACACTACCACACCAGCAAATGCTCTGGATCAACAACTCTTACCCCATCCAAGGATTAAGTCCTGAGGTTTGTGTCACGTGGGGAGCCATTAATTCATCTTTGGTGGCCCTTTCTCCTTCTTCTGTCCTCACTCAGTACATGGGTAAATGTCAGTGAAGCTTAAACACTAGGGACATCAGGGGCAGAAGTAACATAGGGGGAAAGCTCTGCAAGAGAGGTGGGTTTTTTGGTTTTTTAGAGAGGGAGGTAGGTGTGGGACAAAGGGAGAGGGAGAGAATCTCAAGCAGGTTCCACACTCAGCACAGAGCCTGATGTGGGGCTCGATCTCACAACCCTGAGGATCATGATGTGAACCAAAATCAAGAGTCAGATGCTTAACCGACTGAGCAACCCAGGCACCCCTGAAAGAGAGTTTAAAAAGTTAAATCGGGTAAAAAGCTCCACAGTTGCCTGCCATGTCTCTTTGAAGGTATGAGAAGGATGTTACTAATTTAGAAACTCACAAGTTTTTGGTTAATCACCAGATGGGATTTTTTTCTTTTCCCACCTCCTGCCCCTTGCCACTTAGAGCCACAGGCAGTGGAAACTTTAAGAATTCGGATGATGATGAAGATAGCCAAGAAGCCCTGATTCTCTCTGTCTCAGCGATCACTGCAGTCTCTTTCTGCCAAGAGCTACATGGGACTTAGTACCAAATTAAATGTACCACTTCACAGTAGCCATAACCATTTTATAGTATTTTATTGCAAAGAACTTCTGAGTACACTGTGTAATTCAACTGTAACAATATCTGCCAGGTATAGAGGTTGATATTAACACCTCCATTTTATATTAAAAAAAACTTCTCAGATATGCTAGGTGATTTATCCAAATTCACAGCATTAGGACTGGAATGACAAGTTTCCTGATTCTAATCCCGTTTTTACCATTGGCTGGGTAGTTCACAACTGTGGTGATTTATTAGAATCACCTGGGGGGCTCTGATAACACACTGATGTAGGAGTTCCACCTCAGATCAAATAAATAAAAATTTCTCGGGGGTACAGCCTGGATGCTTGTATTTTTAAGAACTTCCCAGGAGTCTCAAATATGGATCCAGACCGAGAACTGAGCATTACCTACAGTTTGCAAGCCAACCGCACGTTAGAATCACCTAGGAAGTTTTGATAACACCACAAGTCTCATTTAATGAGTCTGGGTGGGACCAGGTGGTCATCATATGCAGCCAAGAGTAGGAATCACTGTACAATGCCTCTAATGAGCACATCTTAAAATTCTTACAGTCCTCTGATAGATATTTCATAATATTTAAAATGTTTCTAAAGGTCACCTGGGCAAAGTTTTTAAAGTCAAACATCAAAACTAAGTGTCATTAAAAATAATGTGAATTGTGTTGTAATTGTGTGTTCAATTAATTAAAAGTTACGGAATCTAGCTGAAAATGATGATAATAGTAAAAGTGACTAATATATTTTTAAGAAATAAGACTGATATGCTCAGTTTCATCTTTTTAGAACTTGTGGTCAAATGAAGATGTTAAATAATCTCTCCGGAATCTATTAATGCAGATCATACATTATTTAAAGAAATAAAAGCAGACCATATTCAATTCTCTAATGAATACCCCTTTCAAGTGTATTCATATAGGTAATAATCTACCAAGAAAAGATAGTTGATGTTTCCCTATGGTAGTAAATCAATATAACGTTACTATGTGAATTATGCATAAAATTTTAGCTAGCACTTGAAATATTATATTTATGAATTTAAAAAAGAATACGTAACGATGCAATCAGATAAAATGATGACTAAGAGCATGAAATCTGGGCTGCACTGCAGGCTAGTCTATAAACTTCCATCAGATCATCTGTAATCAGAAAAAAAAAATAGAGTAGTCACTTGGAAAGTTGTTGAAAAACTGTTACTTGTACCAAATGTCACCAATGTCTCCAGGGATTTATGGTATGTAAATGCGTATATATTTGTATACTATTGGTATTCTATTTTTTTTTTTTTTGGTATTCTATTTTAAAAGGAAACTATAAAATTGGCTATTTAAAAATCTACAGGAAATACAAGGAAATGAGTTAAGCTTTATAAAAATGGAAAGAATTGAAAGGGATAAAATTTGGCAGATTAACGATGAGAAAAGAACAGCATATATTGAAAGCTAAGCAACAGAATTTCAAGTTAGCAGATTAATTTTATGAAACTGGTCATAAAGAGATTTCAGAGAAAATAAGCTGTCAATATTATTTCCTTAAATAATTCTACTGAAAATCAGTACTTGCTCACCAATTACAAATGTGTTCTCAAATTTTAACATAAATACATGAAATATTACTTGTTTGACCAGAAATCACATTCCTTACAAGAAATGACAATAATATGCTTTCAAAAATAGTAATAATTTTAACTGCAGTCTGAATATTTAATCCTTAAAAAAACATTTATAAAATAGAAATGACAAATTTTTTAAGTGTAACAAAATATTCTGATGAGCAATTAATTTTTCTTGAATACAAAAATTAGTTGAAAATCGAAAAAAGACCTATTTTCTACAGCTTTATGATGTGCTTACACAGGCATTTTTGCATAGCAATCACAATAATGGAGAATATACTTTTCCTACTTTCACTTTTCCATTCACATATCAGGGATATGTAAAATCTACAACTCTGAGCAGGGAGTCATCACAATTATCCACTTTTTTAGAAAGCAAAAATAAGAGTTTCCAGTCTATTTTTTTCTTTTTTTTTTTTTAAGATTTTATTTATTTATTTTAATGAGAAAGACACAGAAACAGAAGCACGCACATGTGCACGCTCAAATGGGGGGACGGGGAGAAGGGGAGAGAAAGAGAGAGAATCCCAAGCAGATTCCTCACTGAGCGAGGAGCCCCATCTCACAACCAGGAGATCATGACCTGAGAGGAAATCAAGAGTCTGAGGTTCATCTGACTGAGCCATCCAGGTGTCTCTCCAGTCTATCTTCAATGAAGTACTATTATATTTGTGGTAAACCATCTTGTGTTAGCAATGAGCTATCATGGAACAAAATGCCCAGGACTTCAGGTACATAAAGTCATATTTAGTCATTTGACTGCTTTAGAATGTCATTCAGCTCACTCAAAATTATGTTAAGCTGTAAAATGGATGGGAGTGCTTGTTCCTTTCTTAGGAGCTGACCAAGAGAAAGGTACCCACTTAAAGCAGACAGATAATTAAATCACTCATTAATGAAAGTTCTTTTCCAAGAAATCCTGGCCACACATCGAGAAATAATACTAGAGGGATGCCTGGGTGGGTCAGTCAGTTAAGCGTCTGCCTCCAGCTCAGGTCATGATCCCAGGGTCCTGGGATCAGGTCCCATATTGGGCTTCTTGTCCCGCGGGAGCCTGCTTCTCCCTTTGCCTGTTTCTCCCCCTGCTTGTGTGCGCGCGCTCTCTCTCTGACAAATAAATAAATAAGATATTTTTAAAAAAAGAAATTATACTGGAAATCACAATTCTATCTCCCATCGTGAGGAGGAGATATCTTCTCTTAAGAAAAGATGGAAGAATTAGTTCGGCTAATTTGGTCTGAGATCGACTAAATGACAAAACAAAAAACCCAAGTTAAAAGCAAGAGCTATAACAAAGCAAAGAGACCTAATTAGCATAGGACACTGTAGCAACAAGACTATAGTAGTTGCTGCAAACATTCTATAATTATAAGGAAAAACTCTAGAAGCCCTGTGAAATTTATTCCTACTTAAATACAGTAAATTAAGCCTACTATTAAACAATCTGTAAATTCACTGTAGAAATTCGTTAATAACATAAACCAAAAAGTTTCAGAGAGGGGTTAAAATATCTGTACCACAGTTCTATTTCTGCCACTGACTGGCTTAGGTAAATGTCTCAACCTCCAGGAATAAGATTCCTAAGTAATAAAACAGAGAGCACCAGTTAAGAATAACAAAGAGGGGTCTATTAAAAGCTCACTTCCTGAGTCCTATTCTGGAAGATTCTAATTCAGCAAGTCCAGGACGGGGAGGAATATCTATTATATATCTTAGCGCCCTCCACCCTATTCTACAAATTGTGATGACAAACTGGCTTTAGGAACCACTGGCTTTCATGTTTTGTTTTTAAGAGTTAAGAGAAGCCAAAGAAGAAAAAGTTACAAATACTCATATAGATCAAGCTAAGAAGAACCTTCTACAGCAAATAAGTTTATATTTCATTTCCTTATTCCAGAGTCACCATTCTATCTGTTGCCATTCTGCTTCTGTCCCTGCAACTCACTCCATTGCAGTTGCTGGAGTAAAAGTTACCAGTAAAATGTCTTTGTGATTATTTCCTACTTCCTGAAGGCTTCCTTTCTCTCTAACTGGAACTTAATTTCCCATGCTCCTTGCATCAGGGACCCCATTTCCTTCCTTCGATGGCCAAATGACCAGGAAAGAAGTTCAGCTTGAGGTAATCACTTCCTGAAACTCTCTGTGATTAAGGGTCTCCTGACTCCCATGTCCCTCAAAGGAGATCTACTAATGTCCATTTGTGTTACAACCGTTCTCTGTCTACATATCTTCTCTTAAGATTATTGCTACATTCACTGCATGGTACTTGGTTGTTTATGCATATTCATTTTCTCCATGAGATGGGACACCCTTCCAGGCCAGGGACCATGTTTTACTCTTCTTGATAACTTCACAGCCAATCTAGAGCTGGGCATATTATAAGCACTTAATAACTTTTTATTAATTTAGTTGAGTTGATCCTATTACCTAGGTGATTGGAAATTGGGAAGCTTTCTATCCAAGGGAGGACAATCCACGCTTGATGTTTATAAATGAAATGAGAAGGGTTATAAAAGAAAAAGATAATACTTTTCCAAATTAAATGAATTTTCTTTCTTCCCACTTTTCAAAAAAAGACTAAAGAAACATATATGATCCAAAGCCATCTCGAGAATTAGTCCGAAAGGTAAAAGAATTTAGAAGCATACAAAATAAGCAAAGGTGCTTTGTACTACAAATAATTCTACTTAATTGAACAGCATGAATAGATGTCAACCATGATTGGCTTTTAGCATAGGTTGACCTATGGTGTAAAGAAAGGTCTTGGCACGCGTCTTCAGTTGCAAAGAAGGAGTTTTACAATCCAATAGTTACGAGGCTGAGCATAAAGATAGTTTTGATATCAGTTCATCTCACCTTGTGCCGCATTTATAATAAATGACATTTGACTTTCTCCTAAGACCAAGTTTTTGTCTCCTAATTGAATTCTGTTTCTGAATTCTTATGTTTGTCTAAGTTGCTGTTCTGAGAGGCTGCTCAATTCCCTAGGCTTTTTTAAGACAGGGAAATTATTTTACTATTGCCAGTCTCCTGTTTAGAAATGAGATCCTGCTTCCAAATTCTATCCCTCTGGCTGGGGCTTGAAAACTTTACTGGACCCACCCTGTACTCTGAATACTAGCATCTCCTGAGATACCGAGAGTCATGCTTGGTGTTCCAGGTAGGAGCTACTACTGCTTCCTTCAATATACTACCATTTACTACTGAAGGCCAACACCTGTACTAGGAGATACAAAGATAAACCACAGTCCTGCCCTTGAACATTACATGCTCTACACATATGAAAAGTTCATCCTACCTTACTGGCCACTACTTCAGAGTCCGCCCTTGAAGGAATCTCCACATGTTGTCTAATGTTGGGCACCACAGTCTTTGATCCTCCTCTATTGACTTTCACTTTCTAGGTGACCCCATCAAGTCCTGGGACTTTAAATACACACTATATGTTGATCACTCCCAAATCAACATCTTTAGTCTCACTATCTCGTTTGAACTGCAGACTCATATGTCCCGCTAGTTCAAGATCAGATGTCCATACAAGAATCTCAGTCATGTCTCAATCTGAACTCTTTATTTTCCTCTGATTTTTGTCACTTCAGGTAACACGGCAACGTCATTCTTCTAGTTGCTCAAGCAAAAGCCTTAGAAGCCTCCTCTCTCTCACAATCCACAACCAATCCATCAGCAGAGACCTTGTGGATACACTTGCAAAATATATCTGAAACTCATCAATTTCTTATCATCTCTACCTTATAGCCTGAGCCAGCATCACCTGTTGACCTGGCTTACTACAACAGTCTCCTGGCCTTCCTGCTCCTACCTCTTGGACCACCATGGTCTAGTCTCCACACAGCATCCAGCATGACCCCTTTAAAAGAGACATTAGACCAAATAATTTTTTTGCTCATTCTTGTTTTATTTTTTTTAAGATTTATTTATTTATTTGTTTATTTATTTATTTGACAGAGAGAGAGAAAGAGAAAGAGATCACAAGTAGGCAGAGAGGCAGGCAGAGAGAGAGGGAGAAGCAGGCTCCCCGCTGAGCAGAGATCCCGATGCAGGGCTCCTTCCCAGGACCCTGAGATCATGACCTGAGCCGAAGGCAGAGGCTTTAAACCACTGAGTCACTCAGGTGCCCCTTCTTTTTCCTTTTAACTAAATAGCTTCATGAAGTCAGAAACCTGGACTAATTTCCCTACTGTCTAGAACAGTGTTCGGCACATAGTAGTGCTAAATAGTTGCCAAATAAATGCAAATGCAACAAAAGAGGTAGGTACATGGCAAAGGGGGAGCCCCAAAGGAGGAAGACTAGTCCCTCGTGGGCAAACTGGTAAAGGCTTCACAGGGCAGCGGATGCTTGAACAAGATTTTGAAGAATAGACACAAGATGGTCACGTTAAAGTGCAGAGAGGACAGCAATGCACACCAACACCCTGGCACCTGTAACGGCAGAGAGCAGAGAAGCAGCGCTGTGCACCCGGGAACAACATGGGATCCGGGGGGGCTGAGATAGAAAGCCTATGTGAGTGAGGACGAGGACTGGAGGAGGCTTTGTTTGACCCTTGCAACTATCCGTATCTTGGTCCACACTGTTATCTGTTATCAGTTCTAGAGATACCTGGGCAGCAAAAATAGGTAGAAGGCAGTGGAGGGTGTGTGCTGGGGGGGGGGGGTAGGTTATGAGACAAATTCCAGTTTTTCTGAGCCTCAATTGACCTTTCACCTCCTATTAACTGCATGACTCAGAGCAATGATTAAAACCCTCTCTGCCTCAGTTTCTTCATAAACAGCACCTACCTCACAAGGCTGTTGTGAGGATTAAGTTAATATAGGCAAAGCACTTACAAACAGTGCCTGACACACAGATAAGCACTCTATGTCTGAGCCCATTATTATGGTAAAGTCCTCAAAAGTGAACTTCCTAAATTTTTATAAGGAATTTCAGTTCTTTAAGATCTCGAGAAATTTGCTACATATTTTGATAGAAGTTGACCTACATATTTCTACTACAATGTCTCGAAAAAAAAATTCTCTTTCTCCTCATCGATCTGATCATATCAAAGACAAGGAAAAACTTAGGTCACTAGAAGAGGGAAGTAGCTAGTACTTGAGGAGAAAAGGCCCAAAGGATTAATAACCTTTAAAAGCTGATGGAGAAGAGGTGTTTACAGTTTCTGCTTCTAGAAAATGATGGAAGCTGACTGATTTAGCCTTCGGCATTTGTTCCTTAATCGTTAGTTGGCATCTTAATGAGTTACTTCACTAAAACAGAGCTTAGTTGTGCTGACAATGTAGGAAGTTTGTGATGGATAGACCTCCTTGCGTCTCTACCAATCACGTTGGACAGATCTGTGCAGATCCCTGAGCTAGATAGGCTCTCCAGTGGTGCATCCACTCAAGTGTGGAGATGTCAAATCCCAGCCACAGGAAACAGACACTGATGATAACCAGAGAATCTGAGGAAGATAACCAGGAAGCCAAATATCCCTCCTGTTCCAATGTTTCATTGTGTGGATCTGCCTTACATCTAAGTGCTGTTCATTGTGCGGATCTGCCTTACATCTAAGTGCTGTTCCTTTTGCTATAGTACAAATTTACTTCCTTTTGTCCTATTCTCAAAGGAAATGGGGAACACCTGGTCACAATTTTTCCATGTCATCGAAGATACTTTCGAAGGTTCCCTTTCCGAGGTTAAATAGTCTTAATTTTTTAAATCTACCCTCATTTTTCCTAATTATAAGTTCTTTTGTTGTTCACCTGTGAATTCTTTTCGAGGCCTTCATAAATCTCCTAATACAAAATAAAACTAGATAGTATGCTGAAGAATTACCTTATCCTCAGAGTACTAAATTTAAGCCCTCAACCTAAACTGCCCACTCCTGCTTTGGGCTCTAGGTAAGCCATGGGGCTAACAACCTTTCCTGCCTTACTAATACAAGTCCTCTTCTTTTATTTATTTTTAAAGTTTTTATTTACTTACGTAATCTCAACACCCAGTGTGGGGCTTCAACTCACAACCCCAAGATCAGGAGCGGCATGCTCTTCCAACTAAGCCAGCAGGGCGCCCCGTCCTCTTCTTTTAAATAAGGGCTATTGGTTTGAACTCCTTTTAGAGCACTTTCCAAGTGTAACAATCCAAGATTTTTTTATGATTTAAATATAATAGAAGTACCCCATTTTCTGTTCTTAAATTAAGAACGGACTGGATAGATTCATAGAGATCTGGCTACCGTTATATTTTAGTTCCCCAGAAGGTCTAGCAGGGAAGACAATGACATTACCATGCAGAGTCTGAAACCAAGGCTTGTTTACAGAATATGCATAGGGAACCTAGCCTTTTCAAGACTGGAGGAGTTTCCAGGAATCTTAGGAACTTAAATGAGGGTGAGCTTATGACTAAAAGTAAAGATGGATGGCCAGGAATGGTGTGGAAAGGAAAATTCTCAAGTTGAAGATCTAAGGTGTAGCAGTTTTTGTTTTGTTCTGCTTTGTCTTCTGGATTGGAAAAAATATTTGTCGAAAAGTATTCTCGTCTATTTTTCACAAATGTTGAGAAATTTGGAGAATGAAAAATCCTGGAAAAGTGACCGAAGTCGAAATTCCTTCTCCAGACATCTTAAACAACAGGACAAACATTCATTTTAGAGGGATATTTAAGTGTCTGCAAACAGAATGACAGAAACTCATCTGTATAATTCCTAGTGGCTCTCATGACCTTCTAATAGTGTCACGGCAATACTGCTGAGGACAGTGAGCCACGCTAGGTAACAGAAGGAAGTCCTTAGGGCTGCCTCAGGGAAGGAGGGCAGGAAGGGCACTGTTGTTCTTTCCCTTAAGATTGAATTTGGAAAAGGGGTTCTGTCCATTAAATTTTTCTCTAGGCCATAATTTTGACTTTTGTAGTCAAATTCGTATATCGCCAAGCCAAATTTATTTCATGCCTGTTTTAATTTCCTTTAGGACTCTGAAAACTGAAAGAATATGTGGACAGACACTACATCCTGGTGAACCCACACTGGTACACTGGGAATGTGAGTATTCAGGTTTAAATACAATCAACCAGCATAGGGAAAAATCTAAACATGAAGAGAAAAGCACTGCATAGGGAATGCACCAAAAAAGTCTTATTTGAGTCAAGTAATTGCTCTCAAGTTTACATTGTGTTATGTAATGTTTACCTTTATGTTTTGTATGTTTACCTTTCTTTTTAAGGCTGTAAAAATCATAAAAAAAACAAACATATAGAGGGAAATCAATGGGTAACAAATTACAGATAGAAAGAAAAGCTGTAGCTGAATTTGGAATTGGCTCTAGCTAAGTATTTGAAGGTTACAATGTGTGAAGGTTACAGAGTTTGGGCAATAAATGATTGGCTCTTGAATATAATTCACTAAACAATGTTATTGCCGACAGTAAAGAATGAGAAATTAGATTGCAACGTCTTCTGGATTCCTTTTCTCCTCTCAAACAGAATGCGGTTCGGATGATTGGCACATGAGATTAACCGTGTGAAAAGGAAAACCAGAGTCTCCACGGGCTGTTTGTCGCTGCTCTTGTTGTTGCCATTCTCTAAAGCATCGCTACAGAGTGTGTGCTCCGTGGAGGTTGTGGTGGCAGCTCCTGAGAGTGAGATAGATGTGCAGACTCTCCGGTTCTCCATCTAGAACCGCAAACTGGAATGTGAACGGGCGTTTAAGTAGGATCACCAGGTGATTCAAATGCATATTTAAATTTGAGACCTTCTTGCAAAGGTTCCTTCCAGTTCAAAGAGTTTACGATTATATAATAATAAAATCTGACTCCTGACAAAGGTGTCTTTGAAATAAGGTAAAAAGGAAACTCACCTGAACCCGAACATGACATTATTTTAAAGAAAGGAAAGGACAGGACTATACTAGGCATACGACAAGCCTAGTCTCATTTAATCCTCACAACAACCCTAAGGAACAGGTACTATTATCTTCTTTTTACAGAGAAGGAAACAGAGGTGTTAAGAAGGGAAATGATTTGCTGAGCCTGGGCAACCTGTAAGCCATAGCGCCTGGCTAGGAAGCCAAGTTTTTCTCACTCCAAAGCCTATGCTGCTTCTAATGACCAGGAGAGGTATTTCAGAAAAGATGCCCCGTGTAGTCACAAAAAAAACAAGTGAGACTCAAATGACCAGCAAATGTTCCTGGATTACTTACTCTGGGCTGAGAACTGAGCTACTCTAAGATAAAAGGTAAAATATGCGAGCAAAAAGCCAAGGATAAAATGAGTAAAAATCTTGTGATTTATGCAAATACTAAAGACAACCCAGATTTTAAAAATGATTTTACATAAAAAAATAAGCAAATAAGCACAGACCAGGTCTGTCTTGAACAGGCCACACTTTTGCATTTTTTTGTTTCATCTATTTTTGCATTTTTCACATTACAGATCTCTTCTGCGTAGTGGTTCAAAATATAATCTACTTCCCACAAACAGCAGATGGCGCCACGCATCAGTGAAAGAATGACCAAAAAAAATTAAAGATGAAGCTGTCAAAATTGATATCTTTTTGAAAATGACTCACGTTTTCTAATTAGCTTTCTAAAAGTGACAGATAATTTAAAAGACTTCATTATGAAAATTCACTTTAGGTGCAGAAGCTACTTTTGATCTAGCTTTGCTGACCAAAAACTGTGAGGAAATAAAAGAAACGATCTTAATTCATATCTGCTGCAAATAAATTTATAAACAAAGCTTATTAATTAAGGCAGTAACCACTATTAATCTTAACTCCTAACAAGAAAACTCCAACCCAGGAAAGATTTCTGGGAGAAGAAAATTCAAGGGGGTAATTCCAAGTGCCAAACTGTTAAATAAACAAGTCAATATACAAATTAGGGACCATAGGGATACCTGGGTGGCTCAGTGGGTAAAGCCTCTGCCTTTGGCTCAGGGTCAGGCTGATCTCAGGGTCTTGGGATCGAGCCCCACATCGGGCTCTCTGCTAAGAGGGGAGCCTGTTTCCCCCTCTCTTTCTGCCTGCCTCTCTGCCTACTTGTGGTATCTCTGTCAAATAAATTAAATCTTTTAAAAAAAAACAATAAATTAGGGACCATAAAATAATTATATCTTCAAAACTGATTTTAATCAGTAATGATAATATGTGGTACCGTCAACTGCCGCTCAAGCAGAATTTGGTGGTTTTGCCACCAAACAACATCACAGTTCTGTTTTTTGACTCCAAACACTGCCAGGCGCTGTCCCAGAATACCGTCAGCTGGAGCAGGCAAGGCCACAGGTCAACACCGTTAGCATAAGTGAATCTTTCCCTTCTCTGACAAAGCAAGCCCTCAAGCATATAGATAGGACTTCAGAAGCTACTGCATTCTTGGAAACATAAAGCACCTGGACTAGCTTTCTATAGGGAGGAAAGAGATTCCTCAGACACGATTTCCATAAAAGTTACAGAAGGAAAATGAAAGGTTAAAAGACAGAAATAAAAAGTAAAGTGATATAAAAGGTTATATGTTATTGATGCTTCTAATATAGAGGTCTAAATTCCACTCAATCTCTTTTTCCAAACAAGACCACAGAAGAAGAATTGTGAGGAGGAGGAGGAGAAAGAGGTGGGGGGGACGAGGGGGGGGCGGGCAGGAAAGGATAGGGAAGGAAAGGGAGGAGGGAAGGGGAGGGAAGGGAAGGGGAGGAGGAGGAGAGAAGAAAAAACTCTCCAAAAATCTTCCTGCAATATATTTCTCTTCCTCAACTTTTAAACCCTGTATGAAGATGGCAATGTTTTCCACTGTCCCAGTCAGGGTTTTTTTTCTAGGTAAAATACAACAATAATATTTCTTTTTTATTTTCTAAAGACTTTATTTATTTAACAGAGAGAGACAGTGAGAGAGGGAACACAAGCAAGGGGAGTGGGAAAGGGGGAAGCAGGCTTGAGCAGGGAGCCCCATGCAGGGCTCAATCCCAGGACCCTGGGATCATGACCTGAGCTGAAGGCAGATGCTTAACAACTGGGCCACCCAGGTGCCCTGTAATAATACTTCCTAAGAGTTTAACTTACAGTTAGCTTTGACCTTCAGTTACACAAGTTCATTTTAAGTCCAAACAATAAATAAAGGAAAAAAGAAAATCCACTTAACAAAATGCTTTTTTGCCCTAGGTAGGCACTCTTTCCCAATTCAATCCTATTCTACCCTCATCTTTTTTCACTGAGCTGTCAAAATCCTTCGAAGAGTTCCCCCCCCCCCCCCCCCCCCCCCCCCCCCCCCCCCCCCCCGGTGCTTAACAACCGTCGCCTGGATTCTGAAATATGAATTCATCTACCACCCTTCATCCTCTGCTGACACTTTCGACTAGCCTCCATCAGCTCTTCTGTGGGTGGGAGTCCTTAACCAGTCTCCCTGATTTCCTTATCCCCCTTCAGTGCATTTACAATAGCCATATTCATCTCTTAAACATTTAAACCAGACCACGCAATTCCATACTTATAGATCACCAGTAACTCCTTGCATCACTTGGACTGAAATCCCATGTCCTTCTCAATATGGTTGCCAAGCCCTGGTATTATTTGGGTCCACCTACCTCTTGGCCAACTGTTCTCTGTGTTCTAGAAGTTTTGGCTTTCTTTTAGTTCCTCCCACCCAAAAGTCTTACACATGCACTATTTCCCCTCCCCCCCCTTAAATGGGAATTCTCCTACTCATCTCTCAGATCTCAGCTCTAAATGTCACTTTCTCAGAAAGACCATTCTTAAAACCTTAATCTAAAACAGGTTTACTTATTACAAAATCTTGAGGCAGCATGAACTTTCCCTTCATAGCATTATAATGTAAAATCATGTTTTTGGATTTTTTTATTATCTGTCGGCCCATCGGCCTATTCGCTCCATGGATACAAAGACAATGCCTATGCAATTAATCATGAGATCTGTTAGGTCTGGCTCAGTGTCAGGGTATATTAGGTGTTCAATATTTACTAAACAAATGAGTGATTGGATGAATGAGTAAGACATTCCTTTCAGTGGGCTTCACTGGTTTCCTAGATGTTGAATTGATGAGCTATTATTATTTTTCTAGAGACAAAAGACAAAGTCTCACTTTGGAATAAGTCAGAAGCATATTCTGCTCCATTTCTGGCTTTCCTGGAATCCTAATAGCTATTGGTATTAGTCTGTCTCATATGACAGTCATCCACTTTTCACTCCTTTTCAGTGACTTTGAAAATAAATTACTTAGGAGTCCCTTCAGATTCCCACATAAACATTTAATAACTTGACCTTTAAAAATCTAGTTATCCTGCCTACAATGTAACACATTAACTAATGTGTTCTATAAATTCTTTCTTCCGCAAGTATAAGAAACCACTTCAAAGAAAAGGCTATAAAAGAAAACCTAATCTAAAAATTTTACATACACTGTATAATGTGTTCCCTCCCCCATAATTCCACAAAAATGTAGAACTGTTAGACGATTTGGTGTCATACCACATACTTTTAAGTGTATACTTACTGCAAAAGATAAAGGCACATGTGCTCGAGGACAGACATGGAATCCAGAACACTAGCAGCTATTCTAAATGTTTCTCATTAAATATATGTCAATTGATATTACACAACTAGTTTGGCTCTTCCAGAATTACCTTTCTAAACATCTATTTTATCATGCCGTTACCCTGATTTAAACTTTCAGCAGCTTCCCATTATGTAACTGTGCTTTCCAAACTATGGTACGCCAAAGCCAAGGCACAGAGAGCTATGTGTCAGAAAAGGAACAGCCAGAGCAAATACGCTGTATTTCCAACGACAAAAATTTTTTTTTAGATAAACAATTTTTCCTTGAACTTTTGAAAAAAAATATTTATAACTAAAATAGTTCTGACTCTGCTGTGGAACAAAATGCAAAATTCAAAAATGAAATTTTATTTATTTTTTTAAAAGATTTATTTATTTGAGAGAGAGAGAGAGAGAGACAGAGAGTGTAGGGGGGAAGGGGCAGGAGAGGGAGAGAGACAGTTTTAAGCAGATGTTGCATTGAGCATGGAACTCCACAAGGAGCTTGATCCCACAATTTTGAGATCAGAACCTGAGCCGAAACCAAGAGTCTGACTGACGTTTAACCAACTGTGCCACTCTGGTATCCCTCAAAAATGGAATTTTAATATATGTCATTTTATAGAAGCTTCGACTTTGGGAGACTGTTAAACACATAACGGACACCCAACAAATGTGTCAAAAGACATCACAGAGAGGGACACCTGGGTGGCGCAGTTAACAGTTGACTCTTGATTTTGGCTCAGGTCAAGGTCTCAGTGTTCTGAGACTGAGCTCCACGTGGGTCTCCCCACTCAGTGGGAAGCCTCCTTGGGGATTCTCTCTCTCCCCCTCTGCCCCTCCCTCTGCTCATACACATATGCTGTCTCTCTAAATAAATCTTAAAGAAAAAAAAGAGATATCGCAGAGGACGTCATTCATTTACTATAGAGTGACTACTACATTGGACAGTGGGCCGTCCCCAGTTTGTATCAGGTGTTCCTTATTATGAACGGATCTCTCCTAAATATCACTATTCTGAGTATAAGGTTGGACCATAGGAAATTGCCAATATTCAATATTTTTGATTTACAAATATGGCAAATTCCTATGGATCAACATAATATAAGAGTCTCTGTATCAATTTATATTTGATCACCCCCAATCTGTGTCCTTTGGAAAAAAAAAACAAAAAAACAAAAAACAAAAAACCTGTGCTTTGTTTCTATCATCAGGTACTAGAACTAGCCTAAAATAAAACACAATAAATGTTAGCTTAGGGCTCAGCCTGGGTCAGTTTGTACACAGTGAGCATAAACAAGCATCCAAAGCTCCATATTTTGGAAGATATACTGGTAATAGAACCCCCTTCTCCTTCAGGTTGAGGCACAAAAGACGACTGTTAGCCATTCATTAAATGGCATGACATAAAAAGAAGTGGGAAAAGCTAGTCACTTTCATTTCCTACACCCCAAATAAACAAAGTATTTGTCCTATAGTATATTTTGGGGCTTACATAGAACAAAACCTTTATAATCAACAGTTCATGTAAGTGTAGAATTTTTAAGCTTGATCATCTATTTTTATTGCCAAAGAAAGAAACAGGCTTAGTAAAAGTGCCTATCAAGAGTGCCATAAAGAATTTATTGAGTATCAAAGTCACACTTCTTTAAAAAAAGGGTATTTGTGACTCTGAGCTTTAAAAAGCTTTGATACTTTGAGGAAAGAAGTTTTAGATTTTTTAAAAAAGATTTTATTTTTAAGGAATCTGTACATCCATCATGGGACTTAAACTTACAACTACCTGATATCAAGATTCACACACTCCACTGCCTGAGCCAGCCAGGTGCCCTTAAGTTTTAGATTTTTAAAAGAGATCTTTAGACACTATAATTTAAAAAGATACACACACCCGTATGTTTATTGCAGCATTATTTACAATAGTAAAAATATGGAAGCAAGCTAAATGTCCAATGATAGACAAGTGGACAATGAAATAGACACACACACACACACACACACACACACACAGATACTATACAGTCATAAAAAGGATGAGATCATGCGTCCGTGACAACATGGATGACCTAGAGGGCGCTGTGCTAAGTGAAATAAGTCAGACGGAAAAAAAACAAATGCCATATGATTTCAATCACATGTGGAATCTAAAAAACAAAACAAATGAACAAACAAAAAGCAGAATCAGACCTAAAAATACAAGAGAATGAACTCATGGTTGCCAGAGGGGCTACGGGTGTGGGATGGGCACAATGAGTGAAGGGGAGTGGGAGATACTTTCAGTTATAAAATGAGTAAGTCCTGGGAATAAAAGGCACAGCACTGCAAACGTGGTCAATGACATTGTAATAGCACTGTATGTACAGATGGCAGCTACACTTGTGTTGAGCAGAGCATAACACATAAAGGTGCTAAATCATTATGTTGTACACCTGAAATTAATCTAACACTGTATGTCAAGTATACTCCATTTTTTTTAAATCAAACAGGTGATACCATTTAACACCCAACACAGATTCCTTTAGAAAAGGTAGCTCCAAGATCCAGTCAGTATTGAATGACTGGAGGTACAGAGAAAGAGCTAGAATTGGGGTCCTGGAGGAACTGGAGCCTCTAGGGAGCAAGCAGTGGAGACCCCTAGGTAAGGGAGGAAGTGAAGGGGAGTAGAGGTCACTGGGGGCTGTGGAGACTCTGACTGAGGTGCCTGTTTCCCAAACTCCCATCTGTGAGGTATTAGCAGCATGATTTTTGTGTACCATCTGCACTATTACTGACTCTGTCTTTCTAAATATAGCTGTATTTTTTAAAAATTTTTATTAACATATAATGTATTATTTGCCCCAGGGTACATGTCTGTGAATCGTCAGGCTTACACATTTCACAGCACTTACCATAGCACATACCCTCCCCAATGTCCACACCCCAGCCACCCTATCCCTACCCCCCCACCCCCACCCCCGGCCACCCTTAGTTCGTTTCGTGAGTCTAGGAGTCTCTTATGGTTTGTCTCCCTCCCCATCCCTTCCTGTTTCATTTCTCTCCCCCACCCTCCCCAAACTCCCACCCTGCCTCTCAAATTCTTCATATCAGAGAGATCATGTGATACTTGTCTTTCTCTGACTGACTTATTTCGCTTAGCATAATACCCTCCAGTTCCATCCACGTCGAAAGGAAAAAAAGATTTTAGAAATTTATATATATATATAATATATATATATATGGGATACTATTAATCATATGTAAGTTTCTGCCTTATAAAAAGAAAAACCTAATAAGCCCTCCAAGAGCCTGTATTGGAACAAGGCAGATTCATCTTCGTTCCCTCTACTTGGTAACCGCTAACTCTGAAAAGGTCCATCTTGTTCTTTGCCTTAATCTTCATGAAGTAAAATATCTGCCCACTTTTAATCATAATTGGTCTGCTGCAGCACTGCTGTGAAACGAATCCGGTGCAGATACTAGTGCCAAGGAAGTTTAGCTGTTAAAACACTCATCTGTTCTCTGTCAACTTGGCTTTGTTGATGGGCCAACAGCAACATCTGCTTGAAATAGCCTTGAAGAAATCAACAGACCAAGGTTTTCACCCCCAGAATCAACACTAAAAATGCAGCAACCACAGACACGTTGCTGGATATTTCCCTCAAGATTCGTGTTTCTCTGAATTCATTATCTTGGACTATTATTTCACTTCCTAGAATTTGCCAAAGTCATGAGTTCTGAGAAATGAGAAAGTCTACCAGCTCAGTCCTCTCCATCCTCCAGAGACAGGACTAGGCCTGTATCATTCACCAGCTTCCATATGGAATGGAAATGCTTCCTCCGATCACTCTTAGCTACTCCTGCTACGGGGGATTAAAACTGCCCAAAAGCATGCAGCCTGTAGTCCAAACACACTGCAATGTATACAGGGAACTGTTACATCAGCATTTCTTAAAATTTAAAAAATTTTAAAACTTGGAAACACGCGCTAAAGATGCAGATTTCTAGGGTCATAACCCCAAAGACTCTGGAGACCAAGATGCATCTGTGGAATCTGCATATTTAACAAGCACTTTCAAATCTTCCCAAGTTTTTTTTTTTTTTCCAAGTAGAATGGCCAACATTTGCTGTTTTTTTATTTTTATTTTTTAAATTTTTACTTTAATTACCCGGTGCTCATCACGATGAGAGCATCCCCAAATCCCCATCACCTATTCCACCCATCGCCTCACCAACCTCCCCTCTGATAACCATCAGTGTTCTCTAGAGTTAAGAGTCTGTTTCTTGGTTTCTCTCTCTCTCTCTCTCTCTTTTTTCCTCCCTGTGCTCATTTATTTCTTCAGTTCCACATATGACTGAAATCATATGGTGTCTTTCTCTGACTGACTTCACTTAGCATTATACTTTCTAACTCTCCATCCATTTTTTATGACTGAGAAATATTCCATTATATATGTACATCACATCAACTGACCTTTTTTTTTTTTTAAAGATTTTATTTATTTGACAGAGAGAAACACAGAGAGAGAGGGAACACAAGCAGAGGGAATGGTAGCGGGAGAAGCAGGCTTCCTGCAGAGCAGGGAGCCTGATGCGGGGCTCGATCCCAAGACTCCGGGATCATGACCTGAGCCGAAGGCAGCCACTTAACGACTGAGCCACCCAGGCGCCCCACATCAACTGACCTTTAAAACTCCAGGCTTCAAGCCCCTACCGGTTGTGAGAACTCATGAAATTTGGACCCTCTTACCACAGGCAACTGCTATGGGGAACTGTCTTCCCTGGGTATTCCCCTATGTGCTAGTCTGCCTCTTGCCCTTCATAGTGACTGTTACCTCCTTCCCCATCACAGCAGCCAAGATCCATTTCTCTCCCGAGCTATGTCTCTGCACTTCCTACTTTCTTTGATGCATCCTCTTTCCACCCTTTAGCTGTGGAATTTGTTCTGCCACTCTTCAGATTGATTTCTGGGGTATTTAGGATGATGTAATAGTTACATAGTCATATTCGTGGAATGAGGTGAGCCTAGGGTCTTCCTAGGCTGCCATCTTCCCCTCTCTCTTCCATCAAGTTATTTTTAAAATTAAGATAGAATTCAAATACCAGGGGCACCTGGGTGGCTCAGTGGGTTAAAGCCTCTGCCTTCGGCTCAGGTCATGATCTCAGGGTCCTGGGATCGAGCCCCACATCGGGCTCTCTGCTCAGCAAGGAGCCTGCTTCTCCTCTCTGCCTGCCTCTCTGCCAACTTGTGATCTCTCTCTCTGTCAAATAAATAAATAAAATCTTAAAAAAAAAAGAACTCAAATACCACAAAATTCACCCTTTGGAAGTGTACAATTCAGTGGTTTTTAGTATATTCGTATATATATATATATATATATATATATATATATATGTAAATATATATATATAGTAAGTATATATTAGTATATATTTAGTATATTTGTAAGACTGTACAACCATCCCCACTATCTAATTCCAGAACATTTAATCATCCCAAAAAGAAACCTTGTGCTCATTAGCATACTCCTCAATCCCTCCTTCCCCCAGCTCCTGACAATTACTCATCTACCTTGTCCCCATGGATTTGCCTGTAAATTTCATATAAATGGAACAATACAATATGTGGCCTTTTTGTCTGGCTTCTTTCACTTCACATGTTTTCACAGCTAACCCACCTTATATCATGTATTAGAACACCATTCCTTTTTATGGCTAAATAATATTCTATTATATGAGTATACCCCATTTTGTTTATTCATTCATCACTTGTTCGACATTCTAATTGTTTCCACTTTTCAGTTATTATGAAAAATGATGGTAAGACCATTCACATACAAGGATTTTCTGTTTTTGTTTTGTTTTGATTTGGGTTTTGGTAAAACTATGATTTTAGTTCTCTTGGGTATAGCCATAGGAACTGAATTGTTGGGTCATATGGCAACTTTATTTTTAACTTTTTAAGGAACTTCCAAACTACTTTTCAGAGTCACTGTACCATTTTACACTGTCACCAGCAATTTGAGGGTTCCAGTTTTTCCACATTCTCCGCAACACTAGTTTTTGTCCCATCTTTTGTATTATATCTGTCCTAGTAAGGGTGAAGTGGTATCTCACTGTGGTTTTAACTCACATTTCCCTGATGGCTCATGATGTTAAACATTTTTTCATGTGCTTATTGGCCATTTGTATATCTTCTTTGGAGAAATGTCTACTCAACTCCTTTGCTCACTTAAATTGGGTTATCTATCCTTTTATTGCTGAGTTGTGAGAATTCTTTGTACATTCCAGATACAAAACCCTTAACAGATACGTGATTTGCAAAATCTTTCGCTCATTCTGTTAAGTTTTTTCACTTTCTTGATAGTGTCCTTTGAAATAGAAGTTTCTCATTTTTCTGAAATCCAACTTACCTAGTCATGCTTTTGTTGCTTGTGCTTTGTCATATGCAAGAAACTGCGGCCTAATCTAAGGTCATGAAAAGTTACAGCTAGATTTTCTACTAAGGGTTTTATAGTTTTTGTTTTTTTTAAATATAAGTGATTTTTTAAAAAGATTTTAGTGATTTATTCGACAGAGAGAGAGCGCACAAGCAAGCGGAGCAGCAGGCAGAGGGAGAGGGAGAAGCAGGCTCCCGCTGAGCAGGGAGCCAATGTGGGACTTGATCCCAGGACCCAGGGACCATGACCTGAGCCTAAGGCAGTCGCTTAACCAACTGAGCCACCCAGGCACCTGGAGGATTTATAGTTTTAGTTCTTACAGTTAGGCCTAAATCCATTTTGAGTTCTTCATACAGTATGACGTAGGACACAGCTTCATTCTTTTTATATGTTAACATCCAGTTATCCCAGCAACTTTGTTGGAAAGAATATTCTTTCCTTATTGAATTGTCTTGGTGCCCTTGTCAATTCAGTTGCTCACAAATGTATATTTCTGAACTTTCTTTTTTTTTTTAATTTAACCACCAGGCTCACTTATCCCCCCACCTCCCTCCCCTCCAAAACCCTCAGTTTGTTTCTGAGTCCACAGTCTCTCATGGTTCGTCTCCCCCTCCGATTTCCCCCAATTCACTCCAATCCATTAATTTACACACCTATACTTATGCCACTGCCACATAGTTTTGATTACTACAGCTTTATATAAGGATACCTTGCTGTACTGTGCTTTGTTTTATTGCATTTTTCAGATAATGTGTTTTTTACAATTTGAAGGTCTATGGTAAACCTGTGTGGAGCAAGTCTATCGGTACCACTTTTCCAACAGCATTTGCTCACTCTGTCTCTGTATCACATTTTGATAATTCTCACAATATTCCAAACTTTTGATACAGTATATTATTGTATTTGTTAGGGTGATCAGTGATCAGTGATTATGACTTTTTTGCGGTTTTTTTGCTGAAAGTTTAGATAATGGTTAGCGGTTTTAGCAATAAAGTATTTTTAATTAAGGTATGAATTTTTATTTTTTATTTATTTTTAAAAAGATTTTTATTTATTTATTTATTTGACAGGGAGAGAGAGAGATCACAAGTAGGCAGAGAGGCAGGCAGAGGGAGAGGAGGAAGCAGGCTCCCCGCTGAGCAGAGAGCCCACGAGGGCGCTATCCCAGGACCCTGAGATCATGACCTGAGCCGAAGGCAGAGGCCTAACCCACTGTGCCACCCAGGTGCTCCAAGGTATGAATTTTTTAAAGGACATAATGCTACTGTACACCTGCTAGACCACTGTATTGTGTAAACATAACTTCTCCATGTACTGGGAGACCAAAAAAATCATTTAATTCACTTTGTTGCAATATTTGCTTTATTGCTGTGGTCTGGAACTGAACCTGTAATATCTCCAAGGAATGCCTCTAAGATTTGAAATTGTACACCCTTCCCCCAAATTATTCTGAAAAAAGCTGTGTATGAACTACATTTTGAGAAACATTGGCTTATGCCTTTAAGCACACCTACACTTCTTCCTTCATATGTCTTCTTTCTTTTTTTTTTTTTTAAGATTTTATTTATTTATTTTACAGAGAGATAGGGCACAAGTAGGCAGAGCAGCAGGCAGAGGGAGAAGGAGAAGCAGGCTCCCCACTGAGTGGGGAGCCCAATGTGGGACTCAATCCCAGGACCCTGGATCAGGACCTGAGCCAAAGGCAGAGGCTTAATGACTGAGCCACCCAGGCATCCCTCAAATATCTTATTTCTATAATTACTATAAATACAACTTTTGCAATATGGACTTCTAAACTAAAACTATACTAAATAAAAAAAAAATCCTAGCTTTGCTACATTAAAAAAAATTAAAAAAATAAAAATTAATTTATTTATCATGATTTAGAAACTCACCCACCACCTCCACATTTCCCCCCAGAAAAGAATAACATTGTATCCTGTTATCTAAATGAGAGGTCACAAACCATTAGCAACCTGTAGCTGAATTTAGTCTGATGATGCATTCTGCTTGGCCACATGGTATTTTTACAATGTTATTTGCGTTTCTTTACATCAATCACGTACTCTCCAATTCATATCAGTCTCCACTAGTCTGGATTATGTTATATCCAGCCTATTTCACTCATTTTTGCGCATCTGAGTTGGCCATATCTGATCTAAACAAATCCTTAAAACAGTTCCATTAGGGAAAGTAGGAGAAGTTCTGGTTTCTTTTATTTTGTTGGAACCAATGCCCAATTTTTTTCAAGGATTTTATCCAAATGCTAGATTAAATTCAATGATCTTTTCTTGAATTTAGGAAGATTTACAGATATTTGCTGACTAGCAGTTCTATGATTTGAAAAATCAGGTAAAGGAGGGTGAGGGTGGAATTATACTAGGTTCAAAATATTTTTATCAAAAGTAGTAAAAATTCCAAAGTTGAAGACTGTTAATATAGTGGGTAAAATGTAATTTAGTCTTATTAGTAAATTTCAGATAAAATCCAAATTTATCTTTACCCTAGAAAATAAAAAATTGGCTCATATTTCTTAGAGGAAAATACACAGATTTTAAAAAATGTTGGCTGGCACAATTTTAAAATGTCATTTTAGGGGTGCCTGGGTGACTCAGTTGGTTAAGTGTCTCAGTTGGCTTGGGTCATGATCCTAGGGTTCTGGGATCAAGCCCCATGTTGGACTTCTTGCTCGGCAGGGAGTCTGCTTCTCCCTCTGCCTCTCCACCCCTCCCCGGCTTGTGCTCGCGCTCTCTCTCATTCACTCTCTCTCTAAATAAATAAAATCTTTAAAATAAAATAAAATGTCATTTTAAAGGTGGGAATAAGGGCAGCCTCAGAAAACCTACTGCACTATAAGGAAATTTGGCCTTCCACCTAAGGCAGCACTACTACTTAAGACTACCATATAAGCTGGGGCTGCAGTTTCATCATGCTTCTCTCCTCTCTTTCCATATCTCCTAAAAAGGGATTCATGCAGATACTTGAGGTCTCCACCATCCTCATACTCAGCCTAATACAGCTAGAGAATATTTTGCTATCACTAGAATAGTATATGATAACAGATATTGTAAAAATGGATGGGATTATTAAATGTTAAGAGCTGGGCAGAATCCAATCAGGCCATTAGATGAGCCAGGACAACATTTTTCCTCCTCTCTCGTCCTCTTCCTGGGGCAGAGCATATCCTTCCTTTTCCTTTTGGGGCTGAGAACCTACTAACCTAGGATAATAGAAGTAGGTCTTTTATAATACAAGCTTAGAAAGAAAAATGAGGTAGAGATTTTTAAGAACAAAGTTATGCCAACAGGTCACCATCTCGGTAGAGGGAAATGTCTGATGATCTTACAGTTGGTAGATCCCAAGGGCCAATACTAGCTGTTTTCTTTCACAGTCTTTTTCAGCCTGGTTGGGTTTCTCCATGGTAAAATCAGGTAAAGCTTAGTAACTGAATCCCAGGCCAAAACGGAAGAAGAGGATGAAAGCCCACAGGGCAAAGGAGTAAAAGCAGAGGTGAAAAATGGAGTCTTAGGGAGATAATTCAAGAGAGAGGAAGCTTCACAGAGAGGTTCCCCAAGGCCCAAGGAAATAGGTGGCTGGAAAAGAGTCAGGTGTTACCCTTGAGGGCCAGGGGGATAGACGACAGAAGCACAGAGAGGAACCCCATCTCACCAGATGAATTCAGTAACAGGCACCTCGAGCCTGGAGAAAAGAATTTCTCTGTACATCCGTCAGCACTCACTGGTAAAAGTGATCAGCTAATGGTGAGACTTCTCTGTTCTTTCAGTATTGCACGGTATCATCATGCTTTTCTGAGATTAAGAAGGAGATTCTTACAAAACCAGCAGTATTTCTATGTGTTGTACAATCAGACATACAGGAGTATAGTACAACTATACTCACTTTTGAAAAAAATAAGATCTGGGACAAGAACTAGATATTTCTAGATAGGTGAATACACAAGGTAATATATGTCTTCCAAACGTGACTTGGTTTTCAGAGCCTGATAATTTTGTGTATTTCAAGGTTGACTACATGGTAGCTGAATATGTTCAGCACATTAGCTTGAACGTATTGTCACTTATTTTAAGCTGTTTACTTCTCAAGTGAAAAGCTTCTTTAGATAAAATGTGCTTTGATTATATTTAAGAAAAAAAGAGCATTTAAATTAGAGGGTTTATCAGTACTATTGGATATCTCTCTATCATCCTTTTAGAAGAGTCCTATATTAATATTAATAAGTGACTTGGAAACAGAGATTCTAAATACTAAGATTGCACTGATTTTTCCCTGCATTAAGGATTCCTGTGGACAACACAGACTCTTCCCTGTCAATTCACATAAACAAGAGAACTGGTCAGAAGTAGATGTATCTATTTCATTTGGGATTTGGGGAACAAGTAGACCATGATCACTAAATGCCCTAAGTAAGAAACAACTACTAGACTGTGACACAGCCTACACTGCAATCCAGTAGGTCAATGAGCCAGTAGAACATGCAGGCAACTGTTCAAGTATGGAAAATTTTCTGGCATTATTCCTCAGCAAAAAGAGCAAAATGGGCTATAATACCAGGACATGGATAAGAAGCAAAATGTCAAGTGGACCTCTAAAAATTAAGAGCTTCTGAAAACGCTAGTAAGACAATCCAAAAAGCAGAAGACCAGAAAGTCCTATTATGCTTCTTTTAAACCAATGCAGTCAGCAATTCAAGTACTGATGGCTGGATACTGTTGGTCTAGATATAATTAAGAGGCCTTGGGTAAACAAGGTGAAGGTCAAACCACTGTTTAGTTAAACATGATAATCAAGGAATACTGATGGTAAAGTACTTGAAAAGGGAAGACAGAACGATCATCAAATGATGATCGTCATTTGATCGATGATCAAAACACTACGATCATCAGAAGAAGCATTTCATGTTGAAATTCTTCTAGACCATAGAAGGAACACCTGGGATATATGAGGTCAACAGGGTCTTGGACCCAGAGACCCCCTGTGATGCTGGAATTGAAAAGACTCCAAACTTTAAATGAGAGTAGATAACGGAGGTTTCTTAAGAAAGGCAAAGACCACTGGTCTATGTGCTATAAAGATGGGTAAGAATAGTAAGACTATCTGCCTGGAGTGCCTGGGTGGCTCAGTCAGTCAAGTATCTGACTCTTGATATCAGCTCAGGTCATGATCTCAGGGTCCCAGGATCAAGCCCTGTGTCAGACTCTTTGCTCAGCATGGTGTCTGCTTGTCCCTGTCCCTCTTAAACCCCCTACCTCAAATAAACAAATAAAATCATTAAAAGAGAAAAGACTGAGAGTTTGTCAGCAAAAATTGGGCATTAATAAAACTGTGTGGTGAAGGGAAGCCACTACTCTCCAAAACAAGGGCTCAGTTCCAGCTGTTACCATATGATAGATTTCTTTCTGTATTGTACAATCTAAATAACTTATAAATTGGAGGACTGTTACTAATGATTGCAATGGAGGTATTTAAACAATATGTTAGAAGATGCTTTCACAATTCAATTTCCAGACAATGGGAAGCATTCAAATACCTTATATGGCTTTGCAAATAATCATTAAAATAATATAGATCAAAATTACACACTGCTTTTATTCAAAACCCTACTGAAAAAACTATGCCATGAGAATGATTTGGAACACTGGTACGCCTTCAACTCTGAAGACCATAATTTTTAAGAGTGTACCCTGTGTGACTCCCCATTCTAATTAAATAAATATCTATGGCTGGATATTTTTGAGATTTTTTGAGAATTTTATTTAATAAATTTTATATTTATCAAATGCCACATTTCAAAGCAGTCAATACTGAAGAATTTGGGTCCATGGGGTATATGTACACTAGAAATGTTTTCTTGTACCAGATCCACCAATGACTGTTCTCAGAAAATGTGCCTCCATGTGTGGCTCTTGACAAGTGGGCTGTAGGTCATATGACTTACTCAAGGCTACCCCTTTCCACAGCATATTAAGTATGTCATGGACAACTAGTCTAAGGTGGCGTATACCCAAGATCTAGGTCTATGCAAGCCTTATTTTAAAATGCGAGCGGGACTAGTTAGGTTATACCTCAAGAATTTTACCTAAAAAATATAAGGAGATTTTCAAGAATGTTGATACTAGAGTTGAACAATCATGGCAAAACTTTCTGAGATACCATAGACCCCACAAAGAAGTAGGTAGGGAAAGAAGGGAGAGCTTTCAATTCAGATAGAGCAATTAAGAGTAAGGGACATGAGTGCCTGGAGTTTCTATGGCACCTGTCCTTCCTGAGGTCTACTTGTTCATCTTCTCCTGGATTTGCTTTATATTTATAACAATCCCCCACTGTACAGGAATGACTTGACCTGATCTCTCTGGATGCTATGGAGAAACATGGGATAAAAGAGGGTCAAGTGGAAAGAAGATAGGAGATATAGTTAGGAGATAACTCAGTAGTATGTGACACTGTTAGGAGATAACTCAATAGTATGTGACACTGGTTTGTAGATAGAAGACAGCTTTCTAAACCTATTTTAAGTAGTGGACTTCATAAACCAGTAAGTACAATATTTTCTAAACATGTTCAATTATAAGCTGCTCAGAGATACATACATATGCAGTAAAAAATACAGACGTGCACAGGAATGATAAACAATGAATTCTGTGTAATGGTTCCTCTGAGGAAGGCAAAGGAGAGAGGTATTTCCTTGGAGAGGGAGGTAATAATATACAAACTAATCTTGTTCACATTATTTTGTTTCTTAACCAGGAATATAGATATATAAGTGTTAATTGTATGTCTTAATGCTTTTAAAAAATGTTTTAAATATTAAATCATAAAAATAACAGAATATCTTTAGTTATTTTATTTAATCCATGCTACAGTGTAACTACAATGAGCTTTCTGCAACAGAAAATACTATAAAGTAACTTTAGTTATTCCAACTCAAGATAAAGTGAAAGAATTTTATCGGAAAAAACCTGTTACCTTGTAACTTTAAGTCAGTGATATATGATCTGATCATGAGAACTGTTCACACATAATTAGATGCTGTGGGTTATTAAACAGGTTTGAGATATATAAAGTCTTTGTGAGTCCCCAAAGTAATGTGGGTTTGATTCTACTAAAACAAAATACCACTCCTGTTTTTAACAGTAAACATGTACCTTTTTTTTAAAAGACTAGGTTTGTCATGCTTATTCCTCCACCAGTCATTTTTCATAATTATTCCACCTTCTATATTTCCTAAAGATTGACCTTATATGGTCCCGAGGATACCAGAACCTGCTTCTAGAACAAACACTGCAGAGCAATTGTAATCCAAGCATTTCTGGAATAAATCATGCAACAGTAACTTGTCCCAGTCACTCCTCAACATCTCGGTCCCCAAGATGCTCCCTGAAGTGTAGAAGCTGCACAATCAGTCACCCTTCCCTCTCACCACTACGTTAAATGAAAATAGATTATCAATAACCCCCAAGATGATCCATTAGGACAATCTGTCCTCTCTACTTTTAAAATCTGCCTAGAATTCAACCACTTCTCACCATGTCCACTACCACTAACTTGGTCTGAGTAAACCAGTCGCCCATAAAGGGTCGCAAACTTTTCCCTTTGTACTCAATAGTGCAACCTGAATGGTGAGGGTAGAATCTATATCAGAGTATTCCACTCCTATACTTAAAACTGTCCTGCTATTTCCCGTCTCCGTCTAGAAAAACCTAAATTATCTACAATGGTCAAAAGTCCCTATTAAGACCTGTTACATTTCTCCTCCTTCATCTTTTCCCATAGCACTTAACACTTCTGATAGATCATGTGTTCTACTTAGTCATTTGTTTATTGTCTGTGTCTTCCACAAGGATAAAAACCTTAATGAGGAGAAGAGTTTTGCCTCCTTTTCTTCACTGTTATATCCCGAAACCTGAATGATGTCAAGCATTTAGAAGCAGTTCAAGAAATGTTTGCTCAATAAATGAATGAGAGTGAATATTCCTTTAAAATCACAGGACAAGAAGCACAGACTATGGTTCTGCCATTTAAACTTGACTTCTTTCTGTAATGTTAAAACTAATGCAAATGCAAGAAAGAGCTGCAATACAACTGATGTGAGAACCATAAAAACCCTTGTAGGTGAGAAAGAAATTAAAATCTAGAAACAAGATTTTAGAGAGGTTTTTTTTCCTGGTCCTGAAGATTTCTATTAAGAAGTAAAACTTTAGAGATCTGGCAAGATGGCGGAGGTGTAGGACGCACAGAAAGCACCAGGTCCCAGAAGTCCAGCTAAAGAGGCAGAAAACCACTCTAAAAGCCGGCAAACACAACAGGAGAGAGAAGAGAATAAGAACAGCAATTCTAGGAGCAGAAAATCGGCCACTTTCAGAAAGGTAGGACGTGTGGAAAAAGTGAATTTAAAGCGACGGGAAGAGAGACCCCGGCGGGGAGGGGCCGGCTCCCAGCAGCCGCAGAGCCGCGGAGCACAAAGTCCGGAACTTCTAGTCCGCTCCGCTGAGGGACATCGCTCCGGAGACTA
>CM053618.1:42845746-42858399 GCA_028646535.1 Procyon lotor
GAGACCCCGGCGGGGAGGGGCCGGCTCCCAGCAGCCGCAGAGCCGCGGAGCACAAAGTCCGGAACTTCTAGTCCGCTCCGCTGAGGGACATCGCTCCGGAGACTAACCGGGAGTTCAGCCCTCGCGGGAACAGTGTGGTTTCGGGACCCGTGGGGTCACCGAGGGACCAGGGGAGCCCGAGTGCGGCAGAGCTCCCAGGTATCGGGGCGGAGAAGCCGGCGGCAGAGAAGGAGCCGCGCAGCGCCGCATAGGCCTACCTTGGACTATAGGAACTGAGACATACAGTCCATATAGGGCTGCCACACTTCAAGTGGGGATTCCACGGGAGGCAGCTCCGGAGACACCCCCTCCTTCCTCCTCCCTCCTCCGAGAGGAGCCGTGCGGGAGCACGCAGCAGGAATCTGCTGGTCTGGGGACTCCAGATGGGGCCCCGCGCCACAGATAGAAGCGCTCCACCACGGGCTAGCTGAGCACAGAGCGTGGACCGCGGACAAGGGAGATGGGAGTGATAACGGTGTTCCTCTAAGGGCCTGTGGAGGATCGCGGCGCCCAGCACTCGGCTCCTCTGGGCCAGAGACTGGGAGGCCGCCATTTTCATTCCCAGCCTCCAGGGCGGTACTGAAAGCGCTCAGGGAACAAAGACTCCGAGAGCGAACCTGAGCAAAGTGCTTGGCCCATCCCCTGGCAAGGGCGGTGCAATTCGGCCTCGGGCAAAGACATTTGAGAACCAAGGCTACGGGCCTCTAAAAAACAAAACAAAGTAAAATAAAAACCTGCCTTTGATCACAAGGAAGACTTCCACTGAATAAAAACAACTCAAAAGGTAATGCCCAAAATACTTTGAAAAAGCTGCTTGGTGGCATCTACTAAATCCTAGTATATACATGCCCTAACCCAGCAATTCCACTCCTAGATGTGCACCCACAGAAATACATTCATATGCTTACCAAAAGGCAAGTTCAAGAATGTTCATAGCAACACTATTTACAATTACCCTCATCTGGAAACAACCCCAATGCTCACCAACAATACAATGGAAGAATGGATGTATTACAATATATTCATACAATGGAACAAATGAACCATGCCTAGATGCAACTATTATATGGGTGAATCTCACAAACATAATGATAAATGAAAAAATTTGATGAGAAGAGTTCATATTCCATCTAAATCAAGTTATAAAACAATCAAAACAGAAGTTAGGACAGTGATTACTCTTCAAAGAAGGAGTGACCACAGGGGCAGTGAAGGAGAGGAGGGCTCCTGAAATGCAGGCATTGTTCAGCTTTTTTTTTTTTCCTGATCTGGGTGCTTGTTATATTTGTTATGTCCACTTTATGGAAAACCATCGTATTTCACACTAATTTTTGCACATTTTCTTTTAATCTGTTACACTTCAACAAAAAGTTCTTTATAAAAGACAATGTTCCCTTCTTGGTGAATTAATAGCACAATATTTACACCATAAGTGTTAATACTTCTAGCCTTTTCTTATCTCTCTACATGGAGGCAGTCAATAAAATATAGGTTTTCTTTTTTTTTAAAATAGTTTTAATTTCAATTATTGCCTACATGATAATTTATAGAAAGTTCCATTTATCTCAGCATAATATGTTTTTTTCAAACTCTAGTTTAAAATCCTGTTGTCGGGTATTTCTCCAAAGAAGATATCCAAATGGCCAACAGACACATGAAGAAAAGCTCAACATCGCTCAGCATCAGGAAAATACAAATTAAAACTACGATGAGATACCACCTCACACTGGTAAGAATGGCTAAAATTAACAAGTCAGAAAATGGCAGATGTTGGCAAGGATGCAAAAGGGAACCCTCCTACACTGTTGGTGGGAATGCAAGCTGGTACAGCCACTCTGAAAAACAGTATGGAGGCTCCTCAAAAAATTGAAAAGAGAGCTACCCTATGACCCAGCAATTGCACTATCGGGTATTTACCCCAAAAATACAAATGTAGTGATCTGAAGAGGCACATGCATACCAATGTTTATAGCAGCAATGTCCACAATAGCCAAACTATGGAAAGAGCCAAGCTGTCCATTGACAGATGAATGGATAAAGAAGATGTGGTATGTATACACAATGGAATACTACTCAGCCAATAAAAAAATGAAATCTTGTCATTTGCAATTACATGGATGGAACTAGAGGGTGTTATGCTAAGCAAAATAAGTTAATCAGAGAAAGATAATTATCATATGAGCTCATTCGTATGTAGAATTTAAGATACAAAACAGAGGATCATAGGGAAAAAGAAGAAAAAATAAAACAAGACAAAATCAGAGAGGGAAACAAACCATAAGGTACTCAATCATAGGAAACAATCTGAGAGTTGCTGCAGGAGAGGACGGTGGAGGGATGAGGTAACTGGGGATGGACAGTAAGGAGAGCATGTGATATAAGGAGCACTGAGTATTATATAAGACTGATGAATCTCTGACCTCTACCTCTGAAACCAATAATACGTTATATGTTAATTAATTGAATTTAAATAAAAAATAAAAATAAAATAAAATCCAGTTGTTGGAGCATCTGGGTGGCTCACTCAGTTAGCATCTGACTCTTGATTTTGGCTCAAGTCATGATCTCAGGGTCATGAGATCAAGCCCCACATTGAGCTGCACACAGCCTGCTTAAGATTCTCTCCCTCCCTCTTCCTCTGCCCCTTCCCCCCCACATGTGCTCAGACATGTGCACACACTTTCTCTCTCAAAAAAATCCTGTTATCATCCTCACCAAATAAGGGAATTAACCTGAGTCAACATATATTCAGCTTTATACAAACATTTTAAATAAAAGTATTAACAACCAGGAGTTTCTGATTCAGACTACATTGCCGGAGTATACTAGAGTTCTTCCTAAATTTTCTGCTACTAAATTAACTTCATATTTTTGATCTCAGGATGAATGAAAATAATCCTTAAAAGCATATAGCCTAGAAAAGCATGAGCGGCTGATATGCTTTCTGAAAGTGTCAAGTTCAAAATCTTTCTCACTTTGCAATAGGTTCTCTGAGCAAAATAACTGCAGACTAATAGCTTTTTTTTTTTTCATTCAGAATGATCACCTTTGAAAAATTAACTTTTCCATCTGAGAATTTCTTAGTATTCCATTTATATCTAAACATTAATTCATAACCATAAAGATTTGAATCATTTTCCTTAAAAAAAGAATATGACAAAAACAAATACATATAGATGATTCTATTTAAGACTATGTTATCATTTCTTCTTTCAGAATATTTTACCACATACGAAAGACGAGCTTTGATATAAATATTTTTATTAACTACAAGAAGGAAAGGGGCAAAGAGAAAACACAGACAGGCAGGAAATAAAAGTTTATCTAAAAATTTCCTTTGCAAAATAATCCTCTGACAAAGATGAGTTAGTGGAAAGAATGAATATCCTGATACTGTTCCCAATACAGTTTATTTTGAACCATTAAGGGATATTATTATTTATTTCCCTGGTTACCATGATCCTGTGATTACAACTTACTCCGTGTTTTGGAAAGCTATGCAACTTCCTTAAATAGCTACAGAGTACAGATTCAAGGGAAGGGAAAGTAGTATCTATGATGTTTTTATTAATTTTAATAAGCATTAAGATCTTTCAAATATTATAATTATAAATCACAGCTAGCAAGTGATAATGCTTATAAATTTTCTTTTCCCTACTGTAAATGTTGCTAATTTTCTTTGCAACTGACATTAGAAATTCAAATATCTTCAAAATAAAATTAATTTCCTGAGAAATTGTGAATCTGGGTTCCAGAAGACCTATGGACAATGCTCCAATGTCAGGTATGGAATCATTCAGATAGAAATGATTTTAGAATGTCATCACTCCAGTGAACTAGAGGATAGTGTTACTATTCTGCCAAAAGTGACCAAGAAATCCAATTTTACTGGTGTGATAAAGCATATTAATTTCCATAATGAACATTATAGAACTAATCTAGTATGAAATTAGATAATCTCTTTCAGCAAAAAATATGAAGTAATGATATTAACTTTTTTTTTTTGTAATGATATTAACTTTTATAAGCTCCTACTACATATAAAACTGTTAAAATGTCATACCCTCACTTTCCTATTTTTTGGAATAAATACTGTGAAATACTAAACTCAGCTCAGTATGAAATGAATAGGACCTATGAATATTTATTTATCAAAAATAAATCTTAGTATTACTTTAAGATCTTAGATGTCAAAGATATAAATTTGGTTTTTACTTTTGAAGAGCATTGCACTAAATTTGAGGAGTCAGAAAAGTTTACCATACTAATCTGGATAATCAGGCAAAGGAGAATTTTTCGTACAAATGCCTAAATTTGTGTATACAGAGATCACACCATTTTGACTTTGAGTAAGGTTTTAGCACCTAATTCTGCATTCTTCCTTCAGGTTACATTTAGATAGGCATTTTAGAAACTAATTTGTAAGTAAGACAAATAGGAGAGTCACTGTGTTATTAATCAGGTTTGCCAGCTGTTATATATTCAGAATTGGGGAACTTATTCTGTGACCTTCAGCAAGTCGCTCAGCCTTTCTTTAATAAAATGTCACAAGTGGGGGTGCCTGGGTGGCTCAGACGGTGAAGTGTCTAACTCTTGATTTCAGCTCAGTGATAATCTCAGGGGGATGAGATCCAGCTCTGCCTTGGGCTCTGTGCTTAGCAGGGAGTCTGCTGGAGATTCTCTCCCACTGCCCCTCCTCTCTCTCTCTCTCTCAAATAAAATAAACAAATCTTTTTAAAAAAATGTTACAAATGTTTAAAATTCTTACACCTTTACAAAATCTTCTGCAATTATTAAGGATTGTGCGACTTCCAACTAGAACCTCTGAAGAGCAGAGCCTAGCGATGCTTGCACATGAAATGCTTCTTGCTGTGGTAGGCTGAGAAATCATAGTTACACAGCTTCTGCATTTTTATTTCTTTTAATCGTTTTTTATAATTTGATTAATATTGAAATGGTTAAGAAAGAAAACTTTGTGTATAACAAGTTATGCAGTAATATAAACTGCTTAGATTATGTTGGGCTTAGACTTTTGATTACTCTAGTTTTCTAATTTAAGACAACTATAATTTATATATATTTATATCCCAAATAAAAAGAATTCTTCTCATCTAGCAATCACTGCTAAGACTGTCAAACATTTTGACTGGCAGTATACGATGCATGCACGTGTAATGCTGCTTATTTCTTTAAAAGAGTAAAATTAATAAATGCAGTCCCCTAGGGAACTAAAAACAATAAATGAAACAAATCAGATACCTAAGGAATTTGCAAACTAGTTTTTTAAATATTCTATGAAAACATATGGTAGGGAAGCATTAGTGTATCACTTTATTATCTGGTAAGAGTCTCAAACAATATATACATTAGAAATATCTTATGAATTGAGGATTAAATTACTGTATAATTAGAAAACAAACTTAGTGGTTACCAGAGGGGAGGTGAGTGGTGGGATGGGTTAAACAGGTGATGGGGATTAAGGAGTGCACTTGATAGGATGAGTGCTAGGTGATGTGTGGAGTTGTTGAATCACTATATTGTACACCTGAAACTAAATATAACAATGTATGATAACTATACTGGTGAAAATAAAGTAAAAAATAAAATAAAATATAGATTACTATATAATTTTCATTTATATTCACTCTTGGGAGTATAACTGCATTACTATTAAAAATACCTGATTTTGAATTCACTTATACAACTTGGACCTTTATATAACATGGTCCTTTATATTAGTAACACATTATCACATAGATAAAAGGTTTATTATGAACTTCAATTGCACTAATTTAATTACCTCATCTTTGTAGGAATTTTACATGCCTTAACATATTCATTTCTCACAAATAATAAAATTATAATTAAAATAGTCTTTACTAAAATTCAAATGGAACTTTCTGGTCAATATTTATGGCTTAATGTATAGGAAAAAATAAAATGAAGATGATTATGACCACTTTCAGTAGAAACTATTTTGTCTTTTGGCTTAGGTATGAGAGACGCACTCACTGTACCTCACAGAGCAGTAAGTCGATGATGTGGAAGACCATGCAGAGTGGGAACTTGGCTGTAAAAAGAGTGAGGAACCACTGGGAGGCGTACATATGAACTTCCAGGTTCAGAACACAAAAATGATGGTGCAGGTCCGGTAACTGCTCCTAAAAAGTCAAAGTGAAAAACTGAGAAGCTTTATTTCCTACCACAACTGTAATTTATGACTAGCTTTCTACGAGTGCTCTAGATTTTTGGCAAAATTCATTGAATTTTATGTAACTACATGGAAGTGATAGTAGGAGATGAGCACTGGGATTAGGATGACTGAGGAAAATAAAGGCAGACTTGTTAATGGACAAATAACAAAGATGACCTCTTGCTCACGTGACTGTTCTTGTTTCTTGGGAAATGTTCACTTTGACAGAATACCTATAGTCTAATGAAAGTCATCCCTCCAGAGTCAAGTCTAGCACCTGATCAAATGGGTTGCCTAACTACTTAGGAAAGAAATAGATCTTCTCTTTGGAGACCACTAAATATCAACATCATCTGGGATCTATGATATCACTTCAGTATATTTTTGGGGTATGGAGACAAACCCAAAACATAACCAGACTTTAAAATAATCTATCTTTGACATTAAAAACTGACAAACTACAGAAATGGTACAAGGGTATAATGCACTGAAATGGGATGTCTCCTAAAAATGCCTTTATGCTACCCTTACCCTTTTTTTCCCAATTTACATAAGTAAATACTTTTCAAAAGTATGAAAGGTAAAGTGCAGAGCTATGTTGTTCCTATAACTGAAAAGCAAAGACATGTAAAAGCCCATGTTAGTTTTGTTTTCATAAATGGATCATAAAAACAAACAAAAACCCCTATTTATTACAGAAAATGCTTTTAGAAAAGCACCCAAAGGTACCCATCAGGTACTTTAAATGGGGTGTCCTAAGGTCATCCAGTCAAAGAATGCTAACACATGCTGAAATGTGTTTGGGTTTCTTCATAGTACCATGAACTTACTATTCATTTATCAGGTACATTTATTTGACTCTCAAAGCTCTTAAGAATACTGACCTTCGAAAAAATGTAAACTTCTGAAAATAAAAGGTAAGAAAGTGAATAATCCCAAATATTTACTTAGAAGAATTAAATTTCAAAAAAGAGCCTATTGTTTTTATTGTCCATAGTTGCCCAGAATCTTCTACAGTCCTTCTTCTCCTGAAAAAAGCACATATGTCATTGTGCTTATAGTGCACTTAACATCTTTCCCCTATTTCATTTCTTTTTTAAGGTCTTCCACCCTCCAACATTCTCTTCTCCCAGAAGAGTTGTCTTTAGCCTCATTGTTAATCCTCTGTCTTCCCTGTTCTAGTCTTTCAGTCTCCTATTGACTTCACATCCTCTTTACACACCTATGGATCTCCTGACGGTCAGGCCAATGGGCTCCTACGAGTATGTCTAGTGCTATGTCCCACCAACCTTCCTCCTTAATCGCTTTACTTTTCTCCAATATGGAATCAATCCATTCATGTATTTCTTTCACATTTCTCTTGGGCTCCCAATACCTCAGACAGAGAAAGCCATATTTCTCTGCATGCGACACAGACTCATTATAAATTTAAGATTTTCAACTTCAGGTGGAATTTCAAAGCTACTCAATAATTCCTTCTATCAGCACTAGTCAATAATTTGCCCTTGCTCACAATCTTTTTTATTATGTAATAGTTTACATATATAAAATAATATGTTCCTCATACATATAAATTTACACAGACATATAATGAAACAGTAACATTATTTGAAATCAAGAAATTATAGGAGAAAAAATTTTAATATGTCCCTACATTAAAATATTTATGTGTTTTTTATTATTTTTTGATTCTTTTCTGTCCCTTTTAAGAACTCTCTACATGTGGACTAAATATAGTACTGGGGCTAATTAAGGTAGGGAAAGTTCTTAAGTATTTCAATTTTTAATCTGTAAGTATCTTCATTTCTTTACAAATATACTCAGGAATCTCTTCATTGACTTAACGCACTATATTCACACTTCAAAGTATATTAAAGTTGAATATTTACAATGGAAGACTATTTTAAAAATGATCAAATGGTTAAATTAATATTAACACCAATGTGGATATTGGTCAGAAACCAAATATATCTACATTTTTCTGTAGAATTCCATTAAGCTTTCATGAATTATTATTGTTCATCAATTTTATTATTTTTCTATAACTCAATTCCTGAGTGATAAAAGCCTAATTTTTATTTACCTGTATTAGTCTTTCCAACTGATAGAATTTGCAATGAAGATCTTCAAAGTTGTTTTTGTAGAGATCTCGTAAACCATAGTCATACATGATTTTCACCAAAACACAGAATGCTTGTTCCTCTGGCATCTACAGGAAAACAGATCCATATAGAACATGACTGAGTGGCATTTGGCCAGAATGTCAGAAAAGTTCCTTCCTGTTAACAGTCCTCTGCATTAATGGCCAAAGACCTCTAGAGAATGAACTTCTTCAGAGCCAGCCTTCTGCAGCAATACAGATAAAATTTGTGTTCAAACCTTCCAGTTTCCTCACTTGACATGAACGTCACACTTTTCTGAATTTTAATCATCCTGTTATTCATTCATTAAGCTGTCCTAAAAACAGGTAATACAGTCACATGATTCAAAAATCAAAACAATGCAAAAGTATGCAAAGGTAAAAATCTTACTCCTCTCTGTCTGTATCATAATTCCTGTACCTGGCCCCCACTTCTTTGGCTATGCTCAATAATTTTGCATGTATCCTGCTAGTGTTTCTTTACGCAAATGAAAGAATCACACTTCTCATTTTCTTTTTTCCCTTTCCTACATAAAAGATAACACTCTATGTACATTACAAGGCATATTGCTTCCCCCCCTCAATAATACTCCCAAAAGAGGGATTTCTGGGTCAAAGGATAAATGCAATTTTTTATTTTGATAATGAATGCTGTCTTCCAACAGTCCTCTTGATGTTGTTATTTTCTTTTTACATAAAAAGTTTTTAGGAAAGAATTTTGTGAACTTTTATCATTAACAGTGAAATGATAAAATCTAATATACCCTTTCCAGAGGCATTTTTATCTGAACAGATAATGAAATCTGAAATCCAAAGAACAAATCTCTAAATTGTGGTATCAATAAACTGAAGGGACTTAGACAAGAGACATATCTAATATTCTAGAAATTACATCAAGCAAACAAAGATTTTAGCCTTAACTTGGTGTCCTAAAATACAACTATAATGATGTAAACATTTACTTTTTTAAAAAAAAATAAACACTTTATTTGAGAGAGAGGAAGAGAGAGAGTGCACACACAAGTGGTAGTGAGGAGCAGAGAGAGAGGAAGAAGCAGGCTTCCTCCCCACTGAACAGGAAGTCCAACACGGGGCTCCAGAAGGATCCTAGGACCCTGAGATCAGGACCTGAGCTGAAGGCAGATGCTTAACTAACTGAGCCACCCAGGTGTCCCTGTAAACATTTACTATCAATGTCACTTCTCTGAAAGTCTGACCTTGGCTGATTACGATATTTGACACCTTTCTTAAATTAAATTCCCTGTCTGAATATTTAATTCAAGTAAGTTCTATTTTACATCCCCCTTCTCTCCTTATTCCCTTTCCATTTCGACTTCTCCTTTATTTATGTGTTTTCTAATTAGGGGACAATTAAAGTTTTGTAAAGTTTGTAAAGTGCTGTCAAACTGAGCTAGAAATGTAACTAGGTTTAGAAACGTAACTTAGGTTACACTTAGAAATGTAACTAGGTTTAAATTCCTACACAAATTGGCCACTTCTATTTTTTACTTATAAGTCATGAAATACACAAATTAAATAAAACCTCCTAAAGTTAAGTAAGTACACTTTGCTGTTGTCATTTTGATTCTATAAACATTTGCTTATTCCTTTTTATCTATGAGGTGTTTGGGGCTTTGATCCCAGCTGTTCAAGTCAGCAAACATTTTTCAGCTTATACTCATTTATTCAGAATACAAGTACATTGTATTCTTTCCCTCTTTAACAATTGTGTCATTGAAGCTTCAAGCAACACTAACTTGCACATGCGTGGTCTACTCTTCCTCCTACCGAGGTCTAAGCCTCTCCTTCTTCCTCTTAGATCTCTACTAAAATGGCCATACAACACTGCTTATGTAAAGTAACTATAGCCAGCCCTAGAGAAACTAATTCACTTACAGTCTCCTCTTTCTAAGTTCTAGTTCAATAGTTTATCGTTCTAGTGCCTTGCATGAGTAAAACCATTAAAGCAATAAAAGGTTTAAATGCCTTTTGGTATTCACACATGCAGTTACTGAACAGGAGAGATGCATGCACTGGGCTGGGCCCTGGGAAACAGAAGTAACCGTATAGCATCTTCCCAAAGGACTAGTATATAGGCAACTCTCCTTGACTTTGATAGGGACACAGAAATCCTGGGATAGGGGAGGTAGAATGTGTAGATGAGGAGTTAAACATTACCACAGCTAGAGCACAAGTAGAGGAATGGCTGGGTATGACTCTGACTGGGTAAATTAGCCAGGAAAACGACAAATGAACATAAATTTCTGCTTTGCTTTTAGAGCTTAGGGAGCTTAAATTTTCCCTTCCTCCTCCATCTCTCTATCTCCACCCTTCTCCACTCCCTCCTCTCTACTCCCTATCCATCTGTCTGTTTCTCTCTCACACAGAAACAATATATTTAATATGTGTTCTTCAAAATCAAAATAATTTTTAAGTTTGAATTTGATCCCCCCAAATAATATGGACAATCCCAGTCTATAACCTTTTTTTTTTAATCTATATTTGGGGGAGTGAAGAGTCTTAGAGCTATTATCCTTCATGTGTAGCTTTAGGCAACATAATATCTAAATAATGACCACAATAGATAACAGACTAATCACCTTACATACATACTTACTGGGTATGGTAAGAACTGTTAAGGTTTCTCTTAGCAACTTTCAAATACATAATACAATATTGTCAACTATAGTCACCAAACTGTTACATATCCAGAACTTATTAATTTTATACCTTAAAGTTTGTACTGTTTCATTTCACTCACTCATTTCCCCCACCTCCTGTGGCAACTACCAATCTACTCTCTTTCATGACTTCTTCCTGTTTATATTCCACATATAACTGATATCATACAGTATTTGTCTTTCTCTGTCTGACTTATTTCACTTAGCATAAGGCCCCGGAGGTTCATCCATGTTGTCACAAATGACAAGATTTCCTTTTTTATAACTGAATAATATTCCACTAAATGTAGATACCACATTATCTGTACCCACTCACTTGTTGATGGACATTTAGGTTGTTTCCATGTCTTGTCTATTGTAAATAATGCTGCTATGAACATGGGGGTTGTTTCAAGATGTTTCAAGATGACAGTTTCATTCTCTGGATATATACGCAGAAGTGGAATACTGGATCACATGGTAGTCTATTTTTAATTTTTTGAAGAACTTCCATACTGTTTTCCATAGTAACTGCACCAATTTACATTCTTGCCAACACACAAGGAAAACTGAACACAAAGGTTCCCTTTTCTCCATATCCTTGTCAATACTTGTTACCTCTTGGCTTTTTCATAATATCTACTCCAACAGGTGTGAGGCAATATCTCATTGTGGTTTTGATTTGCACGATGATTGGTGATGTTGAACGACTTTTCATGTACCTGTTAGATTTTGAATATCTTCTTTGGAAAAATATCTGCTCAAGTCATTTGCCCATTTTCTCATTGGATGATTTTTGGTTTTGTTTTTTCTCTTGAGTTATAAGAGTTCTTTATATGTTTTGGATGTTAACCCTTATCAGATATGTGGTTTGCAAATATTCCTATTGTAGACTGCCCTTTCATTTTGTTGATGCTTCTTTGGCCGTGAAGAAATTTTTTAGTTGACGTAGTCCCACTTGTTTATCTTTGCTTTTGTTGTTTTTGATGTCATAATTAAAAAATCATTGCCAAGACCAATGTCAAAAAGCTTTTTATCTATGTTTACTTCTAGGAGGTTTATGGTTTCAGGTCTTATGCTTAAATACTTACTCTGTTTTAATTTTTATAACAGATAAACGATAGGGGTACAGTTTTATTCTTTTGCATATGGCTGTACAGTTTTCCTAACACCATTTATTAAAGAAACTATCACTTCTCCATTAAATATTCTTAGCCTCCTTGCCACATACTAGTTGATGATACATGCATAGGTTTATTTCTGGGCTCTTAATTCTGTTCCATTGGTCTACATATCAACTTTTATGGCAGTACCATACTGTTTTGATTACTATAGTTTTATAATAGAGTTTGCAATCAGAAAGTGTGATGTCTCCAGCTTTGCTCTTCTTTCTCAGGATTGTTTTGGCTATTCAGGGTCTTCAGTGTTTTCACACAAATTTCAGATTGTTTTTTCTAATTCTGAAAAATTGTCACTGGGATTGCACTGAAATCTGTAGATGACTGGTTAGTATGAACATTTTGACATTATCAATTCTTCTGATCCATGAGCAGGAGATATCTTTCCATTTCTGTCTTCTTCAATTTCTTTCTTTTTTTTTAAGATTCTATTTATATTTATT
>CM053618.1:42858499-42907412 GCA_028646535.1 Procyon lotor
CTTCCTTCTCTTCCTTCTCTTCCTTCTCTTCCTTCTCTTCCTTTCTAAGATTTTATTTATTTATTTGACAGAGAGAGAGAGAGATCACAAGTAGGCAGACGGGCAGGCAGAGAGAGGGGGAAGCAGGCTCCCTGCTGAGTAGAGAGCCCGATGCGGGGCTCAATCCCAGGACCCTGAGATCATGACCTGAGCCGAAGGCAGAGGCTTTAACCCACTGAGCTACCCAGGCACCCGACAATTTCTTTCATCAGTGTTTTACAGTTCTCAGTGTATGGTTATTTTACTTCCTTAATTAAATTTATTCCTGAATATTTAATTTTTTAATAGTACTGTACATGGGATTGTTTTATTTCTTTTCGAGATTGTTCATTGTTGATTCCGTATACTGCAACTTTACTGAATTTGCTGATTAGTTCTAACAGATTTTTTGGTGGAGTCTTTAGGGTTTTCTATATATAAGACAATGTCATCTGCAAAAAAGAGACATTTTCATGTTTTCCCTTTCTGATTTGGATATCTATGATTTCTTTTTCTGGCTGATTGCTCTGGCTGAGATTTCTAGTACTATGTTTAATGGGAGTGGTGAGAGTGGGCAACCTTGTATTGCTCCTGGTCTTAGAGAAAAAGTTTTCTTTTTCTTTTTTTTCAGTGGAGATGTATTTGACACATAACATTATATTGGTTTCAGGTATACGACCTAGTAGTTCAATATCTGTATGTAATGTGAAATGATCACAAGTCTAGTTTAACATCTATCACTATACATAACTCAATTTTTTTTACAATGAGAACTTTTAAGTTTACTCTATTAGCGCTTTTCAAATATGCGATACAGTATTATTAACTATGCTGTATATTACATCCTTATGACTTATTTAATTGGAAGTTTGTACCTTTTGACCCCCATCCACCCCTAAACCCGCACCTTTGGCAACCATCAATTATGCCCATGAACTTTTTTTTTTAATTTTACATATATCATATTATATGATATGAGATCATATAATACTTGTCTTTCTCTGTTTAACTTATTTTACTTAGCATAATGCCCTCTAGGTCCGTTCTTATTGTTACCAATGGCAAGATTTCATTCTTATATATATATATTTATATAAATATATATATAATATATATTTATATATAATTATATATATTTATTATATATTTTTATATATAATTTATATATATTATATATTATATATAATTTATATATCTATATAAATATATTTATGTAAATATATTTATATATAATTTATAAATTATATATTATATATAATATATATTATAAATATATATTATATATATTATATTTTACATATATAATATATATACACACACACACACACACGACACATTTTCCATATCCATTCATCCATCAATGGCCACTTAGATTGCTTCCATATCTTGGCTATTGTAAACAATGCTACAATAACAATAGGGTGCATGTATCTTTTTGCTTTAGTGTTCTTATTTCCTTTGGATAAATACCCAGAAGTTGAATTGTTTGATCATATGGTAGTTCTACTTTTAATTTTTTGAAAATCTGCCATATTGTCTTCCACAACGGCTGCACCAATCTACATTCTCACCTATAGTGCACAAAGGTTCCCTTTTCTCTACATCTTTGCCAACACTTTTTATTTCTTGCCTTTTTGATAATAGCCATTGTAATATATGTGAGGTGATATTTCATTGTGGTTTTGATTTGCATTTCTCGATCATTAGTGATGCTGAAAACATAATAAAAATAAAAACCATTTTTTATTATACCTCTTGGTCATCTGTATGTCTAGAGGGAAAACTTTCAACCTTTCACCACTGAATATGACGTTAGCTGCTGGCTTGTTATATATGGTCTTAATTATGGTGAGATGCATTCTGTACATAATTTGTTGAGAATTTTTATCATGAATGGATGCTGAATTTTGTCAAATGCTTTTTCTGCATCTACTGAGATAATTTTTATCTTTCATCTTACTAATGTGATGTATCACATTTATGATTTGTGTATGAACCATCTTTCATTCCAGGCATGAATCCCACTCGCTTGTGGTGTATGATCCTTTTAATGTGATGTTCAATTCTGTTTGCTATTCTGTTCCAGTGTTTATTATCTTTTTCCTTCTACTAACTTTGGGCTTAGTTCGTTCTTCTTATTCTGGTCCCTTGAGGTATAAAGTTAGGTTATTTGAAATATGACTATTTTCTTGATGCATGCATTTACCACAGTAAAGTTCCCTCTAGAACTGCTTTTGCTGCATTTGGTGTGTTTCCATTTTCATTTTTCTCAAGATATTTTTAAACTTCCCTTATGATTTCTTCCTTAAATCACTATATGTTCAGGAGTGGGTTATTTAATTTCTCCATATTCATGAATTTTCATCTCTTCTCCTATTACTGATTTCTAGTTTTGTGGTTACAAAGGCTACTTCATACAATTTCTATATTTGTGAATTCCTGAGATTTTTCTATGGCCTAACATATGATCTATCCAAGAAAATGTCCCATGTGAACTTCAGAAGAATGTGTATTCTGCTGGCTTTGGATGGAATGTTTTGTATATGTCTGTTCAGTATATTTGGTTTATAGCGCTGTTCAAATCTGCTGATTTGGGGTCTGTTTGTATCTGTTTTATACATCTAGGTGCCCCAATGTGGGTAAATACATATTTATAACTGCTATATCTTCTTGATGACATTTTTATCATTATATGATGACTTTGTCTCTTTTGACCCTTTTTAGCTTAAAATCTATTTTGTCTAATATAAATAAAGCTACCTCTTACTTTCTTTGGGTTACCAATTGTTTGAAATATCTTTTTTTATCCTTTCTTCTCAGTCTACGTGTGCCCTTATGACTAAAGTGAGTCTCTTTATAGGCAGCATATAGTTGGGTCTTTTATTTTTTCTCTCCAATACGCTATTCTATATCTTCTGATTGGAGAATTTATCCATTTATGTTTAAAGTCATTATTAATAGGTAGCAACTCATTATTGACATTTTGTTGTGTTCTGATTCTTTTGTGGGTACTTTGTTTCTTACTTTCTCTCTTACTGTCTTCCTTTGTGATTAAATGACTTTCTGTGGCAGAGTGCTTTCTCTTTTTTTCTCTTTGGTGAATATACTGTCAGTTTTTGCTTTGTGTTTACCATGAAACTTACTTAAAATATCTTATAGTTATAACATCCTATTTTAGGTTTATGAAAACTTAACTTTGATAATAAACAAAACTCGATACTTTTACTTCTCCCTGCCTCACACTTTGTTACTGATGTTACAGTATATATTTTTTATATTGTGTAGAAAAAATTATTGTAGTTATGGTTATTTTTAATATATTTGCTCTTTTAACTTTACACAAGAGTTATAAGTGAATTAGGTACTACTATTATATATTACAGAATCCGACTTTGACTACATAATTATCATTACCAGTGAACTTAACACATTCATATGTTTTTACAATGTTAATGAGCATCTCTTTAATTCTGCCTGATGAACACTCTTTAGCATTTATTGTAAGGGAGGTCTGGTGATGATGAACACCCTCGGCTTTTGTTTGTTTGGGAAAGTCTCTCTCCTTCATTTTTGAAGGTTAGCTTTGCTAGGTATAATATTCTTTATCTTTCAATACGTTCTTTGAATATATTATCCTACCCTTTCTTAGTTTACAATGTTTTTGTTGAGAAACTAAATAGTCATATGGGGAGTTTCCTTGTATGTGATAAGTCGCTTTCTTCTTGCTGCTTTCAAAATTCTCTTTGATTTTTTACAACTTAATTATAATGTGTCTTGGTGTAATCCCATTCAGATCTAACCATCTAGAAGTGTTCTGGGCCTCATACATCTGGAAGTCTTTTTGTATCCCCAAGTTTGGGAGGCTTATAGCCATTATTGCTTTAAATAGACTTTCTGATCCTTTTTCATTTCCTTCTGGGATTCCCATGTATATATTGTTTCACGTGATGGTGTCCCATAAGTCTGGTAGGCTTTCTTCATTTTTTGCATTTTCTTTTTGCTACTCTGACTTGATAGTTTCAAATGCCTATCTTCTAGTTCACTGATTCCTTTTTATGTTTGGTTGAGTCTTTTGTAGCTTTCTATTGAAGTCTTCAGTCATTGTATTGCATTCAGTCATTGTATTATTCAGCTCTAGAATCTGGTTTTTGATGGCTTCTATTTCTTTGTTGGTTTCATTTTGTTTTCCTAATTTTATTTAGTGATCTGTGTGTTCTTGTAGTTCACTGCACTTCATTAAAAGGATTAATTAATTCTTTGTCAGATAGTTCATAGATCTCTGTTTCCTTAGAGTTAGTTATTTGAGCTTTATTAGTTTCCTTTGGTGGTATCACATTTACCTGATTCTTCATGATCCTTGATTCCTTGCATTGTTATCTGCATACTTGAGTAAGTGGTCTCTTCCTTACAGTTTGCTTTGGCATGAAAAGACCTTCACCAGTTAGCTCAGCTTAGGATACTGGATGGAACAGTTGGTAGTATTCATGGGCAAGCAATCTAGTTGAGTAAGGACACTGCTCATGCTCTAAGGCCAGCAGGGATGGTATTGGCTGGGCTACACAGTGGGGTGAGCCTACTGGCTATGCTTAACATTCAAGCAGGACCAGTGGGTGGGCTCTCTGACTACATGGGCCTACTGGCCAAGCTCCACTGTCAGGTGGGGTCACTAGCTGGGCTCTGCAATCACTTTCCCAGATGAACAAGGTGAGAGGCTATCTTCCTTGGCAGGGTGGTGCCATTAGTTAGGCTCCACAATTAGGCAGGGTTATGGTTCGGGCTCTGAAATAGCTCCTAGTCAAGTGGGGTCTCAGGTTGTGCCAGACCAGATGGTGCTGTGGGCTGGACTTTGTGTTCAGGTGGGGGCCCAAGCTGTAGCCCGAAGTTAGGCAGGGCCACAGGCTTGTCCTTCACAATCAGGTAAGCGATTGGCTGTGCTCTGCTGTTGGCCAAGGTAGCTGGTTGGGGTTTCTGGTCAGGAGGAGTCTCCAGCTGTATCCCACAGTAGAGTGAGGCTAGAGACTGTTCTGTGGTCAGGTGGAATTACCCTTCAGGCTTTCTGATTAGGTGAGGCTGCAAGTTATGTTCAGGAATTGGGTAGGAGCATAGCCTGGGCTCTGTGGCTGAGCAAAACTTCAGGCTAGGCATTCTGGCTTGGTGGTACTGCAGGTTAGGCTTTGAGGCTGCCTAGGGTACTATTATTAAGGGTCAGTGGCTATGTTCAACTGTTGGGCAGGGGTCCTGACTTGGGTCTCTGCTTGATTGGGGCTATAGGATGGGGTCTGCAGCAGCTCAGATTCTCTGGTCAGGTTTCCTATAGGGTCAGGACTGGAGGCTAAGCTCAGCAACTGGGTGGGGCTACGAATTTGCTCCCCTGACTGAGCAGGAGAGTAGAACAGATTCCATAGCCAGTCTGGCCCATTGTCTAGGGATCCAAATCAGACAGAACTGCCAACCAATATATTGTTTAAGAAAAATATTAAGATGTTGGAACACAGTGGATCACTAATACTGAATATCCATCTTTGTTGTGTATAGGAGCTTTGTCATAGAATCAGTATTGTTTTACTGGGGAAAGGAGGAGATAAATATTAAAATCTTATAATTTATCAAAATACTATCCATGGTTCTATGAAATACAAAACTAAATACCTGCCTCACATGCATAATCTGAGAATCAATCATGATGTAATCATTATTTGGTAACAAATGTTCATAAGGATCTGCCATCTGTACTAACACTGAATGGAGACAGTCTCCAAGCTTCACTGCTTCTTTTTGCAATGAACCATAAGACAAAGCAAGTCTAAGTACTTCAAAAGTCTTTAAGGCTCACCTGATGTTAACACATCAAAATGTGTTTCAAAGTAAAATTACATGTAGATAATATAAAATAATCTCCTTATTTGGATAATACTAAATTTTTGTTCTGCATGATTGTGTTTCACATATTTTTATAATAAATCTATGTTTTTCCATGAAGGCAATCTTTCATTTACTTCAACAGAGGTAAGTGCTAGTGAGAATTTTGAAAACCATGAACTCGTGAGTGTTCACTTTCTGTTTACAATATGAAAAGCAAAGAAAATGAACTAGCTTTTCATTTTCCTTTAAAAATCAAATATATATTGAAACACATTTAAATTGAGTGTCTGTTAATAAGCCATAAAACATACTGTATAACATATTAGTTTGCTGTATGTAATCAATTTAAGCTAGTGGGACAAAGGTCCAAAGGAAAAGGCTGGGCAAATAATTAAGCCAATTCTAGAACAAATAGCAGCAAACACCATTATTAGAGGCATTCATTCATAACCCCATTTGATCCTCATAAAAATTTTGTAAAGTAGATATGATTTTTAATTTTTTTTAAAGATTTTTAAATTTATTTGACAGAGAGATCACAGGTAGGCAGAGAGGCAGGCGAGAGAGAAGGGAAAGCAGGCTCCCCGCCTAGCAGAGAGCCTGATGCGGGGCTCAATCCCAGGACCCTGAGATCATGACCTGGGCTGAAGGCAGAGGCTTTAACCCACTGAGCCGCCCAGGCGCCCCTATTTTTACATTTTTAATATTAACTGGTGAAGTTTGGAAAAGTTAAGTGATTTTCCAATAACCACACATCTATTAAGTAAAGCCTGGATTTAATCCCATGATTGCATTCTTTTTTTGTGCCAGATACAAAACAAGACCCTTTAGATTCATAATATAAAGTATTCAATATTCACAAAAATCCTAAAAGAATAATATTATCTCCATTTAATAAATGAAGAAACTGAAGCTCAAAGAGTTTAGGAAACTTGTTGAAGGTCATAGAACTTGAAACTGCCATTCGAAATTCATAGTAGTGCTTTTATTATCCTCAAAGGAGTTCAGCTTTGAAAGGGCAGAGAAATCTAAGACAATAGATAATAGAAAGATCAAGAGAGCTTTGTTTTGTTTTGTTTTGTTTGTTTTGGGGGGGCACTTGCATGCACACGGGAGGGGGAGGGGCAGAGGGAGAGAGAGAATCTTAAGCAGGCTCCATACCCAGCATGGAACCTGAAGAGGAGCTCGACCTCACATCACTATGATCATGACCTGAGCTGAAATCAAGAGTGGGACACTGTTAACCAACTGAGCCACCCAGGTGCCCCCCTAGAAAGTATTTTTTAAAGGTAAAATGTCTTGCTACACTGTTGGTGGGAATGCAAGCTGGTACAGCCACTCTGGAAAACAGTATGGAGGTTCCTCAAAAAGTTGAAAATAGAGCTACCCTATGACCCAGCAATCGCACTACTGGGTATTTACCCTAAATATACAAATGTAGTGATCCAAAGGGGTGTGTACACCCTAATGTTTATAGCAGCAATGTCCACAATAGCCAAACTATGGAAAGAACCTAGATGTCCATCAACAGATGACTGGATAAAGAAGATGTGGTATATATATACAATGGAATACTATGCAGCCATCAAAAACCCCAAAATCTTGCCATTTGCAATGATGTGGAAGGATGTGGATGGAACTAGAGGGTATTATGCTAGGCAAAATAAGTCATTCAGAGAAAGACAACCAGCATATGATCTCTCTGATATGAGGAATTTGAGAGGCAGGGCGGGGAGCTGTGGGGGGTGTGGGGGAGAAATGAAACAAGATGGGATCGGGAGAGAGACAAATCATAAGAGATTTATGATTAAATCATAATGATTTAATAACCTCATGAAACAAACTGAGGGTTCCTGGGAGGTGAGGAGGTAAGGATAGGGTGGTGGGGTGATGGACATTGGGGAGGGTATGTGCTATGGTGAGTGCTGTGAAATGTGTAAGCCTGATGATTCACAGACCTGTAACTCTAGGGCAAATAATATAGTATATGTTAATAATAATAATAAAAAAAAGGTAAAATGTCTTGAGTGTATTTACTCATAGAGAGATGTTGAGAAATGACTCAAAAGCCCTGATATAAGAATTAACTTAGAACAGGAAAATTTCTTGCACTTTAAGGAAAAACTGATTGGGAGTATAGAAGGACTTACTGAAAATACACTAAAACTCTTATAGTAAAGATATCACTAGTACATGATGTGATGTATCTATCTAGCATCCTATCTTGCTCTCATCTGGAATCAAATACCTTTTCCCTGTAGGGAGAAGCTGATCCAGTTCCCTATCGGCAACAAGATGGACTCACAACCTGGGCCAGGCCAACCAGAATATCATACTGTCTTGGCCTCAGTAACTGACATAAACATAAACATATAAAGACACTAGGAAGTCAAGATCTTATATCTTGGATTCTGTGGAAATCTTTTAGGAAAACTAAGAAGTAGCTCTGCTTCTCATTTCCCAAAACCATTGGTGAAATCTTACCTTAAATCTATCTTTTTTGGAGGATTGAAGTAAAGGATTTGTAATTTTTTTGGGGGGGGGGGGATTTTATTTATTTATTCGACAGAGAGAGGTCGCAAGTAGGCAGAGAGGCAGGCAGAGAGAGAGGGGGAAGCAGGCTCCCTGCTAAGCAGAGAGCCTGATGCGGGGCTTGATTCCAGGACCCTGAGATCATGCCCTGAGCTGAAGGCAGCGGCCTAACCCACTGAGCCACCCAGGCACCCCAAGGATTTGTAATTTTTAAACCTTATTTCATTTTTAAATGCAACCCACAAAAATGCATAAAAGTTAAATGTATACTTTAATGAACTTGATCATAAAGTAAAACCAAATAATTATAAAGACAAGTATATTATCACCCAGGTTAAGAAACAGAATACTTTCAATACTCTTGTAGATCCCTGTATGTCCCACCCCAATCATGACTCCCAATTTGTCAAGAAATCACTATCCTGACTTAATCAATAATCATTTCGTTGGTGTTATTTATATTTTCCATCTAGGTAGCATCCTAAAAACAGAATTTAGTTTTGTCTTCTATTGAACTTTATATGAAATGGAACCACACCAAATGATACCAAGTATGCTCTGCTTTCTTACCAAACCATTATGTTTGCTTGATTCATTTGAATTAACTTACATTGTGTAAAACATTCATTTCATTGATACAGTGTTCTAATATTAAATATATCACAATCTTTACATTTTAATGTCTAATTATAATTCCAGTATTAAGCATTCTAACACTGGAAATATGAGTTGTTTGTTATAAACACTCATCCTGGGACAATTCTAATAACACGATTTTGGTATATACATGTGTATAAATTTGACTAAGAAGCATACCCAGGAGCAGAACTGCTGGGTATGCGTATCTTCGTCAGATAAAGCCTTTGGTTTCCAAAGGAATTATGCTTAGTCATAGTGTTTTTAAAAAATTCAATAATTTTAAACATTCTGGATTATCCAAAAATAATCCTTTCTGCAGTTGGAAAGCTTCCAAACATGCCCATTGTAGTATACATTCAGTAACTTAACCTTAAAAAGGAACATCATTTTCTAAAGGTCAAGAAAAGTATACGTTACATAAAAAAATTTAAAACTCCTTGACAGTATGTTGGCAAAATATATTGGGTTAAAAATTATTTAAAATATTTTATATGATTTTTAGGATAAATGAAATATATAAAAGGACATTACTTATTATATTTCCAAATAAGCAATAATTAATACTACAATGATGATATTACTTATCTGTGCTATAACATTCTTGACCAACTGTAAAGGATAAATTTCTTATAATTCTATCAGTAGGTATAATAGCATCTACTGTGATAAACAATTCTTCTACTGCTTAAAATACATGTTACAAAGCTATTATCAAAGCATCAGGAAAATTCCAAGCACCAAGAGAAGATAATTATTTCTTAAAACTACTTAGACAATGGAAAACCTTAAAAATTCTAAACTTTTGTTTTTGAATACTCTCATTTTTGATCTTTCTTTCCTCTTAGGAAAGTGAATGTGAAATATAAATGACCATGAGGGAGCAAAAGACAGCATCCCCAAAAGAATCAGGTTCTGACAATGATTAATATGGAGCTGCCAAAGGCTGTCTGGCAGCAGAAAGAAGCAAGAAGCAACTGCTTATGTAACTGATAAAAAATGAGTCAGGAGCACCCTGATAACGTATCTCCCTAGAACTTGAGATAGTGTATTTGATGAATTATTTAAGCTAGACCGTATTCTTCTACCTGTTTAAACCATAGAGGCAAAAATAGGAAAAAGAAAAAAATTATATTTAATTTCTCTCATTTGAATTAATTAATGGATGGGTTGGTTAATGGAATATGCTAATTAAAAGAATTATTGCATATACTCTCAATTAAAAATTACAATAGGATGTTTCTCATTAACACTATGATGACTTTAGTGAAACTTTCCTCAAGGGTTCTGAAGGTTCTATATTTCCAGTTATTTTTATAAGCCATGGCAACAAGTGCATAATTCTATTATTGTAGAAAGTGTGAGAAACTGGACTGACCTTCTACCTTGTGACATAGTTTGAAAGCAGGTTTAGAGGGCTGACTTGGCATGTGACCCTTATAACACGAGGGTAGATAACGTAGAAAAAAAATTCTAGGTATTTGAGTTTTCTAGGTATCTGGATCACTGACTTCTTTCCGCGGGGAGGTATTTCCAAATAAATATGGACTCCTACTTAACTAACCCTCTGTTAAATCCAAGGACAGATACCTCAGGGAGATGTTCTTCTCACTTTAGTTCAATCTATTGTAATGTGTTTAGCAGGGCTTCAGGTCTCAAATGCTAAATAAACTGATATACACGGAGATTACTTTGTAGAAGACGAAATTTCACAACCCATGCCTTTAACGTCAGCTTCTCATCAGAGTGATTAGAGGAAAGGTGATTCTGAACCTTAGTGAGCACACTCATGTCGCCGCATGCAGTCTCCAGCCCCCTGTGTAAGAGAGCTGACTTCGTTAGACGCTCGGTGCCTTTAGTAGCAGAACAAGGGCCCTGGGAATTTGTGGCCATAAAGTGCTTGATTATCACAAGGAGCACCAAGAAGATGGGCTACGGAGATGGCAAAGAAAGAAGGCTAATGAGGAAAAGATCCAGAAGACCATAAATGGATGATAAGGCAACAGAGGAAGATACGAAGTTAAATAAAGTGATTTATCACAACAGAACCACTGCATATCATTATTATCATTAGGCTCAAGCTCAGAATTAGGACTGTGAACCCACCGTAATCCCTCTTCATTTCCAGACTGCAAACTTAGAAGAAATGCTTTTGCTTTAAACTTGCCAGCTCTCTCTGCTGCGTGTGACAACGGACACTCTTCCACCTTACTGAAAATCAGAAACCTGCCTGGAAATCCTTTTCCTCACCAGGCCTTAAATATCTGGAATTCCTGGGCTGTGGAATTCTATGTATTTTTCTTAGACGACCCAATCCACTCCTGTGACTTCAGCTGTGATTTCCTCCTCAGCATCAATCTCCAGTCTCCAGCCTCTACCTTGTTGGTGGACAGTTTTACTCAGATGTCCCCCAAATATCCCAAACTCAAAGAATTCAAAACAAAATTCATCAACTCCTAATCATTTTTTCTCCATTCAGTCTCAATGGATGTATTTTCTATCTCAGCTAAAAATACCATCAGTCAAAGAAAAAAAAAAATACAAGTCATCCAGTCACTCAAGCTAGAAAATTAGACATGTTACTTTTGACTCTTCCTTTGTCAATCCTTCCATAATCTTACCAATTTTGCCTCCTGCATGTTTCTTAATTGAGCTTCTTTTTCTCTGAGTCCCAACATCTCTCATTTATATTGATATTTCCTAACTGGTCTCTCTGCTGCTGCCTGTCCCCTTTAATTTCACCCTCCACAAGGGTATAAGAAGAATTTATCTGAAACAAACATCTAACTATCCTTCCCTTGCTTCAAACTGATTAATGGCTCCTCACTAGCTTTAGAATAAAGCCCACCTTTCTTGACATGATTACAAAGTCTTTATGATTTGGTTCCTGCCCATCTGACCATTTTTATCTCATACCTGTCTTTGCATACATTTCTTATAATAACTGAACAGAAACTGTAATTTCATATTGTTCCCTTTATATGCTGTGACCTTTTGTGTTTCCATATATTTGCTCACGTTGTTCCTCTTTAGCTATCTCTGCTCCCTCCCTTTCCCAACCTCAATTATTTCTGTCTGGGCAAGGATACCATCTCCTCCAGAAAGTCTTTCCTGAAAGTTCTGGCAGAACTGGGTTGAGTAATTCTCCTCTCTGTACTCTTACTCTGTGTATTGCTTTTACTTAGCACATGATAAGTTCTTTAGTGAAAATCAGACACATAAATAAAGACACATAAAAAGAATAAAAGAAGTAAGTATGTGCCTACAGTACTTGTGCCCTATCGTGAACCAGAAGGCCTTTGAGAAGACAAATGATAAATTATTCATATTTGTAATCCCACTTCCTAGCCAAGCACTGACAGACTGATGATCAATAAATGTTCTGTTAAATGAAGGTGACTGAGACCCAGAAGGGTACACAAAAATAAATCGTAGAAAAGATAACACTTTCTTGTCACATTCCTTCATAACGGTTCCAGTCTGGCTTGTATCTGAGCAGTTACATTGACTTCTTTAATTCTAGAGGGTTCTCATTAAAAATAACTCCAAATAAGCAACGTATCCTCTTCTTGTCAGCATTATGAATTCAATTGAGAAACTGTCCTGTACCTGACATCAGATCTTTTACTTTATCACCAAAGGTGCATTTTTAAAAAGATGTGCCATGTGTAATCTCCATCAGATAAATGGAAAATAGGACGGAAGAACAAAACCAAGTAGAAAATAAAATAAACTTGGCAGCACCCTGCCATTTATCACATGGAAAATTACTCACATGCAGGAGCAATACAGCAGCCAGAAAAGACTGTCCTTGACAGTACCCAATGTCTTCATCGTAGACAGAGTAGGCCTAGAGAAAAGATGAAGAGAAAGAAGTACTATAAACATTCACAGATTTTAACATAAGTTGACATCAGGCTGCTGCTTGATCTTAACCCTGAACTGCCCACCACAATTTCGCTGATATTTCAACTTAAATGTGTGAGTCATTAGCACAGTGGGATCCCCAAAGAGGCTGTACAGTTCCTAAAGCAATTCTAGATGTCCCATTATCCCCAGGTTCATCTTCAGAATCTGGAAAAAAGAGATGCTCACAGCACCTAATTTTAAATGATCCATTATGGTTTGTAGTCAGGCAAATGACACCATGGGAGGCTGAAGCAAAGAGGGCAGGAAGGTTCTAGAGTTGATGTGGGAGTTCTAATGCAAAGACAAACATCTCAGTTGTGCTGTTTGAATCCTGGACATGTACCCCATCCCATGGATCTCAGCTCTGTGTTGTGCTTCATTTCAGTGAGGGGCTTTCCATTTAATGTGCCTAATAAAATGCATTATGACTTTGTGAGTATACAAGCTATCTCTGGGCATGGTGGGGGCCTTGGGGGGAAGGGAGGGAAAAATGAAACAAGATGAGACCGGGGAGGGAGACAAACCATAAGAGACACTTAATCTCAGGAAACAAACTGAGGGTTGCTGGGGGGTGGGAGGGAGGGATAGGGTGGCTGGGTTGTGGACACTGGGGAGGGTATGTGCTGTGGTGAGTGCTGTGAAATGTGTAAGCCTGATGATTCACAGACATGTACCCCTGAAACAAATAATACATTATATGTTAATTAAAAAAAAAAGGAAAGCTGTCTCTGTCCAGGACAGTGGTTAGCAAAGATTACTTGGAAGAGTTACCATGGGGAGGAGGGTGAATGTGGTTGGTAGCTTCCATATGCAAAGATAGTCAGAGTTCGGGTCTGGAACTATTTTTTCTTTACCAAAGACAAAAAACAAAACAAAACAAAACCTTTCTTGAAATAGAGTTTGTATCCAGTGAAATGCATACATTAGTCCTTGAGTTGGGATTTGTAAGTACATAATTACATTTATGTAACCCCATCGTTCTAGAAGATCTCCATCATTCCACAACATCCCTCGTGCCTCTTTGCAGTCAACCACTTCCACTCCAGGTAACCACTGGTCTGATCTTTATCACAACATACTATTAGCTTTGCATTTTTAAAAAAATGTTATACAAATACATTCATGTAACATAAACTTTTTTGTGTCTGGCTTCTTTTACTCAGTATAATGTTTCAGAGATACCTCCACGTTGCTGCCTGCATCAGCAGGTCATTCCTTTTCATGGACGAGAAGTATTCCACTGTAGAAACACTCCACAATTTGTTTATCCTCTGCCCTGTCGAACATCTGGGTTTTTTCATGTTTGGTTAGTGTGAATATAGCTGCTATGTATACACAGGGTTTTTTATGGATATAGGTTTTCATTCTCTTTAAGTAAAGACCCAGGAGTGGAAGTTCAAGGTTTAAATGATAAGTGCATGTTTGACTTTATAACAAATTGCTAACATATCTTCCAACGAGGCTGTAACTCAAGCATTACAGTGCACCAGCAAACTGTGAGTACTCACTGCTACACATCCTTGTCGGTATCTGACACTGCCAGTCTTTTTCCTTTTATTAATCCCTGTGGTTTTGATTTGCATTTCCCTGAATGCTAACAATGTAGAGTGTATTATCATGTGCTTTTAGGCAACTGATATATGTTCTTTTGGGACTGTCTCTTCAAGCTCTTGCCCATTTGTTTAATTAGGTTGTTTGTATTGTTACTGTTGATTCATGGAAGTTCTTGATACCTTCTGTTCATGAGTCCACTGTCAGACGTATGTGTTGTCAATATTTTCTCCCTATCTGTCCCCTGCCTTTTCACCTTCTTAATGGTGTCTTTTGAAGTACTATTGTTCTCTTTTAACCTTCTTCTACTAATGATGATATTATCACACTCTCTTCTAATGAGAGAAAAATTAGATCATGGAAACATTACCTAATGAATCTGAAAGGAGCTTTTTCTTCATTATCACCAATTTCCAGAGCTCTGCCTAATTTTAAAAATTGAAAGATGCATTAGCATCCTTTTACTTATTTAATTTTCTGTGATTTATACAGTTACAGTTCTGATTGCTTAATTTGTGCTTTTATCCAGACCTCATCATGGGTGTGTGTATTAGGGGTTGGAAGAAGGATTACAGAGAGAATACAAAAGGAACAAAAAAGGGAGAAAGAGGCAAAACATTCTAATACTATCCCAATTTGAAGCACTCCCAATAGTGCTGTGTCACTACCTTTTTCATGAACAAGGAACTCTGAGATTTGTTGATGAGAGAGCACGTTATATGAACGATGAATATATTTTCAAGGCTTTGCTTCCCCCATGAAAGATGTCAGTTAAGGATTCCTTAAAACTATGGATCTCCAAAAGCCTGTCATGCTTCATCAACCCTGACATCATTTTAATAAATGTTTGATCTATTTACAGACATATATCTCACGTTTATTGAGAAGTGTGCTGTTTATATGCTCAGCATATAAGTTCAACAGAAAATGAAGGTCCATTACACAACAGACAGAGAAGGCATGAATTTAATGACTCCAGAGACTATTCTCTAATTATAGAGCTAAGGATGAAAGTATAAATCAGTAACGCAATGATCTTACTTTCTACTTATTTTATGGTTTTAAGTTAGTTTAGAAGCAAAAATGACTTTTCAGAGGCCACCTACTAAATTGATTTTATAATTCACAGACACAAAAAACAGTGCTCTAGGGGAGCCTGGGTGGGTCAGTCAGTTAAGTATCTGATTTCTCCTTAGGTCATGATCTTGGGGTCCTGGGATCCAGTCCTGCATCGGGCTCCCTGCTCAGAGGGGAATCTGCTTCCCCCTCTTCCTTTCCCTCTGCCCCTTCCCCTACTTGTGCTTTCTTTCTCTCTCTCTCAAATAAATAAGTCCTTAAAATAAATAAAATAAAATAAAATAAAATAAAATAAAATAAAATAAAATAAAATAAAATAACAGTGTTCTAGCAAGTTCTTTCCCTTGGAGTTCTTCCAAGCACTGTCTGGCTTTAGTCTAAGCCTTCTCTAACTGAGATAAACTGAATCCTTTCCCTCTATCAACACTTGCCCCTCTTTGCACCAAACCTCTCCCCATTCCTTACTTTAATTGCATCTCTGGCCAGATGCCTGCTCAGTTTGAGCTTAAATTGGGACATGAAACTGCAGTCTTATTGGCTTGAAGAACCAGACAGCAGATTAGAATAATAGCTAGAAAGTGAGAGTGGATAGTCTGGAAAAAGGAGTAACAGAAGAGAAGCCTTTACTATACCTTCTGTAAAATTACAATATTCAAGACAGTATAAAACAGATACAAGGATAGAGAAAAAAATCAGTAAACAATAAAAAGTCTAGAACTATAAGCACACTTACAAAGTCATTTGATTTCAACAAAGTTACCAAGATAATACAATGAGAAAAATAAAATTGATTATATTGTAAACATGTAAGTATATGAAAATTATTTCAATGAATGTACTAAAAAAGTTGGATATCCATATGGGGAAAATAAATGAACCTTGATACCTATCTCACTTCATACACAAAAATTAATTTCAGACTTATCACAGTTCTAAACATGAAACTAAAACTATGAGGCTACTCAGTGAAAACAGAATATCTTTGTAACTTGAAGGCTAAGGTTTCTTAGTCAAGACATAGAAGCACTAACTATAAAAGAATAAACTGATACATTATGAAACTTAAAAAATCTCCAATAAGGAAAAGACACTGTTAAAAAAATAAATAGGTAAACCACAGACTAGGAAAATATTTGCAAACATATCTGGAAAATGTCTTGCATCATATACATAGAGGACTCCTACAACTCAATGTCAAACAACTCAATTTTTAAAAACAAAAGATATGAAAAGACACTTCACAATGGGTTATCTATGAATGGCCAGTAAGAACACGGCCAAGTGTTCAATGTTATTAGTCAATAAATTAAAATGAAATTAGAGCCACAGTGAAATATTACTACATAGCCACCAGAAACTAAAATTAAAAAGACTGATACATGAAATGCTAGTATCCTTGGATTCTCAAACACTGTTGGTAGGAGTATAAAACAGTAAAACTACTTTGTAAAATTGTTTGATAGTTTTCTAGAAAACTAAACATACATCTACCTTATGACTCAGCAATTCCATATCCATGCATTCACCCAAGAGAAATGAATGCAAATGTATACAAGAAAGACTGATATAGGGCTAAGACATAGTTCTAGCAGCTTTATTTATAATAGCCCCAAACTGTAAGCAGCTTCAGATATCCCTTATCAGGAAAGTGTATAAACAAACTGTAGGGTGTATTCATACAACAAAGCACTCCTCAGCAACAAAAAGTAATGAATCACATACACCTGCAAAATGGAAGAATCTCAGAACTATTACGCTGTGTGAACTATGTCTTACATGAAAATGATTCTCCTCTATGGGTCCGCTAAATAAGTTTCTACAAGTCAAAGTGATAGAGGGTTAAAAAAAATCAAAATGAAGATTACTTCTGGGGGAAGGGTCAGGGATTAACTGTGAAGACATGGGGAACTTCTATGGATTACACAAGTATATGCATTTGTCAAAATTAATGAAATGGCACTCCTAATACTTGTGTACTTCGCTGAAAGTAAATTGTACCTACAAAAGGAAACTGTTTGCAAATACTGAGCTCTAGCTAATAATACACATGTTGCACTATTAGGCATAAGATACAAAGACATACAAAGGCAATTTTGAAAAGCCTTGAAATATTAAAATGTATTAACTGAATAGACGGGTAGATGGAATGATAGATACGTAACAAAGAAAATGTAACAAAATATTAACTGTAAAACCTAGGTGGTAGGTTGATGGATGTTTCCTGCACAGTTCTTTGCACTTTTCCATATATCTGAAAATTCTGTAATAGTTTGGGGGGAAAGAATCTGGGGCTGTACTCTGCCTCTTGTCTCTGCTCTGAACCATAGACTGCTTTTCTGGCTGGGTTCCCAAGAGTACTTCATATTTTCATTCAGTAAGTCAATATTTACAGAGCATCTATTATGTAATCAAACACTACACTTAGTGAGGTGGATGCAGTGACGAGAAGACCTTGTCCGTGCACCTCAGTTCAAAGTCTTGTAGAAGAATTCGGCATGCGCAGTGAAAACGGGCACAGTGAGAGAAGTGCTGACAGACAGATGGAAGCTCACAGGGAAAGGGTGACGAAGTGTCCTAGTGTAAGAAGGAGAGTTAAAGGCAAGGGAGACATCACAGACAAGGTGATGTTATCTTAATCTTTAAAAAAAAAAAAAAAAAAGGATGGGACCAAAATTGCTGCAGACTTGGCCTCACACTCCTAAAGGAAGAATATGGAGATATGGTAGGCATGCGGCAGGGGAAAGGCATGTACAAAGGCATGAGAGAGCCTGCCCTCTTTATTAGGTGTCAGACGCTGTGCTAAATGCTCTTGTATGTTCTCACAAAGCTTATGAGACAAGAGAAGTGAGGTTTAGAGAAGGTAATTAACTTGGGCAAGGATACAAAGCTAGAGCCAGGATTTATCCTTCAAATACAGATGTACCCTTAATGCCTGTATTATCTCACCCCTATAGGCTATGTTCCTCCTTAAATTCATACTTGAAACCTAATCCAAAATGTGATGGTACTGGGACATGGGGCCATCAGCAGGTGACTAGGTCAGGAAGACAGAGCTCTCATGAATGGGAATTAGCATTCTTATAAAAGAGATCCCAGATGTGAGACAGGAAACCATCAAAATCCTAGAGAAGAACATAGGCAGAAACCTCTTTGACCTCAGTTGCAACAACTTCTCACTAGACACGTCACCACGGACAAGGGAAACAAATGCAAAAATGAGCTACTGGGTCTTCATCAGGATAAAAAGCTTCCATACAGCAAAGGAAACAACAAAACTAAAAGGCAACCTACAGAATGCAAGAAGATATTTGCAAATGACATATCTGATAAAGGGTTAGTATCCAAAATCTACAAAGAACTTATCAAACTCAACACTCAAAAAACAAATAATTGAATAGAGACTTTTCTAAAGAAGATATCCAGATGGCTAACAAACATATGAAAAGATACTCAACGTCACTGATCAGCAGGGAAATACAAATCAAAACAATGATGAGATACCACCTCACACCTATCAGAATGGCTAAAATTAACAACACAAGAAACAACAGGTGTTGGCCAGGATGCAGAGTAAGGGTAACCCTTTTGTACTGTTGGAATGCAAATTGGTGCAGCCAACCTGGGGAGAAGTATGGAAGTTCCTCAAAAAGTTAAAAATAGAACTACCCTGTGATCCAGCAATTGCACTACTAGGTATTTACATAAAGGATACAAACATGCAGATTCGAAGGGATATATGCACCCTAATTTTTATAGCAGCATTATCAACAATAGCCTCACTATGCAGAGAGCCCAAATGTCCATTGACTAATGAATGGATAAAGAAGATGTGCTACATATACACGATGGAATATTACTCAGCAATCAAAAGAAAAATGAAATCTTGTCATTTACAATGACATGGATGGAATTAGAATGTATTGTGCTAAGCAAAATTAAGTCAGTCAGAGAAAGACAAATACCATAAGATTTCATCCCTTTGTGGAATTTCTGGGAAGGGGGAAAAGAAAAAAGGGAGAAAGAGAAACAAGCCGTAGGAGAGTCTTAATGATAGAAAACAAATTGAAGTTTGATGGAAGGAGGAGGATGGGAGATGGGTTAGGTGGGTAATGGGTATCAAGGAGGGCACTTGTCATGATGAGCACTGGGTATTGTATGTAAGTGATGAATCACTGAATTCTATTCCAGAAACCAATATTCCAGTGTATGTTAACAACCTAAAATTTAAATTAAAAAAAAAAAAAAAGAGCAATCTCAGAGTGTTCTCTTGTCTCTTCTGCTGGACACAGCAATAAGATGGCCATCTATGAACCAGGAAGCAAGCCCACACCACACACTGAATCTACCAGCACTTTGACCTTGAAGTTCTCAGCCTCAAGAACTATGAGAAATGAATTATTTAAACTATCCAGTGAATGCTTTTTTTGTTATAGCAGCCTGAAGAGACCAAGACAATCACTTAGACTCACTCTGTGCAGAATTATTCTTGGATATTTATGTATTTGGGTCCACAGAAGATGGGAGGGCCTATCTTTTGATTTGCCATAGGGCTCAATAGAGATGGGGGATAAGACTCTACAGTCACAAGATAAATAACAATTTTTAACAATGCTCAATCTTTTTTAATCCATGACTTCTGGGTTTAGGGAAGGGGAATTTTTCTTTATGTGATATATTTGTTAACATGCTAACTACAGGCTAAAACTTAGATATAAAAAAAGACATTTATAAGGCTTAATCTAGTTGGTACTAACGTTTATATATAAATGTAAGTTCTTCTTTATCAAATAAATATGGAAAACACTTGATTTTCTTTAAGCGAGTAACTGTTATCCATTGATGGGATGCTAACTTTGAAAATAATTTTCCACAGAGTTGTGAGATTTCCTTTACCAACCCAACACACAGAATAGCCACCATTGCTCTTGAATTACCTGAAAATTATCAGGAAAAATTTTTAGTGTTACAGATAAATTATGTCTAATGATTGATTTCAACCCTTTCTCCCAAAACACATAAACCTTTACTAGGTTGATGCAGAAAACATAGAATCATATTTCTATTTTGTCCCAGAAATGGACAACATGCAGTACTATTTCATCAGACAAGCACACTTATAGGTAAAGAGGAAGGAAGCTCAGATTCACAGGAAAAACTAAAAGGAAATCAAAAGATGTTCTCTAAGAAGACAGATAGGCTGCTATGTGGGCATACAAGAAAGGATCAAACTTCTAAAACAGTTTAGAAGGATCAAACTTCTAAATCCCCATTTAGCTCTTGGCACTGCTAAAGCAACTGATACATTTGCTGATTTACTAGCTACTGATAGACAAGCTGTTTCATCCATTACCTACAATGAGCTTCTGCCAACCTGAGATCAAAACAAACAAACAAATCAGCCTTTGCATTGTTCTTGGCTCCAATAGCCCTTAAAAGAGTGTGTCAGGGAAACAATCAAGCATAAAATATACAGAAATAAATTTATTTACAAACTAAAAAGAGGTCTGTTCTTATGCAATCTAAGAGACAAAAAGAGATATCAAGGAAAGACTATTTTAAAGTAATGCCACAATAAGCTAAACAAAAAGAGAGCACAGAGTGACAAGAATCTTAAGACATGTGGCAGTCTAAAAGAAATTAGGGTAACTTTTTTTTTTTAGGGTAACATTTAAAGCAAAGATTATTCAATATAGTACTTAAGAATACAAGTGGCTTTTCAAAGAAGCATTTAGCATTAATTTCTCTACTAAAAAGCCAGACATTTATTAATAATTGCTACCCACTGTTCCAGACACACACACACACACACACACAATACAACAATTTTCCAAGGTAAATACTATTAATATACCCATTTTATAAAAGAAGAAACTGAGGCACAAAGAAGCTAAGTAACTTGTCCAAGGTACCCAGTTAGTAAGCTGCAGACCAGAATTCAAACTCAGGCAGCCCAGCTCTAGGGCTCAAGGTCTTAGCTACTATTACTCTATAAACTCTGGATATTAATGATTGTTGACATATGTGGCAGAGTTCAGGTGAGCAACCATAAACTTAAAAATAATACATAAATTTTTCTTTTTGGGCTGTATTGAATTTATACTCCTAAACTAATCGGGGAGATGGCTTTATTTAAAGAACATAGAAGAATGATAATCGCAAAATTTACAAGTGTGGCTTACTCTGGGGGTGGAAGACTGAATCCGAGAACAACACTAGTAAGTATTCGAAGATATTGGTAGTATTTTATTATTAGTTAGTACAAATCACAATAGAGTACAGTGATAGTACTCTATCACTGATTTTTAAAAATCATAAATACAAATTGTTTTCTCATTTGACTGTATATTTTGTAATTTTTTAAATTTAACTAAAAATTTTAAAAATTACTTAGAAAATTCCCATTCACTGGTTTGTGATAAGACTTCAATTTGGGTCACATCTCTACAATATAGATTATGAAAGTCACACAGATCAAGGCTTCGCTGGAGTTTAATGCAGGTGATTAAAATAGTGAAGTAGACAACCAATGAAAACTACTGTTCTTTGAGAAAATTGTACATACAGTAGATTCTCATTCTTTATAGTGGCTATGCTCTATTAAGGTTGCTGTGAACACCGAATTAGCAGATACTAAATCTCTGCCCCAAGGGGATAGAGAGGGTTAGACTTCTGGGAGGCCCTGGTTAGACTTCTGGGAGGCCCCGGTCACAACATTTTGGGCAATTGATCAACTATAACCTGGTTTTATGTGTTTTTCTTTTTAAGGACACCTTATTTAATATTTATTGTTCATTAATTAATATTGAAATCCTGGACATCACTGTAACAAAACAAAGCTTATCTAACACATTTTTTCTAAAGCACACATCACATGAGGCACATTACAGCCGTCTTGTGCTTAGCAACACTAGACAGTATTCAGCATTATGCTTGGTTTTAAATTTTAAGCATTTTAAACTGTAAAATCACCAACACCAAAATCACAAAAAGTAAAAAATGTGGCATGGTGGACACAAGAAGGCAAAGCATTACCTGGTTTCATTTGAACTTTTCCACACAGGGGACAGGCACATCAGCCAATAATCAGAGAACACCAAGAGTATTGATTTTGGGGTTACAAATATCCTAGCGAGTAGGCAAATTTGCAAATATGTAATCTATGAATAATGGAAATCTACTGTGTGTGTGTGTGTGTGCGTACATCTAATAATTATCTATTAGATAATAGATAATATCTATTATCTAACTCTTTCTTTCCTTTCCTTCCCTTTCCCTTTCCTTCCTTCCCTTTCCCTTTCCTTCCTTCCCTTTCCCTTTCCCTCCTTCCTTCCTTTCCACAGAGAAAAAGGTAGTGGGGAAGGGCAGAGGGAGAAGAAAAGAGAATCTCAAGCACACTCCCCACTGAGCGTGGTGCCCAACACGGGGCTCGACCTCACAACCCTGTGATCGTGATCTGAGCTGAAATCAAGATTCAGACACTTAATGCACTGAGCCACCCAGACACCCCAATCTATATATCTTCTTAGAGATACATAAATATATCTTTGGAAACACACACATACCCATATCCAGAATTAAGTTTAAATCATTTATTTCTGAATGAGCCTACAAAAAGCAAATCAATACAAAGTATTTTTAATAAAATCAAAATTGTTATTGATTAGAATAATGAATTATTAGTTTTAAGAAGGGCCACAAACGTTAGATATATCAAGGAAATGAAAAAGTAATGTAGATGTAGTCCCACACCACAATTTTAAGTTTTAGAAGTTGTTAAAATAAATTAGTATTTTTCTAAGATAATTTCAGCACCAAATATTCCTCGTCCTCTAAGCCTTTAGAATCATTATGAGTGACCTTTTTTCCTATCCCTTTAGAATACAGTAGAGATAGGCCACAGTCATCAACAGTTCATTTACCAATATTTTCTTTGAAATGTGGCATATGTTGTCCCATAAAAGCAATACGGTTACGAGGCTATCAGATTAGCCTCTAAACTATAAAATTAGCCCCTAACTATAGGGCCCAGGACAGTAACTTGTTAACAGTAAACTATTCTAAAGTCATTGTTAAAAATTTAATTAAAAATTTTCTAATAGTGCATCTGAATGCCAACCATTTCAAATTCCACCTCTGCCTCTCTTACCACAATTTGTTAACTTCCCTAAGTTTCAAATGTTTTGAGGCAACAGATATTAAGAGTCTTTGTGAAAGACTGGTCTAAGCCAGTGAACAAAATGGACAAAAAAACCTACTCTCCTAAAGCTTATCTTTTAGTGGAAAAAGACAATACCGTAAGTAAGTAAGCAAGCATCTAAGTAAGTTTGAAGACAGTGCAATGGCAAAAAGTAATGCAGGGGAAAGGTCTAAGAAGTGCCGGACTCAGAGGACATTGCAAATTTAAGAGGGTGGTCAGGCAGGCAGTACTGAGGATGACACTGGAGCAAGGAGTCGAGAGAGGCAGAAGAGCAAGCCATGGAGATCTCTGGGAGAAGTGTTCCAAGCAGAGGGAATAGTCAGTGCAAGCGCTCTGATGCAGGGGCAAGCTGGGCATGTGTCTGACTGGCACAGAATGCATGATGGGCAGAATAGTAACACATGAAGTTTATTGCCTTATAAACCACTATCAGGACTTAGGCTTTTTCAGTGAATGTAACAGAAAGACTAGGTAGATAATTATAGCTTAGACCAGGGTGGCTGCAGTGGAAGTAATGAGCAATGGTCAGATTCTGGATGTATTTTGAGAATAGAGCCAGTAAGATTTCCTAATGGATTAGAAGGGTAGAACTGGGAAAGGTGGTGGTTGACCTTTGCATAGTTGCAAAGGGTATGCTGCAGTTCTGGAACATTTTCCTACATGGAGGTGAGGAGCCCTTACAGTCTGTACTGGGCTTATCACCTGGTTTGGGAATATCTTCCCTGGTTCCAGGCTTGATGTGTACTTCTTTGTAAGTGCATGTGTCCTATGGCACCTGGCCAACCACGCTGGTATCCATATTCCCTGTGAGCATAGAACAGGGTCCTTCTTCTATAGTGTAAGAGATGTGCACGCAGACCATTTCCCTGCGACAGTCATCTTGGGGGACTCATGCTTGCTATTGCAATTGATCTTGCTCTGTCTTTCTATGAGAGTAAAGCACCGTTCCATCCGGGGCCTGGGTGACTTGTGTCCGTCTTAGGAATCCCAACACTTGCAAACTCTGCAGTGGGCTAACATCCCAGGACCACTGCTCCTAGTGATAGCTAACACTTTCTAAACTTGTAGTGCAAGAGAAAGTAAGGAGAGTCAAAAATGATTCAAGGTTTCTAGCCTGAGCAACTAGAAGAATGGAGTTACTATTAACTGAGATGACAGTGGAATACGTTTGCTTTCTGACAAGAACATTTTTAATGCAGTAATACAGGTGAAATCCTGACTGAAATGAGGTTAGGAAATAGTTGGAGGAGAGGAATTGGTTACAGCAACTATAGATAAACCTTTTGAGGACCTCTGTGATAAAGGAGAGCAGATTATCTTCATCTACAACACCAACGTGATAATAGAAACCACCATATAAACTAACTTGAGGATTAAACACAGTGCCTAGGTACACAGTGAACTGCTAAATAATACCATCAATGACAGGCTGATGTCAAGGAGGACTACAGTGTCCTTCTTCCAACTATTCAGTTGGAGCCATCATTAGGATAAGTGTGGAGCTGTCTGGATGAGGTCTCACTGACCACTAAAATGCTTATGGATTCTTGAGTTCATTGACTTCTTAAGAATGACTGGGTTTCCATAGATGCCCCCAGAAAACCTCCCCCACTAATTTATTTAGACATATAATTTATACCTTTTTCATCCTTCGAAGGCCAGATATTCCAACGTAAATCTAAGACATCTTTACAAACTCTGATAAGTATGTATCATGTATCATGAAGGACAGAAAGGATGATAAAATTCATCATTAAAGAGTAATTAAACTTCCCACTCCCTTTCTGAAGCCATCAGGCAAAGCAAGATAAATGTGACACAGAGGGGTGGTCTGGCATGTGGGGAAGTGGATGGCCAAGAATGAGGTATCAGTGGAGTGACACGCATGGGACGTTAGAGCCTGACCACTGCAAGGAGGCCATCTGTGCAAGAGAATAGAGGCAACAACAACGGGAAACTGGTTACTTACAAGGATATTGATCAAATGGATAATGGGAGCTTGGTTTTTCATTGTTAGAGAAGTTAACAAATACAGGAAAAAGAACAACAGAATTTCCTGATGTTTAATTAAAAATGAGAGGATTCCTACAAATCCATGGTTTTCAACATATATAAAAAGATATAAAAACAAATATGGGCAGTGACAACAGCAAGAAAGGCAGAGTAAGGATCTCCAGAAATGTGCTCCTCCATCATAGCAGGAAAAAATAACAAAAAATTATTACAATCAGCTTTTTCAGTGCTCTGGGAATAGACCTAAGGTTTGCAGCAGTCCGAGGAACATTTATTACAGAAAAACAACCGAATACCTGTAAGAACAGGGAACTCCATGGCGTTTTTAATTTCCCATAGTTCTATCTCTTTCTCTGCCTCTGCAATAACCTTGAGAACTAACACCCTGCATTTGCAGTGAAAACAAGCAGCCTGGCAACCATCAGAAGCAGCAAAACGGGCTAGAGCTCCTATAAAGAATCATTTGCAGAGAATTACCATTATTTGAGCTGTATGGTGGATCCCCAAAGACCACTTGCAAGGCTCATTCAGTGTGAAAATCCTTCTCCCAGGCATATTTGTCAAAAACAATTACAAGCAATTGTTTAATTTTATGACTGTCTTGAGATGGTAGATAAAAGTTGGAGCAGACAATAGATTTACCAAAACCTTTAAAAAGGTTTAAAAGGCAAAGCTAAGAATAAGCTATCCTTAAGAGCTTTGAAAAACTCAGATATACTTCTGATAATCTAGAGGGCCACACCCATGGGTAAGGCTGTGCAGATGCATGTAAGGCTTTGTGTAAGCTCAGAAAAGGCCTACATAGGCTCTAAGCTCTCATTTCTGGCTGACATTGCAGCTCTGTATAAGCAGGAAGTGAAGGTAAGATAGAGTTGTCATCTGGGTGGCTGAGTAATGAAAGTGTGCCCAAAGACATACACAGAATCCCTTGGTAAACAGTGGGAAAGTTATTGGTTCCAGGAAATTTAAGCAAGCTCTGTCCAATCATCAGCTAACCACCAAATGGAGACTTCAGTGGCCACATATGACAATATAGATTTTATATAAAGTCACCAACCAAACTACTACAATAAAATAACAAAACGTGGTAAAACCACAGAAACAGAAAGTGGATTAATGATTGCCAAGAGTTGAGAATAGGGATGCTGGAAAGTGACTTTTAATGGATTTGGGTTTCTTTTTCACAGTGGTAGAATGATCTAGAATTAAACAGTGATGATGGTTGCATCACTTCATGGATATACTAAAAACCACTAAAAGTATACTTATTTAAAAGGGTGCATTTATGGTATCTGATTAGAAAATATGGAAGGGGCACTTGGGTTGCTCAGTTGGTTAAGTGTCCAACTCTTGATTTTGGCTCAGGTCCTGATCTCAGGATTGTTAGTTTGAGGCCCATGTTGGTGCTCTGTGGGGAGTCTACTTGAGATTCTCTCTCTCTTCCTCTATCCCTCCCCCTGCTCACATGCTCACACTCTAATCTTTAAAAAAATTTAAAAATATGGAAAATGGATGTTTGTATGCATACGTGCATATATGTATCTATACATATGTTCAAATATATACATACATATCCCTTAGCTCTGTCCACTGAGATTACTTGGAGTAATGACATCCTAAAAGCAATGAACATACTTAGCATACAGATATTGATTTTCTCCATTTTTAACTAAAGAAAGCAGGAATAGCTTTCTATTCCTAATAGCTAAAGAGAAATAGCTAATTCTAGTTCTGGGGCAAAGAAATAAGCCTGGAACATCTTTCTGAGCCAGAAAGAAAGGCAGTGCTCGGAGATTAATAGGGTACTCCAAAAGGTCAGCTTGAAGGCCTCCGAGTGTCCAACTGGGAACAATCTGAGCACCAAAAGAAAAAATCATAGTAACAGAGTAAGTACACTGAATAAAATGAGAATTCATGAGTCCATTTGAATATGATTATACATACACACACACAAATGGAAAATCTGATGAGGAGGTATATATATATATATATATATATTAAATTTTATTTATTTATATAAGAGAGAGAAAGCATAAGCAGGCAGAGGGGCAAAGGGAGAAGGAGAAGCAAAATCCCCACTGAGCAGGGAGCCTACCCCGAGCTTGATCCCCAAGTCCTGAGATTATGACCTGAGATGAAGGCAGATGCTTAACTAACTGAGCCACCCCGATGCCCCAAGGAAGGTATAGTTTTCAGTTACAAATTATCTCACACAAAATAGTTCTTAATTACTAAGGGGAAAAGAGAAACTTCACAGTGGAGAAACCTGGTAAACAATACCTTATTTATGTGATCAAAGTGATCATCATCAATAATGAGAAAAACTGCAGCTGTGTGCTAACCAAGAGAAAGAAATAAGAAGAGATCATTCCTTTTGTGTTACTGTTGCCAAAAATGTATGACCTGAATCCAAACATGAGGAAAAAATCAGACAAACCCAAATTGAGGGACATTCCAAAAAATGACTGGGCTGTCATCTTCAAAAGTACCAAGGTCAAGAAAGTGAAGGAAAGAGTGAGAAACTATTCCAGATTAAAGGAAATCAAGGAGACATGTCCACTAAATGAAATGTGTGATTCTGAGCTAAGTCCTTTTTCTATAAAGGACATTATGTGAACAACCAGTGAAACCTGAATGAAGGCTACGGGTTGGGTAGTAGCAATACATCGTTGTTACTTTTTGATTTGGGTGTTTTATCACAGTTATGCAAGGGAATATTCTTTTGTTAGAAAACGTCCTAAAGTATTTTGGGATGATGCGACACCATGTTGGCAAATAACTCTCAAATAGAATGGGAGATCAAAATTACGTACTTGCAACTTCCCTGTAAGTTTGACATTCTTTAAAAAATACATGGAAATATGGAAATATACATACATACATATATAAAGTTTGACAGAATAATTTTATCTGTTGATTCTAATAATAAAAAATTGCAACTTTAAAAAGTTTATTAAGTTTGTCCTATGTGCTGGCAAAAAGAAAAGTATTAACATAAGCCCTAAAAATAGATTTCCTGATATGAAATAATCTAAACTCTGGGTGACTATAAACGTAGAAAGCTAGATGTACTCACAAATATTCACTCACAAAACAATTTTCTTATCTAACATAGCTGGCAAAATTCCTGGATGTAAGTTTCCTTTTATATAAAAGGAAAATAAAGGACCTTGGCAACAATTTAAAAGTGAACGGATATACTCGTTGTTTTAAAAAAAGGTAATGTAAAATAACCAGACTATCATATCCTTAAAAAAAATTAATGTCCCTATCATAAATAAATCATGTGATTATAGGAAATTATCCAGAGTGTTTACTTTACATCCTTGGACTTTTGATTTAAAAAAAAAAAAAAAAAGTACGAAAAGGACACCAAGAAAGGAACTCTACAAAATGAAGAAAAGCAACACCCCTGCTCTTTAAAGAGATTAGGTTGAATAATTTAATAAATAAATTATTTTGTAGAAGAAAAAAATTATAGAAATAGAGAGGTCCTTTAAAATTTATACACATTTTCACCTAAAATATCAGTATGGTGACCATGAAAATCTACCTCTTAGATCTCCAACCTCAGAAAACATAATGGATCAAAGGTCTCAACTGTTAAGTTCTGAAATCCATCTGTACATTTGCACCAAGGTCACAATACCAAGGGGGATACTTAAAGGCAGTGACTGAGCACATCAACATATTAAGGAAGGCCAGCTTCTGGGAGAAGCGGGACCTCACACACAACTTTGGCTAATAACTCCCATTAGCCTTGCCAAACTTTCCTTAGAAGTGCACTACTATCTAAGACACTTCTACCTTATCTTCCTTCCTTTCTTCTTCCCTTGGGGTCAGACTAACACTGTAGTCCAATGGCTCTCCCAGCTTGTTCTCCATTTTCTCTTATAAGCATCTCCCTTAATACATTGCTTACATATTTAATACTGTTTTGGTGATAGGCTTCTTAGAGGACCTGGAATAACACAGTTCCATCAAGTCAAAACCATAGAGTGAATTATATTACATCATGTAGCCAGTACTGCACTCTGTTCTCTAAAACAAAGAAAAAGAAAACTTCAGAGTGTCTTTCCCCCCAAAGACTGAACAAACTGGAAGAAAAGACTTCAGTGAAATTAATCAGATAATGTTCAAACATAATCCATAATATAATCATCTAAACTTTAAATAGAGTATTTTTAATCTATAAATCACTGTGGGTAGAAGTGGGTAGAATAAGCTTCACAAGGGAAGTGGGCTAGTAAGATTTGGACAGATGGGAAGGAGGAGGAAAGCAATTCAGATTCACACCCTTCCTTGGTCTTTAAAAGATGCAGGAAAAGGTCTGGTTAAGGAGGAGGTTGCAAAGTTGTAAAGATATTGCCAACTGGATAACAATTAGTAAACAGGAAATAAGTCCCCATAATCCTATAACTAATCCATTGAGGAATAACCGTGCATTTATTGTTTGGGATATTTAAGGCATTTGAATCTACTACAGAAATAGATCTCTATTTTGAGAAAAATCATAAATTCAGGACACCGTGAGTAGCATTTTATTTGAAGGCTCCTTGTGTTATGTCTTCGCAGGTTAGTTTTGTTTTTACTTTTCTATTTTAAAAAGTAATCTTACTTTTCTTCTTTGCTCAAAGAGTGATGCTGTTTTGAAAAAGAGTGGCTATAAGCAAACCCTTCAGATATATACCAATGCCTGTATTCTAATTTTATACATTTTTATCATCCTCATAATCCCACCCTTTCTCTTCTTTATTCTAGTAATGGTGTGATGGCTTCAATTAGCCTTTCAGTTGAAAGACTACAGGCTCCACAGAATCCACAAAGCTATTTCAGAAAAGCTCTTATGGGACCAGCACATACAGAAATTTTTTAAATCTCTTCAGACACTTTCAAGAGCATTACAAATCACTTGTTCTCTTTCCAGGATTCCAGCTTCACAAACCTGACCTTTTCATTGTTACAGTTTCAGAAGAAAATTTCGTATTTAAAATAACATCATATCTTCTTGGTTGACCTCTGACTCACAGAAAGTCTATCCTCTTAATATGTATATCAAAAAGGACCAAAAAATAAAAAATAAAATCTCAAAATAGTTCCTCATCTAGTATGATTTAGTGATACTAACAAATATAAAAAAATTTCTTGAAATGTTATAAGCAAAACTATGACGTTAACCCCCGAATACACATACACAGACACACACAGTGAAGCTTTTCAACTTTAAGTTGCTAAGACTTCTTTTATACGTGTATGTATATGTATGAGCATGCGTTTGCTGTTCTGAATGGCTATAAACATAACTGTCCTTGGCAATGAAGCAGAATTAGACAATTTGCCTAAAATAAAAAATGGAAAATGAGTGATTTAAGGGCACAGAAACTAAATGAAACTCTTATCTGGGAGATTAAGACTGATCAGTATGCTAATTTAGTATTCTCTTTACCCCACTGTAAACAAGAGGATCAGGGAAAATCTCCCCTCTCCTCCAGAAAATCTGAAATTATTAACCAACAACTTGTCTAACAAAAAGTTTGATGAGGAAACACTGTGAAAATTTGATCTTTCATATTTCCTCACAAGGGCAGAAGAATATCTCACGGAAGAGAAAATTTTGGAAAAAGTGGTCTACAAAAATATTAAAAATAACTAAGCGGAGATTTTAGTGGTACGTAGAAAGTAAGGTCGAGACCCCATGAAAGATGAAGATCTCTAATAAATAACTCAGGCTTTTAGCAGAAACGCTGGAAGAGCCCCACCCATGAAGCAAAAAATAGTCAACACTGGACCAAAGGGATCCATCATATATATATCTATCTTCCTACCAGAAAAACACTAAATCTGCTCTGGAGTAAAATCATTCAAAGTCTTCATATAATTTTTCATACACAAGATTCATATTTCCATTTAAAATTATCAATCATGGAAGAAAATATAAGAAAATAAAAGTCAAGAAAAAATAGGAATATATGAACAGGTGAACAGATATCAGACTTTATCAGACTTGAACTTTAAAATACCTATGATTAATCTATTCAAGAAAATAGAAAAAAATTTCATGAGGGAACTGGAATTCACTTTTAAGAAGGATCAAATAAGAATTCTAGAATGAAAAATACAACAATCAAAATTAAGATGGCAACAGATTGGTGAGATTAGTAAAAAAATATCCAGATGAAGACACAAAAGAAGGATGGAAACATATAAAATAGAATAAGAGACATAAGTGACATAGTAAAATATGAATACTTGGAAGTCCCAAATAAAGAAGCAAGGCAAAATGGTATTTGGAGAGATATTGGCTGAACATTTTCTAAAAGTGACAAACTATGTCAGGCTACAGATTGAATAACAAACTCCAAACAGTACATATATAAAGAACTAGGGCACATTATAGAACTGTTAAAATACCAAAAATAAATTAGAAAATTTTTTAAAGCAGAGAGAAAAGATACATTACTTTTAAAGAAACTACAAGATTGACAGCCATCTTTCAACAGAAGTTATGGAATCCTGAAGACAACAGAATAACATTTTTAAAATGCCAGAAAAACCCTCATCAATCTAGAACTCCATAACAAATGAAAATCTTCCTAAAGATAAAATAAGACCCTCAGACAAATAAAAAAATGAAATAATTTTCACTAGAAGACTTTTACTAAAGAATTATATTAAAAATGTCCTCAAGAAAAAGGAAAAGAAACCCAGATGAAAGCAGGCAATGCAGGAAGAAACAGGTAAGTCTAAATGAATATGGATGGTTAAAAAACACAAAAAAATAACACCCCGTGTGTTTGTATGGGGGGGTATTGATATATGTTCAGAATTAATACATGACAACAGGACAATAAACAAAAAGTAATATATGGAGTTAAAGAGATATAAGGCTCTTGAATTATACAGAAGTGATCAAAGTACTCACCTAAGATGGATTCTAATAAGTTAACAATGTCTGTTGTGATCCCTACAGTAACCACTAAAAGTATATAAACTATATAATAGTTACAGAGTATAAAGTGGAAAATGAGGGGAAAAACAAACAGATGAGACATATAGAAAACAAATAGTGAGATATTCAGTTTAAAATTAAATATGTCAAGAAGTTTATTAAAAATATACTCAATACCCCAATTTAAAAAACTGTAGAACTAGTTAAAATAACAATGCTCAATTGTAAAATGCTTAAAGGAGATACCCCTTAAATATAAGAACTCAATTGAAAGTAAAAGGTTACTAAAAGTTACACAATGTGGGGCACCTGGGTGGCTCAGTCGACTAAGCAGCTGCCATTGGCTCAGGTCAAGATCCTAAGGTCTTGGGATCGAGTCCTGCATCAGGCTCCTTGCTTGGCAGGGAGTCTGCTTTTCTCTCTGCCTGCTGCTCCCCCTGCTTGTGAGCTCTCTCTCTCTCTCTCTGACAAGTAAGTAAATAAAATCTTTAAAAAAAAAAAGTTATACAATGCAAAATAAAGCTAATTTGGCCATATTTATATCAAAGTACATATCAGCAGTAAGAAAGACATTGTATAATGATAATAAGGTTATTCAATCTGAAGACATAATAAGACTAAATTTGTAAGCACTTAATAAAATAGCCTCAAAATACATAAAGCAAAACTTAAGAGAACTAAAAGGAATAACACACAAGTCCAAATTCATAGTTGGGAATATTAGCACAATTTCATCTATAACTGACAGAACAAGAGAACAAAGCTATAAAAAAGATTAGAAAAGTCTAATAACAGAGTTTATCTAATAATACCAAAATAAAACATATTTAGATCAGAAAACAAATAAAAAAATTTCAGAAGTGTTGAAATCATACAGAGTATGTTCTTTGACCATAGTAAAATTAAGACAGAAATCAATACCAAAAAAATAACTAAAAATCACCAAATGTAATGGGTTAATGACACTGCCATAGATATTAAAAAATTTTAAAACTAAATAGTAATAAAATATACATCAAAATTGGTGGGGTTACAATGGAATAGTACCTAGGAATACAAAAGAATGTACTACCAAAACACTCAACTACATGGATGTATCTCAGAAGCATTACACTGCATGAGAGAAGCCGGAAGTATACACTGTATGATCTATTTATATTAAATTATAGAAAAATGGAAACTCTGATGGCAGAAAGAAGATAAATGGTTGCCTGAGGTCAGGCATAGATGGGATTTATTGTGAAGGAGCATTAGGGAACTTTTTGGGGTGAAATAACTGTTTGATATCCTTTTTTAACACATAGAACTTAACTGGAAAGAAAATCTATTTGATTTCTGAAATGATAAAACAATAAAGAATATCAGGGTTCCTTTGGTTCTTTTGTACTCAATCAAAAGTATATGAAAAGTATTTTCTAAAATCTTCTTTTACCTGCCAGTAATTCATTTCTTTTTTAGAAGTGGAAATACTTCAGTTATTTTTATTTAAGTATAATTTATATGTAACATATTACTATCAGGTATACAATATAATTTTCTGATATTTGTATATATTACAAAATGATTACCATATTAAGCCTATTTTACATCTGTCACCATACAGCTACAATTTTTTTTCTTGTGAGGAGAGCTTTTAAGATCTACTTTTTTAACAACTTTCAAATATGCAATACAGTATTATTAATTATAGTCACCATATTGTATACTACATCCCCATGGTTTACTTATAACTGGAGGGTTATATCTTTTGACTTCCTTCACACACTTCGCCCACCTCGCACCTCTGACAACTGTTAATCTGTTCTCTGTATCTATGACCTTGCTTTATTTTTATTGATTTTTAGAATCCACATATAAGTGGGATGATATGGTATTTGTCTTTCTCTAACTTATTTCACTTAGCATGATGCTCTCAAGGTCCATCCACATTGTTGCAATGGCAAGGTTTCATTCTTTTTGATGGCCTGATAATATCCCATTATATGTGTATATCACATTTACTTTATCCATTCATCTACAGATGGACACTAAGGTTGTTTTCATATCTTGGCTACTGTAAAGAATGCTGCAAATAAAGAAATGTATATATCTTTTTGAGTTAGTTTTTTGTTTTGTTTTGTTTTCTTCAAATAAATGCCTAGAAATGGAATTGCTGGATATACTAGTTTGTTTTTTTTAATTTTTATATAAATTAAAAAATTTATATATAAATTTTTATGAAAAATTATATAAAAATTTATATATAAAATTTTTATATAAAATTAATTTTTATATAAATTAATACAAATAATGTATTATTTGCCCCAGGGTACATGTCTGTGAATCGTCGGGCTTACACATTTCACAGCACTTAACAGCACTTACCCTCCCCAATGTCCACAACCCAGCCACCCTATCCCTACCCACCCACACACCCCACCCCTGCCGGCCACCCTTAGTTCGTTTCGTGAGTCTAGGAGTCTCTTATGGTTTGTCTCCCTCCCCATATACTAGTTTTATATTCAAATTTTTGAGGAACTGCCATACTCTTTTCCATAGTGGCTGCATCAATTTACATTCCCACCAACCATGCACAAGGGTTCCTTTTTCTCCACATCTTTACCAACACCTTTCTTTCTTTGTTTTTTATACTGGCCATCCTAACAGGCGTGAGGTAATAGCTCATTATGGCTTTAATTTGCATTAGTGATGTTGAGCATCTTTTCATATACCTGTCTGGCTACCTATATGTCTTTTTTGGGAAAATGTCTATTCATGTTCTCTGCCAATTTTTTTAACTGAATTATTTAATTTTTTGATGTTGAGTTGTATGAGTTCTTAGTATATTTTGGATATTAATCTTTTATCAGATATATGATTTGCAAATATCTTCTCCCACTCAATAGGTTGCCATTTCATTTTGTTGATGGTCTCCTTTACTGTGCAGATGTGGAAGCTTTTTTTCTTTTTTTAAGATTTTATTTATTTGTGAGAGAGAGAGATGGAGAGAGACAGCCAGCATGAGTGGGAAGGTCAGAGGGAGAGAGAGAGTCCCAAGCATCCCCTACAGTAAGTGCGAAGCCTGACACAGGGCTTGATCCCAGGACCCTGAGATCATGGTCTGAGCTTACCAAGAGTCAAATGCTCAAATGACTGTGCTACTCAGGTACCCCTGTGCAGAAGCTTTTTAGATTGATGTAGGTTTGGTATCTTGATTGCAGTATATTTTGATTATGGCTACATAGGTGTATACACTTATCAACATTTATCAGACTATATTCATAAAACAGATACCGCTTATTGTATGTAAATTAAACCTTAATTATGTTGATTATAAAAATTACAGCATTTATACTTACTTATAAGTATATTTATATATAATATATAAGTATATTCATACTGCCTTAATTCTAATAGTGTGATGTTGGTACAAAGATAGACAAGTAGATCAATGGAATGGAATGGTCCAGAAATGAAAACAGGATTTCAGAGAGTTACAGGCACACTAATGTTTAGTGTAGCATTATTCACAAAAGCTAAGATATGGAAGCAACCTAAATACCCATCAATAGATGAATGGAAAATGTGATATATATATATATATATATATATATATATATATATATATATATATATATATATAAAACTAAGCCATGAGAAAGGAGGATATCCTGTTATTTATAACAAAATTATGCTTAGCATTATGCTAAGTAAGTTAAGTCAAACAGAGAAAGACAAGTACTGTATGATATGACTTATATGGGTAACTAAAAAAGTGAAATTTGAAAAACCAGAGAGTAAAATGGCAATTACCTGGGGATGGAGGCAGAGGATAAGACTGATATTCCTTAAGGGTACAAACTTACAACAAGTAGTAAATACAAGATTGAATGAATAGTGTAATAAATATAGTCAATAATATTGTACTATAGTAATCAAACTTGCTCAGAAACTAATAATTATTCCAACCACTAAAAGGATAATTATGTAATATAATATGATAAAGGTACTAAATATCACTACAATAGTGATCACATTATAATATATAAATTATCAAATGAATATGCTATACACCTTAAATTTTCACAATGGTATATATCAAATATATAAATTATAAAGAGCAAGAATTTTTAAAAAATGGTCCAGATACACTTCCACATATACAGGATCAGATTTATGACAAGAATACCACAGTAATACAGTGGGGAAAGAAAGGTTGTTTAAAAATAATGCTGGATCAATTAGAGATACATATGGAAGGAAAATGAACCTTGACTTCTACCTCATACAATAATCAACTGTAGACAGATAATCCTTAGTGTAAAAAGCAAAAGAATAAAATTTCTAGATTACATCACAAAATATTTTCATGACTTTGGGTTAAACAAATATTCCTTAAACAAGATACAAATATACTAACCATAAAATAAAAAGTTAATAAATTGGGTCTCTAAAAAATTAATAGCATCTGTTTATCAAGAGATACTTTTTAAAAAAGATTATTTATTTATTTATTTGACAGAGAGAGAGAGAGAGAGAGAGAGAGAGATCACGAGTAGGCAGAGAAGCAGGCAGGGAGATAGCAGGAAGCAGGTTCCCCGCTGAGCAGAGAGCCTAATACAGGGCTCAAACTCATAGAAAAAGAGATCATATTTGTGGTTGCCAAAGGCAGGTGGTGGGAAGAAAGGAAATTGGATGATGATGGTCAAAAGGGAGAAACTTGCAGTTACAAGATGAATAGATACTAGGGATGTAATGTAGAGCCTGATGAAGACAGGTAACACTGCTGTGTGGAATATGCAGAAGTTGTTAAGAAAGCGGATCCTAAGAGTTCTCTTCACAAGGAGAATATTTTTTTTCCTCTTCTTTTTATTGTATCTATATGAGATGATAGATCCTAACTAAACCTCTTGTGATAATCATTTCACAATATATGTAAATCAAACTATCATGCTGTACGTCTTAAACTTATACAGTAATGTATGCCAATTTTTTCTTGATAAAACTGGTAGAAAAAAAGAAGACTGCCTTCTTATAATCAGCTACAAGAAAAATATACATTTTCTGTGATATTCAATTTCTATTTATTATTTATTAGAAGTCCCTAGGGCCTGGGTGGCTCAGTCAATTAAGGGTTGGACTCTTGATTTCAGCTCAGGTCATGGCCTCAGGGTCATGAGATCCAGCCCTGAATCAGGCTCCTTTCCTTCTGTCTCTCTCTCCCCACCTCTCATTCATAAATAAATAAATAAATAAATAAATAAATAAATATAAATAAATAAATAAATAAATAAATAGTTTTTTAAAAAGTGAAGTCCCTAGAGTCTTTTCTTTTTTAAGATTTATTTATTCATTTGTGAGAGAGAGCATGAGCAGAGGGAGGGGCAGAGGGAGAAGGAGAGAAAGAATCTTCAAGCGAATTCCCCACTAAATGCGGAGCCCCACAGGGCTTGATCCAACAACCCTGAGACTAAGATCAGAGCAGAAACCAAGAGCCAGACGTTCAACTGATTGAGCCACCCAGGCACCCCTAGATGTCTATAGGGTCTTATTTAAATCATCAAAGGCCCTAATCACTAAAAGTGTTCATTCCCCAAATGTACTTCAAATAATCTTTAAAAAAGGAATAAAAATTTACATGCATGCTAAAATTAAAATAACCTCTTTCTAGAATTTCAGATTATAAAATTCTAGATGTGATCATTAAAGATGAACTCATTTTTCTTTTGTGGTGCCCCAAAGCACATCCTTGGTCTATCTTCTGAGTAATCCTGCACTGGGTATCCTAGCAAAAATATAATTGAAACACATAAAAAAGAATGAGATCTTCCATTTGCAACAACATGGATGGATTTCAAGAGTGTAACACTAAATGAAATAATTCAGACTCATTTCACGCATATGTGAATTTAAGAAACAAAAGAAATGAGAAATAACAATAAAAGAGACAAACAAAAAAGACTCCTAAATATAGAGGACAAACTGATGGTTACCAAAGGGGAGGTGGGTAGAGGGATGCATGAAACAGCTCAAGGAGATTAAGAGTACATTTAATCATGATGAGCCCTGAGTAATGTACAGAATTGCTGAATCATTATTTATACGCTTGAAACTAACATAACACTGTATGTTAATTAGCTGGAATTAAAAATACACAAAAATTTAAAAAATATAATAAAAACATTTACCCGGACTAGGAGCTTGAGTAATTCCCAGTACATTAGTGAAGACCACACTGGTGTCCCTGATCTTCTCTTTATTGTTATTTATTTTTTTAAAAATTTTATTTATTTATTTGAGACAGAGAAAATGAGAGACAGAACACAAGTGGACAGGGAGGGGCAGAGGGAGAAAGAGAAGCAGAGTTCCTGCTGAGCAGGGAGCCCGACAAGGGACTTGATCCCAGGACCCCAGGATCATGCCTGAGCTGAAGGCAGATGCTTACCCAACTGAGCCACCCAGGCACCCCTATTATTATTATTATTATTTTTAATAAAACATTTATATGTATAGGCATATAAGGTCACTTTCTTCTAGTCTTTCAAATTTAACTTAAAATGATGATGCTAAGATCACTTGCTATTTAAATATACTCCTTTTAAAACAAAGAAAAGCCACCATAATACAAATAACATGGACTCTGCCATTAGACAGACCTACCTCATAATTTATCTATGTGATATGAGTAAATGCTTAGTCTTCCTGAGAATTTGTTAGCCTAATTATAAGAGTACAGATATAGTTTTTATTTCCAGGATAATCGTCCAAACTATGTAACATGATACATGCTAAAACACCAGCACCATTTCTGGTACACAAAAGGTATTTAACAATCATAATTTTTCTTCTTCATTACAAATGTACAATCATAATAGCATCATAGAAATAACACAGAATTTTAAGCTGACAGATCTGGGTTTAAGATAGTCTCTTCCATTTAGTGGCTATATAATTTTAAGCCAATAATTTAACTTCTCTGGAGTTCATCTATAAAATGCAAGAAATTCAACCTGCCCTATGGGAGTACATATGGAGATCATATAACAACAGGCAGAAAGGTACTTTCTAAATGAGTGCCTCACAAGTTTCCACTATTATTGTTGTGATTATGTTGACCATCATTTGAATTTTAGAAAGGTTCTCCAACACTTCCTGTATGACCTAAAAGAATTAATTTTTCCTTAAGGAAACTAATTTGTATAAGAATACCCTGCCAACCTCAAGCTCTTCTGAAACCATCTTATTCACTGCTCATTATGACGTGCTGGCAAAGCACAGTGACCCTAGGGATTTGATGGGTTCCTTAGCAGCACCTGATCTGGGTCTACTTTAGAAGTTTGCTATGATTCAAAGAAGCATTCCAGAAACCCAAGGCAGAAAGGAGGTACACAGAGAATAGAAAAGGCCTGCTTGATTCCCCAAGGGCTGTCTGATTCTCCCAAGGTACAACTCTACAGGAAATCCTTTTGGGGGCATTTTGATCCAGGGACACCTATCATTCCATACGAATGACCCTTTATTCTGGGGCCAATCAGATTCCAAGGATATAAGGAGGAGTCCCACAGCTTGCTAATGTTCTTGAGCAAACTGGGCTTTGTAGACAGGAAACAACAAATGTTGGAGAGGATGTGGAGAAAGGGGAACCCTCTTACACTGTTGGTGGGAATGCAAGTTGGTGCAGCCACTTTGGAAAACAGTGTGAAGATTCCTCAAAAAATTAAAAATAGAACTACCCTATGACCCTGCAATTGCGCTACTGGGTATTTACCCCCAAGATACAGATGTAGTGAAAAGAAGGGACATATATACCCCAGTGTTCATAGCAGCAATGTCCACAATCGCCACACTGTGGAAAGACCCAAGATACCCTTCAAAGACAAATGGATAAAGAAGATGTGGTCCATGCGTACAATGAAATATTACTCAGCCATCAGAAAGGATGAATACCCAACTTTTGCATCAACATGGAAGGGACTGGAGATTATGCTGAGTAAAATAAGTCAAGCAGAGAAAGTCAATTATCATATGGTTTCACGTATTTGTGGAACATAAGGAATAACATGGAGGACATTAGGAAAAAGAAAGGAAAAGTGAATTGGGGGAAATCGGAGGGGGAGATGAACCATGAGAAACTGTGGACTTTGAGAAACAAACTGCAGGTTTTAGAGGGGATGGGAGTTGGGTGATGGGTGAGCCTGGTGGGGGTATTAAGGAGGGCATGTATTGCATGGAGTACTGGGTGTGGTACATAAACAATGAATCTCGGAACACTGAAAAAATAAAATAAAATAAAACAAAAACAAAAAACAAATTGGACTTTGTAAAGAATAGTGGCCTATAATGTGTTCAGTAAATGCTGTCATTCAAACAAGGAATCATTCAGGCACCCCAAAGAAGAGAGTTGTATTATGGGTTGTCAAATAGAAACTTATAACAAAAATATACTCACCTCGTGAAAAATAATTCATTCCTATAACCACTAACACCCCCTAACTCTAGAAAACAATATAAATAATATATAATTATATCTAACTTTACAGAAGTCAGTGATCATTTGCATTCTTCAAAATCATGCAGCAGGTCATTCATTATTGGTATCAAAATAATACCCGAGGTTATTTAGTTCTTATATTAACTCCAATCTTGTTTTGAGAATATTTGATAAAACAAGGATTAAGTTTCTTTTTGTCCTTCCACAAATCATTATATGATCAAATCATTAACCCAGATGAACAAAGGTATTGATCTCTCTGTAATATATTCAATCCCTTTCATTCAATTCACTACTATGAATTGAGTAGCCTCTTTTTCAGAAAACAGTCTAATCAGAAAATCAGAAAAGGCCTCAAATCTGCCTTGAGGCAGAAAATCTGCCTCAAATTAAATTGCACACCAAGGGTCTCTTCAATCTATACTGTTGTGAACAATATTTTAACTGATTACTATGACTGACTGGTCTTAGGTCTTTAAAGAGATGTGTATCTCAAAGTAAATCCCTAAATGTATTCCATTTCATGTGTGCATGAAACACATACCCAAACACAAGAGAAAGCCAAGTGAAGTCTTCAATGTTAAATCATACTCACTTATAGCTCTGAAATCGAGAGACAGAGCTATATTTTATACATACTATTCCTGACACAGGAATTGTTAAATTTTGCACTCATTTGTTATATTTTAAGAAAAAAAAATTTAAACACTTAGAATCATTGTGAATTAGAACTGGAAATTCGAATAATCCTATCAGACCCCACGACCCTAATGAGGAGGAAATCCAAAAAGTGATTTTCCCATAGTCTTAGGTCTGCTTAAGAAAAGAATCAAGAACCAGATTTCCTGATGTTCAGTCCTTTAAACTGTGCCAACCTGTCTCCCAACTCAAAATAGATTTTATATCATATTTAAAATAGAAAAGTGCTAAAGATATTTGCTAAAGAGCTAGTATTTTTTTCCTCCTTTCAAGGACACTATTTTAAAATGTTATTGACTTGACTAATAGGAAAGACAAGGAAGGAAGTAAGGAAGGAGGAAGGGAAAGCTGGAGGGAGGAAGGAGAACCCTAAACATTCCATTTTCAGAATCCTATGAATTCTATTATACTTTCAGTTTAACTTCCACACATAAATTTATGACAACAGAAGAATCTTTGGACCATTTCAATTTCCTCCTACTCTGAAAAAGATATTAAGAGGCAAAAACGGAAACTGGCAGGGCCATTAAAACATGACAGCAAGTTTTTAACAGTCTTCCCTCTAATCTGACAGTTCAGATCATTTCTCATTTCACCAGAGCCACAAAAAATTTTCAACTACAAGTCAGACTTCTGCATCCTTGAAACCAGAATTGATTTCCATACTTATTATAACTGAAATTCTCTTAATAATTTCTGTCTCAATTTAAGAGCACAGCATATTATATTTCTAGTATAGGCTCCACTGATAAGAAGTTGTCAGAAATAAATGAGGTAATATATGCGAAAGTACTTTGTAAATTTGAAATTATTATAACACAAGGAAGGCACTGCATAAAAAAAGGTCTGTAAGTGTGTTGCTGATGTGAATAAGATATATCATTCTTAATGGTAAATCATCAGATGCATTTTTTTTATAATCAGGAGCAAGACAAGGATGTCCACTATGATTGCCTCATTTTAACACTTATAATGGAGGTTCTGGCCAGTGCACTAAGACAAGAAAAAGATTAAGGGGGAAAAAAAAGAACTGATAAAGAAGTAGCTTTTTAAAATCAAGGTATTATTAATGTTTCAGGTTTGTGCAAGGTATCCAGGATGGAAACTCAAAGGTATATTGCTGAGAGTGTGAGGTACAATGTTGGATATGATTCTAGAGATAAAAATGATAACAGGTGGACCATATTCAGTGGCTTTTTTACATATAGCAATTTTGGGGGATATGAGATGAAAGTTCTTAAGTCAAAGACTACAGCTCGAATTGGATAGAAAAAGCAAAGGAAACTATATACACAAACTTGAGAAGAATAGTCAATTCTAAAGTATTGACAAGCATGCTTTCCTGTTTGTGAGTTATCACCACCACCTGAGATTTCCTGCATGAGCACAACTGCTAAAAAATAGAATTATGTCACTTAGGAACACAGCAAATTTTGGTCTCTCCAACACATTCTGATATATTCATTTCTGATCTCCCCCATTATCAAAGGGTGTTATAAAATCATGTTTAGGTAATATATATTTTAGTACAAGTCTTAGCAACTTTTATTTACTAACTTGAATTCTGAAATGCTTTTAATATGATTCCTCTGTTTTCCACATTTTTACAAAATTTAGTGTAATTTAAAATATTCAGCAGTTATATGGCATTTTAGAGCTATATTGTTGCAATATTCTTTATTTAGAGGTTTAAAACTGTCTAATCATGTTGCAAATATACAGATAATATAATGAAGCTACATGAGCTGCGTGAACGTACTAATACTGTCTAACGAATTCAAGGTTAGATTATTATCTGCAATATCAAAGATATCAACTATTTAAATGTATCAATTATTTAAATTTTATCTTTGTGTTTGGTAATGGTTCAGATATTTCTCCTGTAAATATTGTATAATGAGGAGAATACTGTTTTTACTGTAAGGGAGCAAAATTGTAAGTCAGAGGCTGCAAGTGCATAAAACCATCTGCTTTACTTATGTGAAAAAGTGATCTCGTATATCAGCCAGAGAAAAACTGAAGGAAAAGTTACTGATTGGCTGAAAATATGCTGAATGAGAGGGGGAAAATGTTCTCCCATATATCATAAGTCAGATGCTTCTCCATAAACCAGGAAACTACATAAATTTTGACATCTTCCCTACACATGACAAGCTAATTAGCTTACAGAATTTCAAAACTGGTAGAAAAAATTTTTAACAATTTTGCCTTTACACAAGACAATTTATCATATAAATATATAATACCATACATTTGTAATGGTATTCAATGGTTTGTGGCATTTTTTAAAACTAGATGTTGTATTACTTTCCAGAACTCAGTACATTCTCAGATTTTAAGTTTATGCATTTCTAGCTCTGAATGATACATTCATATAAAAAGATTTCTGATCAGTGTTTATAATCCTCCAAATGGTACATCAAGAAAGAAGGAAAGAAAGGAAAAGAAAGACAAAATAAAATAGGAGAGGGCAAAGGGCTAAACCACAAACATGCAAGAAGATTTTAATGAAAGCTATGCCGTTTGCAGAATGAAGCATCAATCCTATGTGGTTATCATAAGCAGGCAAGTACTTTTGTAAGTAGTATTAAAAAAATCAGTAAATATAAAATGACACTGATGTGTACTTCTGAAAACCTACTGGCAAATTTTGCTACTCAATAAAAGGATAAATTTGATGATTCAGGAACTGATTACATAACTTATAAATTTAGCCATGGTATTTGCTTTTTCCTCCATATTATTACAAGATTTTTGTGTAGTTCATCTTCAATAATAATCTCTACTGTAATATGGGGTGAGGACAATATTGAGTTACCTACCACATTTCATAAGGCATCTTAAATTTGAGGATAAAGGGCAAAACTTTCCTTAACAGACTTTGTAATTTTTAGCTTTTGGCCTCAATTAGCATTGACAATATGAATTAACTATAAATTAATTATAATTTATGAATTATTGTTGAATAATATGAATTATGAATTAACTATAAATAATGATTTAAAAAGTTATTTTGCAATCCTGAAATAACCTTGAAAAATTAATAATCCAATGACTATTCTCCATTAACAAAACAGAATCTTTTATATCCACATAGATATAAATATATCTATATATATAAATATAGAGCATATTTACTAAAAATCAGGAAAAACTTTTCTTCCAGGTTTATTAATAATGAGGGAAAAGATTTTAAAATGGGTCATAAAAACCACGTAAAGATGTCTAATGTGACATAATTTAGAATATACTAATAATTTCAGAGAACTTGCTAGTATTTAAAAACTACATTGTTTTCTTACCCTTACGTATTTTCCAAAAATTAAGGCAGCTGCCACATTATCTTCTCAGGACAGTCATCAGGACTCCTCCTGAGCCTCTGCTCCAAAACCTGAGAAGACCTTTTGTCCCTTTCTTGTTAGCAGCAGAGCCAAAATGAGGCCTTACTGAGCCCCTTCCCTGATGAGGACTCATGGAACACGCAGCCAAGAAAATGCCTTCGGGGCTCAGTACTGAGCAGAGAACACTGAGGCAGGAGGGAAGGGAGACTCAGGAGATGACTGACCTAAGTAGAGTCATTTTGGTTTTAGGCTGACCCTTAACTTAAAAGCCAGCAGGTCATAAAAAGAGTCACAAAATCTGACCCATAGAAAACCACAAAAGCCTACTCCCTCTAGCAGTAAAAGCTCAACATTCTTCAAACTGCTCCCTGGAAACAATGGAGAAGCTAACCACCCATGTAAATGATAAACCCAAAGTTAAAGAGTATGCCATTAGCTGATTTTAAAAACAAACCTAAAGCCCTTCATTAGAGGCAAAGAGGGTCTCTTCCTCATGTAGGATGAGAGATAGCTACTTTGTGAAATAGCTTTCTTACTTCGAGACTTAATAAATCTTTGTCCCTTTCTCTCAACACTTTGCTCTTGAATTCTTTCTCATGCAAGAGAGTTCTCGGCAAGGGCCTTTGGCTGTCTAGCATTAATAGGGCACAGTGCAAATAAGAAGAGAAGACAGGAAAAAAATCTACAAGTCTTTACAATGGGTGCCTAAAAAATGGCCCTGTAAAATAAGTTAGAAAAAAATGAGGTGGAGAGCCCTACCTTGCAGATCTTGTAGAGTGATTCCTGGCCATCTCCTCCAGTATCTTTAAAGTAATCGTGTGCAGGAAATGTACGATGAATGTCTCGAGTGATAACACTCTCCTGGGCTGAGTCCTAAAACAGAAAAAAAACAGACCTGGTCATTAATTTAAAATTTCTTTTTAATTGAAAAATAATATATACACATGCTAAAAGAAATACTCAAATTGCACAAAAAGGTATGCTGCCCCCACCAAAAATAACCGCCTTCCACTCCAGACCCATAGTCCCATTCACCAGACATAAATGCTACCAACGGTTTCTGTTGTATCCTTCATCCATCTATCTCTAGATGTGTGAATATATGCTTATGTGAGAGGGAGGTGAGGGAGAAAAGTTGTATAAACACATCTCTAGCCTCTGCTTTTTGAAGCACAAATAGAAGAAAACTATCTGCTCCTTTCATGTAATAGAATAACTTATAGAATATTTCTCATCAATACAGGATACTTCATTTTCTTTAAGAGCAGCTATCAAAAGGAATAAGGTATTTGGATATGGACATACCATGATTTGTTTAATATTCTCCTATTAATGACTTCTTTGCATCTTTCTATTATTATATATATATATATTATATTTCTATTATAATCTCAATAGGAACATTTTTATGCATACCTGTTTAAGAACAGGTTCCTGCAGGTGGAATTGTTAGATCAAAGAGTATATACATTTCCATTTTGATGAAGGCGCTTTCCCTCCAGAAGTGTTGTGACAATACATACTTCAAACACTGGTGGAGTAGACGGTTTTCCATACCTGCCCAATACCACATATGATCTAACTTCTTAAATTTTTGATAATCTGATAAGTGAAAATTCAGACCACAGTTATTTAAAAAGTAAAGATATCAATTGTTTCCTCCTGAAGGGGGATTACCTAGTGTATTCATTCCAGAGAATAAAAAGCCCCGAAACTACTACATTAAGTTGACACATGCTTTAAAGATAAATCTAGAAGTTCTTTTTAAGACAAATTCAGGATCCAAAAGCTCAAAATTGAGTAGAATTCTAAGCTTTGTAAAAAGCGATTAATCATTCATTTGATTTTATTTGAGTCCCATAAATGTTGTTTGTTTTATCTGTTTAAATGTCAAGAAAATAGGACGGGACTACTTTTAGCAACCCTGATGATGAAAATATTTTGCACAGTTTAAGGAAGCATCTGTGACTACTAGTGCAAATTAAAGGTGTCGTTTAATGTCTTGTTTCCATAAAGATTTGAACAAATCCCCCATTTCAGTTAAAATCAAGGAAGGAAAAAAATGTTTAATACATGAGTTACTTTAATGAGTGCTAGCTCCCTTTTTCTTTGCAGCTGAGAAGTATACAAGAAGGAAGTCGTTGATTAGCTCTAAGTTAAGCCAGGGCCCTCTCTTGCTGCCTCTTTCATTTCAGCTGCTGCTTCATGCTGAGTGGTAATTAGATCTCATACCACGTGGAGAGAGGACACAAACTGAAGTGTTCCAAATTTGCTAGCAAACACCAAACACATTGCAAATCAGTCCAGAGGAAATTCTGATGCCTTAGAGGAATGCAATACTACAGCTGAATAAAAATGAAACTTAAAAAAAATTACCATACCTTAAGTAAGAGGATACATAGAAAGCTTGTATTTATAAAGGCAAATGCAGGTTCTGAGGATAGAGAAAATTTTGAGGGGAGGTGGGAGCACAATAGAAGGTGAACTTAAAGGTAATGTACACAGAGCTATGGTCTGGTACAGAGTCTAAGCAGGAGCTCCCTTGAGTAGGGGATCTGGTATCAGGTAGAAGAAAGTTTTCACTGTCCAGGTTTTCCCTAATAGAAAGGTTCTCTTTCCGCACAGCAATAGTTCCCACTTAAAAGCTGTTTGAAAAGATGACCAATGAAAATGTTACTACTGCCACTGCTGAACTATTTCAGGGGCAAACATGTGCTGAGTGGTTCACAGGATAACTCTTTTTACACTTTTCAAGATGTTAAGGGAGAGAAATCATTGGACTATATTCCCTAGAAACTGCCTACTCATTTGGCATCATACTGTGTTTAAATGGTACCAACAGTCTGATTCAGAGAAAGGGAAATTGATTAAAAATTTCTAGAAAGTAACTTTGCATAATACTGAGTAATTTTTTTCTATGCATACTTGAATCTTCCTCATTTGTTTCTAAAAATAAATGGGCAAAAAATCAAATGAAAATAAAAATCATCAATTTTTCCTGACTTTAATGAATCTTCCCTTCCTAGGATTACTTTTTAAATGCTTTCTACACATATGTGTTTCTAGAGGTTTCTTCCAACATATTGCTCTCAGTTGACTATGGGAACAATTTCTGGAACTTCACTTTATAAACTAAATAAAATGTTTTGCTATATTGTTCACTGATCCCTTTCACATAACTGAAGGTCAGGAAGCATACAAATATGGTCTTACAAATAGACCAATATGAACGAAATTGTGTACTAGAGAAAATAATCATGTTTTTAAAGGTAAAGCTATTCATTTCCCAATTACTCATGCTTTTGAGAGTAAGAACAGCATATTTCAGGAATCCAGACCTGAGATTCGAGAGATTAGTCCCAAATTCACTCATTCTTTCAACAAATACTTGAATCAAAGCTGATGCTCTGTAAAGGGAAGATTAAATGATGATTTTCCTCTTCAATACTAATTTTCTGTTTAGATTCACTCCAATTATAGTTGTGAATTTTTACATGAAATAAAACAGAGAAGGACAAAAAAGAGGCCAAATATTTCACTACCCAAATATCTGTAGTTAAAAGGTTTCATGTGAAAACCCTTTAAAAAAACATATGGCTAGAAACATTTTATAGCACAACCAAAATGGATATGAAGTCATTTTCATGGAAGGTTCCTAT
>CM053618.1:42907912-42985881 GCA_028646535.1 Procyon lotor
GGGGAGGGTGAAAAAGTTTGAACACCACTACATTAGAACACACTAGAATTTTAAGAAACTCTAAAACTTCTCACTTCCTAGGAGATGCAGATGAGCAGGAAAGAAGAGAGCATCTGACTCCTTTGGAAAGGAATTTTTAGGGCCTCAATGAGAATGGGTTGTCAAAGATAGGCTCTAAAATATGTACATGGGATGAGGGCATAATGATCCTAACTTTGATCAATACGACTGTGTGAAGCCCAACTACTCTAAGATGACTATAAAAAAAGTATAACCAGCTCACTAGATTATATGAAATCTTCATACAGTAAGTTGCAGGCATTTTTTTTTTAAAACGGCTCATTTTTTTTTAACTTGAAAAATATAAGAATTAAGACTCTGGTGAAAGGAATTTTCCTGACTTTATAAATAGAATCTGATATAAATCCTTTTTGTGTGTGGAATTAGAGATTTACATAATTTGAATCCTAATGTGTATAACACAGATGCTATAGTTTGCGTTGCTATTTTTGGTTATGAAAAGAAAAAGCAGGAGGAGGTCCGAGATGGTGGTGTAGGAAGATCCTGAACTCACCTCCTCCCACAGACACACCAAATCCATAACTACATATGGATCATTTCCCTCTGAAAAGGATATGAAAACTAGATGAGCTGATCTCCACAACAAAGGATAAAAGGACCACATCGAGATGGGTAGGAGATCCAGAGACAGAGACTCACAAAACGCCCCACCCCCATGGTATGGTGACCCACAAGAGTGAGAGATCTCAGGGCATAGGCACTTTTCCCAGGGAAGTAAGGGGTTGCTGCCCCACATCAGCACTCCTGCTTCTGGGACCTGCACCAGAGATGAACCTCCAAAATATCTATTTGCAAAGCCAACAGGGCCGCTGTCTTAGGGAGAAGGGTGCTCCAAAGTGCTATAAAAACTGAGATTCCTCTCTTGGAAAGCTTGTGGTCTTACTTGCCCCAAGACCTAGCAAAAAAAAAAAAAGTTTGAAAAATGCCTAGACTATATGTGAAGGAGACTCATTTCCTGATCTGGAGGCAATGGAAGGAGGGATAGGAACATTAGAGATGCTTCCCAGTGACAGAGATGCTGGAAGCTACCATTATTGCATTCTACACACAGTCTGGGGCATAGGTGGGTGAGCCTTGACACAATAACCCAATCCCCACAAAGGCTGAGATGCATGGTCTCCACACTTGCTGAGGCTGGAGAGCACGTGCAGTTGCAATGTTCCCCTGCTCCCTGGGTAGGGCAGGAGAGTGTGATCAGTCACAGATTTCTCTCCCCTCCCTAGCTAAAGTCCGCTAAAATGGCAGTTCTACAGTCCCCACCCCAGGCTGGAGCTGACCAGTGCAAATGATCATGGCATTTTCCCAGCCAAAAGCCAGCACATGCACACAGACAAGGCACTCTCACTGCATTACTGAAATCTATAGGTGTGAGCAGTCAAGACATTTTCCTGCTGCCTTTCCGAAGCAGGCAAGCATGCCCTGCCTTGTACACTGTCCAGCTGCCTTCTAAAACTAGCAGGAACATCCCTTGATCACCACGCCCTCATGGCCAAGAGGACTGTCATTCCAGAACTCATTGGGACTATATATAACAGTCAGAAAGACACTGGCAGGCCACCACCACCCTAGTTTGGTGCACCGCACAAAACAGCAGACAGAAACACAACTCCCGGCTTCCTGCAAAAAAAAGGCCTACTTATTTAGCCTGGAGCCACATCTTAAGGGACCGGCTTCAGGTTTCTCACACATCTAGACACAAAAGAGGTACCACCAAGAAACATAAGCAATGAGACACCATCCTTGCATACCCTCTGACCTCATTACAGCTTGATGAGTCATCTCTAAAAAGAGCTTCTGTAATCACACAGAGCCCCTATTTCTGCAATTGTTACCCTGGAGACACCTCCAGATCTCCTGGTCTAGAGGCCAGCAGAATTATAATTATGGCCCAATAGGACTGTATATACTTGCAATTTTTTTAAGACTTTATTTTTAAGTAATCTCTATACCCACTGGGGGCGGGAGGGCTGCTCAAATTCACAATCCCAGATCAAGAGTCACATGCTCTATCACTGGAGCCAGCCAGGCACCTTATACTTGCATATTTTAAAAGCTACAGCCTGAGGGACTGGCCTGGAAAACATATGCTAACTGAGATGCCCCATTCCTCACCTTGGATTACTGGCAGGTCTTGGCACACCCTAGACAATGGGGGCATATCGAGAATAAACCAGGTGGCTTAGACAATCACAAAAATTCAAGTGACAGCTAAGAGCTAGGGCACGTGGTGGATAAATGAAAAAGATCATCACCTATACAAGCCATCCTTCAAGACCAAAAGAGGTACCTATTTTGCCTAATACATGCAAACCACAGAAATGCAAGCAAAATGAAGAAAGCGAGAAATATGTTTCAAATGGAAGAACAAGACAAGACCAGAGAAAAAGAGATAAGTAATATACCTGATAAAGAATTCAAAGTAATGGTCATAAAGATACTCACCAAACTCAGGAAGAGAATAGATGAACACAGTGAGAACTTCAAGAAAGAGAAAACATAAGAAAGTACCAAACAATAGACACAGAGCTGAAAAATGCAGTAACTATACTGAAAAATATATTCTAGGGATTCAATAGGAGACTCGATGAAGCAGAAGAACAAATCTACAAGCTGAAATAGAAAGCAGTGGAACTCTTCACCCAGACAGAGCAGTAAACACTAAAAAGTATTTCAAAGAGACCGTTGGATGGCTCAGTTGGTTAAGCAGCTGCCTTCAGCTCAGGTCATGATCCCAGGGTGATGGGATTGAGTCCCACATCAGGCTCCTTGCTCGGCAGGGACCCTGCTTCTCCCTCTGCCTCTGCCTGCCACTCTGCTGCTTGTGTGCTCTCTCTCTATCTGACAAACAAATAAAATCTTAAAAAAAAAAAAAAAGAATTTTAAAGACTAAAGATAGCTTAAGGGACCATTGGGACAACATCAAATAACACTTGTATTAAAGGGGTTGCAGAAAGAGAAGAGAAAGAGACAGGAAACTTATTTGAGAAAATAATAGCTGAAAATTCCCTAATATAGGGAAGGAAACCAACATCCAAGTTAAAGAAGCCCAGAGAGTTCCAGGAAGAAGAACCCAAGCAGACCCACACCAAGACACAATATAATTAAAATGCCAAAAGTTACAAATAAAGAGAGAAATCATAAAAGCAGCAAGAGAAAAACAAATTGTTATATACAAGGGAAGCCCCATAAGGCTCTAAGCAGATTTCTCAGCAGAAACTTTGTAGGTCCCAAGAAAGTTTAACATTGACATATTTAAAGTACTGAAAGGAAAAAACTTCTAAGAATACTCTACCCAGCAAGATTATCATTCAGATGCAAAGGACAGATAAAGAGTATCCCAGACAAGCAAAAGCAAAAGGAGTTAGTTACTACTAAACCAGCCTTACAAGAAATATTAATGAAACTTCTTTAAGCTAAAAACTAATTCCATTACTTAATAGCAAGAAAACATTTAGAAGTAAAAATCTTACTGAAATAGGTAAATATATAGTAAAAGTAGTGATTAATCACTTATGAAGTTACTAAGAAGGTGAAAAGACAAAAGGAAAATTAACTAAAACTATAACAATTAGTTAAGGGATACACAAAAGACGCAAAGTGACATCAAAAATATTAAATGTGGAGGAATGTGTTCAAATTTTAGTTGCTATTAACTTAAAATAGATTGTTATATGTTATATACGTAGGATAATATACATAAACCTCAGAGTAACCACAAAGTAAAAAACAAAAAAAGCGCAAAAACTTATAAAATGAGAAAGGAATCCAAACATAACACTAAAGAAAATCATCAAACCATGGTGAAGAGAGCAAGAGAAGAAAGAAATGGAGAACTATAAAAATAGCCAGAAAACAATGTAAAAGATGGCAATAAGTACATATCTAACAATAATTGCTTTAAATCAAAATGGACAAAGTTCTCCAATCAAAAGACACTAAATGGATAAGAAATAGGACACATCTATATGTTGCCTACAAGAGACTCACTTCAGAGGTAAGGACACACAAAGACTGAAAGTCAAAGGATATAAAAAGATATTCCATGAAAATGGAAGTGAAAAGAAAGCTGAGGTAGCTATACTCACATTGGATAAAAGAGATTTCAAAACCATGTAATTAAAGACAAAGAGGGACATTACAAAATGACAAAGGAGTCAATATAGCAAAAAGATATAACATTTATAAACACATATGTACCCAACACAAAGCATCAAAATATATAAAGCAAATATTAATAGATCTAAATGGAGAAACTGGCAGCAAGACAATAATAGTAGGAAATTTTAATACCCTTCTTATATCAATGGATAGTCCAGACAGAAATCAATAAGGAAACACTCCTTAAACACCACAATGAACCAGACTTAATAGACATATACAGAACATTCCATCTAAAAGCAGAATATACATTCTTCTTAAGTGCACATGAAATATCTTCAGAATAGATCACACATTAGAACACAAAGCAAGTCTCAATAAATTCAAGATTTTGAAACTGTATCAAGCAACTTTTCCATCCACAAGAGTATGAAATTAGAAATCAATTGCAGGATGAAAATAAATAAGTCAAAGAAGAAATGAAAAAAAAATACATAGAGACTATAAGCAGAAAAACAACATATCAAAATCTGTAAGATGCAGAAAAAGCAGGTCTAGGAGGAAAGTTCATACCAATATGGGCTTACCACAAGAAAGAAGAGAAATCTCAAACCATCCAAAATTTCACCTAAAGGAACTAGAAAAAGAACAAAATCAGCCCAAAGGTAGTAGAAGGAAAGGAATAATAAAGATTAGAGTGGAAATAAGTGAAATAGATGTTAAAAAGATAATAGAAAAGATCAATAAAACTAAGAGCCGATTCTTTTTTTTATTTTTTCTTAAAGATTGATTTATTTATTTTAAAAGAGAGGGAAATGGAGACAGCACAAGTTGAGGGAGAGGCAGAGGGAGAGGAAGAGGGAGGAGACTCCCTGTTGCGCACAGAGCCCAACACAGGGTTCAATCTCATAACCCTGAGATCATGACCTGAGCCAAAATCAATAATTAGATGTTTAACCAAATGAGCCACCCACGGCCCCCTAAGAACTGGTTCTTTGAAAAGATAAACAAAATTGACAAATATTTAGCTAGACTCACTAAGAAAAACAAAAGAGGGCTCAAATAAATAAAATTGGAAATAAAAGTTACAAGTGATACCACAGAAATACAAAGGACCAAAGAGATCACTAAGCATAATTACATACCAAAAAACTGTACTATCTAGAAGAAATGGATAAATTCCTAGAAACTTATAATCCTCCAAGGCTGACTCATGAAAAAACAGAAAATCTGAATAGACAATTACTAGTAAGGAGATTAAATCAGTAATCAAAAACATCCCAACAAACAAAAGCCCAGGACAAGATGGTTTCACTGTTAAATTCTACCAAACATGCAAAGAAGATTTAATACTTAGCCTCCTCAAATTCTTCCAAGAAACTAAAGAGGAGGGAAAGTTTCCAAACTCATTTTATCAAGCCATCATTATGCTGATACCAAAACCAGACAAATAAATTACAGGCCAGTAACTGTCATACACATAGATATAAAAATCCTTAACAGAATAATAGCAAACTAAATTCAACAATACATCAATAGGATCATACAGCATGATCAAGTGAAATTTATTTCATGGATGCAAGAATAGTTCAACACTTGAAAACTGATTAAAGTGATACACTGTATTAAGAAAATGAAAAATATCATGATCATCTCAATAAATGCAGAAAAGCATTTGAAAAAATTCAACATCAATTTAACAAAGTGTGCATAGAGGGAACGTACCTCAACATAATAAAGGCCATATCTGACACAACCACAGCTAACTTTATACTCAATGGTAAAAAGCTTTAAAAGCTTTACTTCTAAGTTCAGGAACAAGATAAGGATGCCCATTATTCCCATTTTTATTCAATAGTATTGGAAATCATAGCCACAGCAATTAGGCAAGAAAAGGAAATAAAAGGCATCCAAATAGGAAACAAAGAAGTAAAACTAGCACTATCTAGAGATAACATTATACTACATATAGAAAACCCTAAAGTGTCTACTAAAAACAAAACAAACAAACAAACAAAAACCCAAAAAACTTGTTAAAACTAATAAATGAATTTGGTAAAATTGCAGGATACAAAACTAATATATGAAAATCTGTTGCATTTCTATACACTAATAACAAACTATCAGAGAAATCAAGAAGACAATCCCATTTACAACTACATCAAAGAGTAAAGTACCTATGAATAAATTTAACCAAGAAAGTGAAAGACCTGTATAGTGAAAACTGTAAGATACTGATTAAAGAAACTGAAGACATCACAAATAGATGGGAAGATATACCATGCTCATGGATTAGAAGAATTAATATTATTAAGATGTCTATACTACCCAAAGTAATCCACAAATTCAATGCAATCCTTATCAAATTCCAGGGGTATTTTTTTCTCAGAACTAGAACAAGTACTTTTCAAATTTGTATGGAACCAGAAATAATCTTGAGAAAGAACAAAACTGGAAGTATCACACTGCTTGATTTCAAACTATACTACAAAACCATAGTAATCAAAACAGCACAATATTGGCATAAAAATGGACATACATACCAACAGAACTGAACAGAGAAGTCAGGAATAAATCCACTATATATATATATAAATTATATATATATTAAATTATATATATTTTATTATACATAATTGTATATAATTATAAAATTATAAATATAGAAATACATAATAAATATATAAATTCATATATTATAAATATATAAATTATATATTATAAATATATAAAATTATATATTATATATATTAAATTATATATATGTTTAAATTAATTGACCATATATATATGGTCAATTTATACAAGAATATACAGTGGGGAAAGGACAGTCTCTTCAATAAATGGCAGTGGGAAAACTGGATAGCAACATGCAAAAAGGTCGAAATGGACCACTATCTTACATCATATAGAAAAATTAACTCAAAATGGATTAACAAATTGAACATAAGAAACCATAGGTAGCAGTAAGCTCCTTAACATAGGTCTTAGCAATGTTTGTTTGAATCTGACTCCCAAGTCAAGGGAAACAAAATGGGACTACATCAAACTAAAAGACTTCTTCACAGTGAAAGAAACCATCAGCAAAACAAAAATCCAACCTACTGAATAAAAGGAAATATTTGCAAATCATATATCTGATAAGGGGTTAATATCCAAAATATATAAAGAACTCATACAACTCAATAAAAACAACAAAAGATGCACTCCAATTAGAAAATGGTCAGAGAATCTAAATAGCTATTTTTCCAATAATGACATACAGATGGCCAACAGGCACATGAAAAGATGTTCCAAATCACTAATCATTAAGGAAATGCAAATCAATACCACAATGAGTTATTACATTACACCAGTCATGATACCTAATATCAAAAGGACAAGAAATAACAAGTGGTGACTAGGATGTTGAAAAAGGAAACTTTCATGCACTGTTGGTGAGAATGTAAATTGATGAAGCCACTATGGAAAACACAGAGGTTCCTCAAAAAATTAACAAGTACAGCCATCATATGACATAGCAATTCCACACTACTGGATATTTAGCCAAAGAAAATGAAAACACAAATTAAAAAAGATACGTGCACTCCTATGTTTGTTTGCAATATTATTGACAATATAGCCAAGATACAGAAGGAACAAATCTAAGCATCTGTCAATGGATGAATGGATATAGAAGATGTGGTATATACATACAATGGAATACTACTTGGCCATAAAAAAGAATGGAATCTGTTTATGACATTAGGGATGACTCTTGAGGGTATTATGCTGAGTGAAATAATGAGACAGAGAAAGACAAATAATACATGATTTCATTTACATGTGGAATCTAAAAAACAAAACAAACAAGCAAAACAAAACACAGACTCATAGATACACAGAACAGACTGGTAGTCTCAAAGGGGAGTGAGATTGGGAGGAGCAAAATGGGTGAAAGGGCTTAAGAAGTACAAACTTCCAGTAATAAAATAAGTAAGTCATATGGATATAATGTACAGCATGGGGAACACAGTAAATAATATTGTATTAACTTTGTAAGGTGATAGATGGTAACTAGACTTACAGTAGTGACCATTTCACAATGTATATAAGTATCAGATCACTATGTTGAACACCTAACCTAATAATATGTTAATTATGCCTTAATAAATACAAAAAAAAGAAGAAAAAGAAATAAAGACCCTAGATTAAACAACATAAGTTTTTTTTTTTAATTATTTTATTTATTTATTTGACAGAAAGAGAGAGACAGAGTCAGAGAGAGGGAACACAAGCAGGGGGAGTGGGAGAGGGAGAAGCAGGCTTCCTGCTGAGTGGGGAGCCCGATGTGGGACTCAATCTCAGGATCCTGGGATCATAATGCGAGCCAAAGGCAGATGCTTAAGGACTGAACAACCCAGGTGCCCTACCACATGAGATTTTTTTTTTTTTTAAATGAAGCACCATGGATTGGAAATGCTTGGAATAAAGAAAAAAGTTCTAGCACTAGCAGAAAAAAATTAGGGAAAACAAATGTCTTTGTTATAAAACTAACTCTATCCTATCTTTTAAGAAACCCTCCTTTAAAAACCTTACGGATTCTACCCCGAACATTCCTCTGTAACTGCTTATTAAGGTTACACTAACCTCTGAATTGACAAGCACCAAAAATATTTTTGCTCATGTTGTATGAAATGGACAGTAAAAGAGAGCTAACCATTTCTTGGGACACCTAGGTGGCTCAATCAGGTAAGCATCTGCCTTTGGCTCAGGTCATGATCCTAGGGTCCTGGGATTGAGCCCCACATCAGGCTCCCTGCTCAGCAAAGGGCCTGCTTTTCCCTCTCCTCCCTGCCCATGCTCTCTCTCGCCATCTCTGTCTCCCTCTCTCAAATAAATAAATAAAAACTTTAAAAAAAAAAGCTAACCATTTCTTTTTTTTTCTTTATTATGAGAACTTTTATGATCTACTCTCTTAGCAACTTTCAAATACACAATACAGTATTGCTAACTATAGTCACCATGCTGTATGTTACATCCTGAGGACTATTTATTTTATAACCCACTCCTGCTTTCTCAAACTTCTTCCCCCATGGGCTCCATTAGTACCTCTTGCCTGATTCCCCTTTCAGCTCTTTGCAGCTTCTCAGTTTCCTTTGCCAGTAACTCTTTTTCTGTAAAATTCTTACAAGTTCTCAGCCCTTTTTCCTTCTTTTTTTTTTTTTTTTTTAAGATTTTATTTATTTGACAGAGAGAAACACAGCGAGAGAGGGAACACAAGCAGAGGGAATGGTAGCGGGAGAGGCAGGCTTCCTGCCAAGCAGGGAGCCCGATGTGGGGCTCCATCCCAGGACCCTGGGATCATGATCTGAGCCGAAGGTAGATGCTTACCTGACCACCCAGGCACCCCAGCCCTTTTTCCTTCTCAACGAACACTCTCCTTGTGTGGTTTTTCTACATACAAAGCTTCAAATTTAAGGCTTTCCCTAATAATTATCCAATTATGTGTCCAATCTCCAGACCTACATTTTAAATTGCCTACTGAACAACTCTATCCAGTTACCCTACAGGCACTTCGAGCTCTGTGTCCTAAAAAACAAACTCATCATCTTTTTCCTAAAGTACTCTTTTCCTCTCGTGTTCCTGTCCCATTGTGGCAAATGGTACCACTCTCTATTTAGACCTCATCAAGCCAGAAATCTCAGAGTTCCCACGTAGGCAACCTCCTACCTGTTTTGTCAAAATCATTTACAAAGTGCTATTTTTTTCATTATTGACCTTCAAATCCATTATCATTTCCTCATTTCTATTTCTCCTACCTTATTTAAGTACCTGAGCTTCCCCTCCCTAGATTATATCTAAACTTTATTTTACCTCATTTTAATTTTTTTTAATATTTTATTTTTAGAAATCTCTACACCCAATGTGGTGTAGAACTGAAAATCCCAAGATCAAAAGTCAGACACTCTATCTACTGAGCCAGCCATGTGCCCCATAAACTTTTATTTTAAAAAATAGATTGAGATATAATTCACTTACCAAAAAATTACCATTTAAAATATGCAATTCAATGGTTTTTAGCATATTTGCAGAGCTGTGCAATCATCACCATAGTCTAAGTTTAAAACATTTCCATTATCCCAAAATAAACCTCATATCCGATAGTCATGTCCTCCCACCTCTCCCACCCCTCCTAGCCCAAGCAACCTTCACTTTATGTCTCCATAAATTTGCCTATTCTTGACATTTTATATGAACTTATACAATATGAGGTCTTTTGTGACAGGTTTCTTTCACTTGGCACAATGTTTTTAAGGTTGTCCATGTCAAAGCATGTATAAGTACTTCATTTCTTTTTATTCCTGAATAATATTCTATTGTATGGATATGCCACATTTTATTTATCCATTCATCCCTTTTTGGACATCTAGGTTATTTCTGCTTTTTGGCTATTGTGAATAATACTGCTATAAATGTGTACAAGTTTCTGTACAAATGCATTTCCAATTCTCCTGGGTATATACTTAGGAGTGGAATTTCTAAGTCATACAGTAATTCTCCAACCTTTTGAGGAAGTGCTGGACAGTTTTCCAAAGCAGCAACAATATGTTTACATTCCCATCAGCAGCATATGAGGGCTCCAATTTCTCCACATAGTTATAAATACTTAACTTTTTTTTTTTTTTTAATTTTTTGTATGGGGGCAAGTAAGCATGGGCGGAAGGAGGGGCAGAGGAAGAAGCAGACTCCCTGCTGAGCAGGGAGCCTGACCTGGGGTTCGATCCCAGGACCCTGGGATCATGACCTGAGCCCAAGGCGATGCTTAACTGACTAAGCCACCCAGGTGCCCAAACACTTAACTTTTTAATTACAGCCCTCCTAATGGGTATGAAATAGTGTCTCACTGTGGTTTTGATTTGCATTTCTCTGATAGCTAATGATGCTGGGTATCTTTTCATGTTCTAGTTGGCCACTGGTATATCTTCTTTGGAGAAATAGCTCTTCAAATCCTTTGCTCTTTTTTTCAATTGATTTTTTTTTTCTTCCTATGATTGAGTTTTAAGTATATATTCTGGATAATAGACTCTTATTAGATGATTTGCAAATAGCTTCTCCCATTCTAGGTTGTATTTTTACTTTCTCAGTGGGGTCTTCTGTACACTTTTGATGAAGTCAAATTTATGGGGGGCTTTTTGTTGTTGCTTTTTTTTTTTAAGATTTTATTTACTTGGGTGCCTGGGTGGCTCAGTGGGTTAAAGCCTCTGCCTTTGGCTCAGGTCATGATCTCAGGGTCCTGGGATCGAGCCTCACATCAGGCTCTCTGCTCAGCAGGGAGCCTGCTTCCCCCTTCTCTCTTTGCCCACCGCTCTGCCTACCTGTGATTTCTCTCTGTCAAATAAATAAATAAAATCTTAAAAATAAAAGATTTTATTTATTTATTTGAGAGACCGTGAGAACTAGTGAGGAGAGGGGCAATGGGAGAGGGGAGATGGGGCACACAAACTTCCTGCTGAGCAAGGACACCTCCCCAATGCAGGACTCAATTCCAGGACCATAAAATCATGACTGAGCTGAAGTCAGATGCTTAACCAACTAAGCCACCCAGGTACACCTCTTACTTGTGCTTTTAGTTTCATATCTAAGAAAACACTGTCAAATCCAGGATCATTAAGATTTATCTTTGTTTTCCTCTAAGAGTTTTATAGTTTTAGCACTTATATTTAATTCATTGATCCATTTTGAGTTAACTTTTGCATATGGTGTGAGGTAGGGTCCTATAATAATCTTTTAACCCTTCTGTCATCCTTTGGTCTTATAGCCAAATGATTTTTCTTAAAGGCAAGCAAGCAACAATTCCTATGCCATTATCATGTTTATGAGTCTCTAAATGGCTTTGTCATATCTACTGCAGGGATTCTTAACTTTGTGAGATGGGAGAATTTGATGAAAACTATAGACCCTTTTCCCCGCAAGAATGTATATGAATGTACATATGCATATGTATGCACACACACACACACACTTGCATATAATTTCAAGGATTCACAAATGCACTAAAACCCATCCAAGGACAACTATTCCAAAGAATAAAGTCCAAACTCCTTCATACTTCCTTTGCCATTCAGTACCCCCCAAGGGGATCACTGCCCTGCCCTATCATTTTAGCCTCTTGTCATCCACTCTCCCAACTGGTTTCCCACAGGTTAGTATTAAAAGCTCGCTGACCCTATCTAATGTGTCAGGCTACATTAGAATCACATTTCTTTGCACATACATGCTATGCCTTCTAGCCAAAACATATTCCTCCAGCTCACATTAAGTGTGATACCTATGCAAATGTGCTTGGTAAATCTGAAAGAGGACATAGCAAATGTTAGAAAATAAGGACTCGATACTATATTTCTAGAAATTAGACTTAAATAAATGACTATGTTATATCTGCATTTTTTCATTCAGTAGTAAATTTTGAAAAACCTAATAAGTGTATGTATGAAAATTATGTAGTAGAAATAAGACAATTCTCAAGTTCTCTAAGTCTAAGAGAATGTAAACTGATTGATCACAGAATCATTTTAGTTTTACAAGTTCCTCTTATATAAGATTTTAAGAAGATCACATTGGTCAAAGTACCCATTTTAAGAAAGTAATAACATAATATAGAAGAATATTTCTTAGAAAATATAATGTTGTCCCTGAAAAAAGAGATTCAATTAAAAGGGTTACTATATTCTCAACTACATATTCATTCCACAACATAATTATCTTTTAATTTACTTTAAATTTTCTTTAAAGTGCATCAATTTATCTATATCACTTTAAAGTGACATCACTTTAAAGTGCATCAATTTATCTATATTTTGTTGAAATAACATTACCATTTTTGGGTATGCCTCTGAACAAAAAAATCACTATTTGAAGAGATATCTGCAGCCCTATGTTTACTGCAACATTATTTAGAATAGCCAAGACATGGAAATAGGGATACCGGGCTGGCTCAGGTGGTTAAGTGTCCAACTCTTAATATCAGCCCAGATCATGATCTCAGGATCCTGAGATTGAGCCCCATACTGGTCTCTGTGCTCAGCAGGGAGTCTGCTTGAGGATTCTCTCTCACTCCCCCTGCTTCTCCCCTCACTTATGTGTACATGCTCACTCTCAAATGGATAAATAAATCTTTAAAAAGAAGAGGAGGAGGAGGAGGGGAGGAGGAGGAGGGGGTGGAGGAGGAGGAGGAGGAGGAAGAGGGGGAGGAGAATAGCCAAGATACAGAAACAACCTGAGTGGCCATCAGTAGATAAATGGATAAAGGAAATGTGGCATATATACACAGGGGAATATTATTCAGCCATAAAAAAAGAAGGAAATCCTGACATTTGTAACAACATGGATGAAACTTGCAGGTATTAGGCTAGGTGAAGTAAGTAAGACAGAGAGACACAAATATTGTATGATGTCACTTATATGTGGAATCTAAAAAAAAAAAAAAAAAACAAACTCAATAGAAACAGAACAAGTCCGTGGTTGCCAAAGGTGGAGGGTGGGAGTAGAGGTGGAGAAAATGGGTAAAGGTGATCAAAGATACAAACTTCTAGTTATAAGATTAATAAGTTCTGGAGATCTAATGTACAGCCTGGGGACTATAGCTAACAATATTGTATTGTATATTTGAGGGGCACCTGGGTGGCTCAGTCAGTTAAGCATATGACTCTTGATTTCCACTCAGGTTGTGATCTCAGGGTCCTGGGATTAAGCCCCACGTTGGGCTCTGTACTTAGCATGAAGTCTGCTTGATTCTCTCTCCCTCTCCTTCCCACTCTCTCTCTCCCTCAAATAAATAAAATCTTTAAAAAAAAAATACTGTATTGTATATCTGAAAGTTGCTGAGAGAGAGAGAGTTCTCATCATAAGAAAAAAACTTTGTAAGCATGTGAGGAGATGGATATTAACTTACTGTGGTGATCATTTCACAGTCTGTACATAAATAATTAAGTTGTACACCTTAAACTAATACAATGTTAAATGTCAATTACATCTCAACAAAACTGGAAAAAAAATGCAAAACTAACAAGAAAGGGGATAAGAAGTATTCTCTTAAAACTGCAAACCAAGTGTCCACAGTTATATGAACTGGGAATCAACCATTAAAAATCAAGACAGAACAAACAGTTTCAAAAGTTGGAAGTATTTGATAGGAAAAACTCAGAAAGATCAATGTAAAATAATCAGAGTAACTGGGTCAATTTCAAGGAGGAATAAATAGTTATCTAATGGTAGTATGCAAGTACTGCCTGTATCCTGAGGAAATTCCACGTGAAATTTGTGAAACTAAGGGTAATTACGGAAAGGCATAAGAATAAAGAAATATATTGGCAGGAAGCCAGGAAGGTCTTTTTTTTTTTCTTGAAAAATGTGTAACTTCCTATACTTATAGTCTTACGCTGACTTGAAATCCCTAATGGAAAATGTTATAAAGCACAAATAGTGGCATTTTTAACCTCTTATAAGAAAACAATAGAAACAAATTGACAGATTGTGATATTAAATTTCACTGTGTTTCCTATTTAGATATATCTTATCTTTTTGCTTGAAAGGTGATTTTGATTGAGTGAACAGAAAAAATGAAATGTTGGTAATTACATGCCAGGAGTCAACTCTTCATCAAGGTTCAGACAAAATCACAAATAAAAAAATCTCTGGTAAATAAAATGCAAATTATTGCATAAACTTCATATTTTAAAGGCCTCTGACAATAATAAGTATACTAAACTCATTACTTATTCAACTGCAAAAAGAAAATTAACTTCTTTACACAAATTGTCTCAATTTGTGACCTTCTGTGTAGAAAAAAATAAAGTACTTCAAAAGTCATAACTGCAAGTAATGATATAGAGAGGAAATCCTATGTTTTTATACTTCTTTATGATTTTTTTAAATCCTAGTTTTACAGTGCAATTTTTTAAAGTACAACAAAGGAAAACATCCAAAAAGGCAAGTATAAGCTATTTTCATTTCTTTTATTTTTTATTTTGCAATTATATTTATTTCAACATATAAAAAAAAGAATTGTGTTCCCATTATTTAAGCTGTTTCCAACTAGATAATATTTTCTTCAACATTTAACCAAGTGTTGGCAATTGAAAGAGAAGTTCAATGTGATTGGTTAATTAAGATTTCAAAGAACCTGCTTCTCCCTAGAGGGTTGGCTAATTTCTCATTTATAAGCCCATTTATAACTCTAGCTCTGAGAAATGATCCTAATAAAATTCACAGTTAAGTAGGCCTTCAAATGCATACCAGCCATTAACATTTGGGCTGCCTGCTGCTAGCAAAATATTAATATTTGATGCTACAGCATTTTCATTTTATAAGACTATTTAGCATAAATCTGTTTCAGGGCCTTCTGAAACAGCTTTCTTTTTTTTTTTTTTTTTTTTTTAAAGATTTTATTTATTTGACAGAGAGAAACACAGCGAGAGAGGGAACACAAGCACAGGGAATGGTAGCGGGAGAAGCAGGCTTCCTGCAGAGCAGAGAGCCCCATGCGGGGCTCGATCCCAGGAGCCTGGGATCATGACCTGGGCTGAAGGCAGACGCTTAACGACCGAGCCACCCAGGTGCCCCTGAAACAGCTTTCTTTACGTGTTAAACAGATTAAATTCGGGTTGTAATGGTTGGTTTTAGAATGACTTCAAAATACTTCAGTTTATAACCACTAGAAAACTATGTATTTTCTGATTAGATTGTTGCTATATTCCCTCCAGTAACTGAAGGAGGATATATACTATTTTTAGGACAAAAACAACTTATTGCAGGGTCCTCTGAAAGGAGAAGAGAAGAGGAAAAAGAGCCAAGAAGAGCGCTAGGGAGAAGGGAGTAAACTGAAGGAAATAAAACTACTTCACCTTGTTACAGAATTTTCCAGTTTCTCCAGCACTTGGTATCGAGTACTACCTCATCTAATGCTCACAGCAACGTGATGAGATGCATAGACTGTTACTATACCATACTAAAGATGAGGAAACCAAAGCTCCAGATGAGTGAAATCACACCTTGGCCACATAGTAAGAAAACGGGAAAACAAGATTAGAATCCCAGGCCTTGTGATTAAAGGAAGAATTTGTGCATTAATTCATCTAATATCTGAGCTACTTCTTAAATCTTCAAGAGCATAAGGTATAAAGGGTGTGTGTGTGTGTGTATGTGAGAGAGAGAGAGAGAGAGAAAGAGAGAGAGAGAGAGAAGGAGAGAGGAAGGAAGGAAAGGAGGGAGGGAGGGAGAGAGACACACAGAGACAGAGAAAGAGAGAGAAGGGATACTGTAGGTAGAAGGTTTTGCATGAGTAAGTCATGAAAGCATGAACACTGTTTACTGGACTGTTTCCTTCCTTAGATTCCCCCCTCCCTGAAGGCAGGGAATGTGTCTGCATTCACCACTTAAATCCCCAGGACCAAGCAAAGAGAACCATAAGTATTGGCTGCACAAATGACTGAGAGAAAGAAAGCAGAAACTAAAAGACAATGATGATAGGGACAATAAAGGATAACAAAGTGTTAAGAAAGAGTAGCTAGTATCAAATGTCACGGACACATCTAAATAAGAACAAAAATACCTCTCTTGGATAAAACAAGGAAACTGATGCTGACTTGGAAAGGTTGGGGAGGGTGGGCAATTTCCAGCGGAGTGATGGAGAGAAGACAATCAACGCTCTGCAATTTAAATCTTTGTCTCTTCTCTAGTGTGTTAGCTAGAGATGGTAAAATAGTTGGAAATTATTTTCTGGCCCAACAAGGATAAAGTGGTATTTCTCTGAGTTCTAGAGAAACAGAGGGAGAAAAGAAAAAAGATAAGCCAAGGACCAAGTGTTATATCAAGGCAGAAAGTTATCCCAGCAAGACAAAAATTCTAAAAAGAAAGAGGTAGAAAAGACAAGGGAGAATCCATCCCACCCTTCCTACCACCCAATGAAAAAAAAGTTTAGTTTCTTATGTACAAACAGTGAAGTCAGACCTTAGGCTATTTTCATTTCTCTTTGTGCTATTTTAATACTAGGAAAAATAAAACACGGCCAAAAATTAAATGGCACAACAACCAATCAGATGTTTAGTAATGATACCCAAGAAGAATATTTCAATAGTTAACAAAAGATGCCACACCAATATCTATAGTAAAGATAACTACACAGTGTCTTCTTCCAGGTAAGAGAAATAACATAACACTTTAATAAGTGACTGTTCTACACGTACAAAAGCAAAACGGACACAATTTAAAAGAGGAGCTATATTCTCTGAAAAATGAAACTGCTTATACCTCCTTTCTGTTTAAGCCTTCAATCTTCACATCAATAGGAAAAACAAATTTCTTTATTCTTTGCTCCATCAAAGAATATAAAGATTAGTCCTGAGATCTAAAAAGGTTGTTACTTCCATTAAGTTAAGAACAAGATCAATATGAACCTTCAGACATGGATCAATAAGAAAAAATGGAAGAGATTTTAAACTTTATTGTCAAAATAATAAGGTGGAAAACTAGAAAGAAGGAGGTTTTCTAACAAACTGAGTCACCATCTTTATTTTTTATTTATCAGTATCTATATATATCACATATCTATATATGTGAAGGAACATATAGTTATTTGCTTAAAGTCCATTAATCAGAACAATGCCAGGAGAAAATGATTTAAATTTGTGCAATTCTTAATTGGAGAATAATTATTAAAAAGCAAATTTATTACTTTCAAGTTTCACCAAGTAACAGAAAGGTCCTGGGGGACTTGCTGTAATGACCAGATAAGGCTGTCTGCAATTAGCATGCCTCTTATATGTATGTTAATCAGTATTCCAACCACTGAAGCCTGCTCAGAAACATTTTGTTCTTTTAACCATTTAAAGCATTCCCTTTCTAATCTTGCTCACATTATTAGTTCGCATAGGCAATGAAAGAATTCCAGTAGCAAAGTAAATTTCATTTTAGGGATTGTTCACATTCCTTATAGTAGTTTAAATTAATGAGGTCCTTACTAAGTTTGGTTTTTACCTTTTTCTAAACTCTCAGCTTTTTATTTGTTTATTATTATTATTTTTTTTCCATTCAATAGCTTATTATGATAAAAGAAGATAGGACGAGTTTGAGACCCATAGTGGCCATTTCTTATAACTTTTAACTACTTTTCAGAAGCAGGAATAAGAAAATCATTATGAGGCCAAAAGTCTACCATGACATAGTGAGATAACAGATCAAATCTCTTAAGGATATGTGTTCGAAAAGAAAAGATTCCGGCATCTTAAAAGTACTTAGCATAAACCCTAGTATTCAGTAATTGTTTTGTTTTTTGTTGTTTTTTATCTTAAGAGCAAGGACCTCCTCTTATATAACCACATTACAATGATCAAAAACAAAAAGGTATTAACATTTTTAATGGTTAACATCTTTTGAAGCCAGATTTGAAGCCATGGACATTGGAAAATGATCTTAAAAGTTTTGCAAATACTAAAATCAGTGATTTTTAAAAAAATAATGGCAAAATGAAATGGATACTGGCTTGGGATTCAAGAGGTTCTGCCTTTTTTGTCACCGCTTGTTATTGGGCTTTAAGAAAGTCACTTACTCTCAGGATCTCAGTATACTAAGCCACAAATGAAGGAACTGGCTTAACTAGCCACCAAAATCTCTCCCAGTTCCAAACTGTTTTCATCCTGTATAAAGATTACTAACGGTGAAAAACGACTGCTTTTCAACTCAAAAGTATGAAATCTTCAGCTTACTTTTCTGCCTTAAACTTTACTGCCAAAGCCGTACAGCAAGTTTCAACCAAGTGTGCCCATTCTCTTGAGCCTCTCTCTAATGTTGGCTGAGAAATAAGGCTTTTTAAAACAATATGCTTTGACTTCACTGCATTTAAAACATAGTAGTAGAGGCTTTAAAGAAAAAAAATTTACGATGTTATATAAAAATAGGCCAAGTGTAATAACATCTAACATTTGTACAGCTCCTTAAGATTTATAAGGAACTTTCACATATTATTTCATTTAATCTTCTCAACAAGATATAGAGCTGTTATGTTTTCCATTCTGCAAAAGTTAAGCTTGAATGTGGTATTAGGATTGGCAGATTTCTTACTCTACAGTCCATGCTCTGTCCATTACACCACCTCAAATGTACTATAACTACCCTAGATCTCACCTTGAGTTAGCAGCAAATGTTTCTTAAAATACTTAAATGTAAGCCATCACAGTCCCATTAGATTAGGAAAGCAGAGCCAAAACCTTGCCCACAGTATATCAAAATTTCTTAATTTTTATTTGTTTAAGCTGTTACTGAAGATTCAAGATAACTTTAAAAAGTTAAATAATTAAGACTAAGAATGAAAAGAAGACAAGTATTTTTGTTTGCAGCTAAAATGGAGCCACATTAAAGCAATGTAAATACAATTTATAATTCATTTAGTTCCTAACACTGAAATGATATAATTATTTTTTGGATATTTTACATCTTTTCAAAATTTTATTGTCCTCTTGAGACTCTACACAATTCAATTTAGACTGTCTGAAGAGTCCTTGTATGAAGAGCTCAGGTATAGAATATGGCTTGGAAAGATGGTAAGATCTTCAGATCCTCTAGGAGCCAGCATCACATTGCCACTGATTATTAAATAAATGTATTTAAATTATTAAACACATTAAATATTAGATTATTAAATAGATCTATAGATATATAAATATAAATATATAAAATAAATAACATTAAATTATTAATTAAATTATTAAATATTATTTTATCAATGATTATTATTAAATCAATTATCTTAATCATTAAGTTAATTATTTAATGACTAATTATTTAATTATTAAATTAATATTAGATGATTTAGTATTATATACTAAATATAGTATCATTAAATACCACACTAAATTGCATAGTAAATCAATACACTGATTATTAAATACTCTTTATCCCGTAGTCCCCGAGATACAGATCATTCAATCTGTTAAGAGTGCAGGCAGAATAAAACCCAGTTTATTTGAAAACCAGCCCAAATTTACCCAGCCTTCATCACTATGGTGTCTCTATAAGTGACGATGATGACTAAATTGTTTGTTGCAGAACGTATGTCAGGTTGAGGGTTTCTATGAACATGTAACATTGGTAACCTCTTAGAAATTCAGGCCAATACTTCAGATTGTCAGCAACTGATCAACTGTTATAACTCCAACACCTTTTAGTCACTGCTCAAAAATAATAATCATAGATTTATAGTTCTGCAGCATGTAAGAGCACATGCACCTCTTATCAATGGTTTTCCAGAATTTTCTTTTTTCTTTTTTTAAGATTTTATTTATTTATTTGAGAGAGAGAAGCAGACTCCCCACTGAGGATCCCCAGAACCCTGGGGCCATGACTTGAGCCCAAGGCAGATGCTTAACCAACTGAGCCATGCAGGTGTCCCAGAATTTGCTCTCTTCTTAGTAACAGCTACTAGCTTAAACACAGGTGTCATTTTCCCAAAAGCCATTAATTAATCACTGCCCTTGATAATTAAAACAAACAAACCACGCCTCAACTTCTTTCCTTTTGTAGCAGGATGCCTTTCTCACGATTAGGAATGTTTATGCAAAAGAAAAAGCAATACAAGAAATCGTGTCAAGGTGGAGGTAAAAGTAGCAAAGCTTTCAAGTTTCTCTATTGGCAGAGAGAAAACACCACTGGATTCTTGCACCCCTTTCTGGACACGTGCCCACTCTCAGTAAGTGTGGCTTTCCGAGCTGCAACACCAGAGTTAGTTTTGAACAGTTCCTTACAAAATCCAGTGAGTATCTGAGGGCGGCCAAGGGAAAGAGCACAGTGAGGCAGCGCACACGGCAGCCACAACAGGCCCCAGAGCCAGAGCGCCCGGGTCCAACTCCCAGTTCCGCCCTAGGTGATTTTGTTAGTGACGATGCGGAGAAGCTGAGAAAATAACAGGAAACCCCAGATAGAAGCTTATTTTTCTCTCTTAGATAAACGTCCACAGGCTGGCAGTGCAGGGCTGGTGCAGAGTCTCTGCTCCCCAGAGTTCACAGAGACCCAGGTCCCTCGGAGGCTGCAGCCCTGGTCTAAGAGGAGCTTCACCTAGGGCAGGAGGAAGGAGGGTTGGAGAGGGAAAGAAGGGGTGGTGGGGACAAGCCAACTCTCTCTGGTAGTTCCCTGAAATTACCCACAACACTATTTTTGTGTCATTAATCACACTTAAGTGCAAAGGGGGTTAGGAAGTGTGGGCCACATGCCCAGATGGAACTGTTCTTACTACAAGAAAGAGGCGAAAACAGATATTGATGTGCTCGCGGTCTCTACACACCCTGTGTGATCTTAGCCACTTTATGCCGCTGACTTCCCACCTGGGAAATGGAAACAAGGATAGAGTCTCCCATCATAAAGTTACTGGTACATGAAATGATAGTAATCAATACAGAGGGACTGGCACGGTGTCTGACACATAATGAACACCCAACAAGGGAAATAATTACTTGCCTTCAAATATTTTCTTGTGCTTACTGATTTCCTTTTGTTAAAAATTATATAAACTGTTTCATTCCCTCTGGTTTACCTATTTTTCTCTCTAACCCCCAAGTTATACGCACAGTATAGACAGACTGATCTTGTCAAGTTACTGCTTTCAGCAAGGTCCCCCCCTTTCTAATGCTCTTGCCCACACACACACACACACACCACACAAACAACACACCACACACACACATTCATTCTCTTTCTCTCACAGAAAACTTTAGTGACATCACAATACCTAAATTTAAGTGCAAACTCTTCCGTCTTTACCTCCTCAATACCTTTCCAACAGTATCTTCCACTATGATCCAATTAGATCATACTAATAACAATGACAAAAAAGGATGAAGATCAAAAGTAATAGAGGCTGTCCCTTTGTAAAGTTTTTTCTTCGCAACATAACATGCTCAGTGCTTTATATAAACTCTCTTTTAATCCTCATAACCCTGTGAGGTTATCATCACTATTATCCCCATGTTATAAATTATGACTAAAGCTTAGAAAGGTTATACCCAAAGTCACAGCAAGTATCTTGCAGGACTGTGATTTGAACAGAGGTCTGTCAGGTTCCAAAGCTGTCGTTTAACCACTGTGTGGCACCTGTTTCCTGTACAAACCTTCCATCTGTGTCCTCTGTACACACCTGAGTCACCTTAGAATTCTTTTTCTAATCACATCCTGCAGAGTTTCATGACAGTCTAGCACATTTCTGATCTCTTCTATGGGCTGCTCATCAACTATAATGAAGTAATGATTACATTACAGTAATTACATTATATTAATAAGTGATAAACAGCAAAATAGCACTTGTCTTATACTGTCATAATATTACATGGTTCTAAGAACCATACATATACTAACTCACTTAATCCTCACAACAACCCTGTGAATTAGACCATAATTATTGCCATTTTATAATGAGGTAAATGAGGCCTGAGAGACTAAACAACTTGCCTGAGTTCACATAGGTAGTAAATGTTGGAGCCAGGGTTCCAACCCAAGCACTCTTTATCTCCTCTCTGACAAAATGTATTCTTTCTGTATCCCTTACTTAGATATTAAATCACATACACCTATAATTTATTTTTTCTGTTTATTTTTTAAAATATCTTTATTTAATTTTTTTCACGTTCCAAGATTCATTGTTTATGCACCATACCCAGTGCTCCATGCAATACATGCCCTCCTTAATATCCACCGCCAGACTCACCATCCCTCCCCCGCCTTCCAAAACCCTCAGTTTTTCGCAGAATCCACTGTCTCTCATGGTTCCTCTCCCCCTCCGATTTCTCTCAATTCATTTTTCTTTTCCTTCTCCCAATGTCCTCCATGTTATTCCTTATGCTCCACAAGTAAGTGAAACCATATGATAATTGACTTTCTCTACTGACTCATTTCACTCAGCATAATCTCCTCTAGTCTCATCCATGTTGATGCAAAAGTTGAGTATTCATCCTTTTTGATGGGTAATATTTCACTGTGTCTATGGACCACATCTTCTTTATCCATTCGTCTGTTAAAGGGCATCTTGGGTCTTTCCAGTTTGGCGATTATGGACATCGCTGCTATGAACACTAGAGTACATATGGCCCTTATTTTCACTACATCTACATATACCTTATAATTTAATCCTTTCATATATTAAAGTATAAGGCACAAGATAAATGGATAAACAAAATATGATATATTCATACAATAAAATAACATTTGGCCATAAAAAGTAATGACTTTTTGATATATGCTACGACATGATGGACCCTGAAAACATTATGCTTAGTAAAATGAGCCAGACACAGAATGACAAATATTGTACAATTCCACTTATATGAGCTACCTAGAATAAACAAATTCATAGGGATGGAAAATAGAATAGAGGTTACTAGGGGCTAAGGGGAAGGGGGAGAGAAAGTTATGGTTTCACAAATACAGAGTTTCTGTTGGGGATGAAGAAAAAGTTTTGGATACTGTGAATGCATTTAATGACACTGAACTGTATCCTTAGGAATGGTTAAAATTATAAATATTATATTTTACCACAATCAGAAACCAGCACATTATATTTCAGTTATACTTCATAGACTCTACTGAAAGTTGATGAATCCTTTCTGAGACCAGGAGATAGTAGGAAATTTTCTACATGGTTGGCAGACAGGAAATGACACCTACCCTTTCTATGAAACACTAAAGCAATCAATCCGTAACCATGTCTTACTTTCCCAACATGATCAATAGTACCTTTAAGAAAAAAGTTTCGCACACATGCACACACAAAAGATGCTCAATAAAATTTATATTCAAAGCCTCATACGGATACAAATACATAAGTAATCTTTACAACTATTTCAGCAGGATTCAAGGACAATGCCATAATTTTCATTTTGTAAATGGAGACTATAAGGTACAAAGAAAAGTGACATATTTGGATAGCTCTGTAAATCTGACACTCTGTAAATCAGGTAGTAGGCTCTCTACTTATTATTTGATAAGTTACTGGATCATGCAATCTTGAAAAACACCACAAAACATCAACCTGATACTCATGCTAGAAGGGATTAAAGCACAGTAAGGTGAATACTGATTATCACCTGTAGCTCTCCTCCTCCACCTGTACTCCTCCCTCCCCACGGCATTCAACAGGTACTCCAGATTGAACTGGGAATGTTTAAAGACCCTAATTCAGAAGAGGTAACCAATTACTACCCACTAGCAGTGACCAGGATGGAGAAATGAATAAAAGTGGCGCCTGTTCTTTAAAAAAGTAACCCCAACCACTTCTGATGAAGAGGTTCCAAAACCTTTTTTAGGTGGGACTCAACCTGCTCACCAGCCAGACTCTTCCCCATCTCACGCCACCCATGCCCAAACCCTCCCTCTCTGGTTACTGACAAGCAGCAAAGTGGAATTTCTCTTCTTGCTCTCTGCTTGGCTTCTGTTAGAGGCAAAAATCATAAACAACAATGGAATTACTAAAAGCTTGACACCAGAGAGAAAAGATGCAATAAAAGCTAACGTATTCACTAATTGAATATTTAATAACTGAAATATCACTAAGGTATCTTTGTATTTCTTGGAATGATTTCTAAAGTGACTTAAGTGTCCTAATCAGGAATGAGGAATTGTTAATGTAATGCTGTACGATAAGATCAATACTTACCTGTCTGAATAACAACTTGTGATTTTACATCCTAATTAAACAACCAAAAATTCCATCTTAGATATATGAGGACGAGAATCCCACTCAAAAGCAGCCAAGCCTTTACCTCATTTTTCATGAAGTGAATGGATCTGATTAGTTTCCTGAAACATCACCCCTACCTTTTCCCCCACAACTGTAGCACCTTTCTTGCCTCACACCAAGCAATCTGTGCCCATGTTTCCAATTAATGTGACCGTGACGTGAGGAAATGAGGCTTAGGTAGAATTTCTTTGGCTTGTGACCAATGCTTAAGCTATAATGCAGCATGGCTTTGTTTGGTATTAGAAATTAAACTTCAGAAGTCCTAGAAAAATTCCCAGCTGCGTCAAGTCCGGACAATGGACACCTTATAAATCTTGTGACAATCAGCTTAATATTAACATACACAACAGAATTCAAAGGGTAACAGAAGGAAAGTGGAAACCAAGAGAAGCTATATGGGTCAAAGAGGAAGGCAATAAAGTAACCAGTCCAAAAAAAAAAAAAAAAAAGTGAAGGCAATTAGCTGGAAACCAAGTAGAAAGAGAATCCTGAAACCTGGTTAGTGATAGTTAAAATCTAAGGAAGCAGAACCCCTTTCTTTGGAGTAGGTGATGTAGTGTGTCCACACACAGCTGGATACAATCATTAAGGAGAGTGAAAGTAGGAAGAGATTGGGGAAAACTGCATTTTATTACCTTTGTCTCAACACTGGAAGATATCTGCTAGGTCAGAAAAAAACTGATTCCAGCCACAGCTCTCTCCCTTTCCATTTGCCTGAATATGGCCTCAGACACCTCAAGCTACCCACCAGATCCTTCTCCTTCTAATAAATCCCCCACTAACCTATGAAATCACTAATCTACCCTCTCTCTTCAAAGCACACTGCCTATGCATCCTGCAACACATGCTTTCTGTCCTTTCAAGGAGAATCATTGAACTGAAGTCAAGGTAAATGTTTGACATTCCGTGGGAAGATGACTGCAGAGCTCTGGAGGATGAATAATGTGACCTTTCAGAATAACTTTTGGAGAAAGATGCATTGTTTTGTGGGAAGTAGAAGGCAGTTAATCCCTGGCATGTGCTCAGGCAGCTCTACCTTATTTCAGGTTTCCCACTTTTAAAACAATTTTAGGAGCGCCTGAGTGGCTCAGTGGATTAAAGCCTCTGCCTTCGGCTAGGGTAATGATCTCAGGGTCCTGGGATCGAGCCCCACATCGGGCTCTCTGCTCAGTGGGGAGCCTGCTTCCCCCACTCTCTCTGCCTGTCTCTCTGCCTACTTGTGATCTCTCTCCTCTCTGTCAAATAGATAAATAAAATCTTAAAAAAAAAAAAAAACAAAAAAACCCACAATTTTACCTCCGGTAAGAGGTACAAAGTTCTAAACATATTAAATAAGAGGTATCTCCCACCCCACATAATTTTATATATTTTACTTCTCTGAAGTTGATACTTCTAACTCAGCAAAAAGTTTCCAAGGCATTTGAGGTACCTGAAGTCCAGCCAGAGTCTTTGGCTGGCAGAAGTTCCTGCTGGGAAAGAGAGAGGCCCACCAGTGCAACCACATGAAAACAGAACCATGAAAACCAAAGAGGGTGAAGAAGAGACTGGGGAAGGCTCCCTGGACCAGCATTTGTAAACAGCTTTCGGAACACTTCTTAGCAGAGATAAGATGTGAAGCAACTGTGATGAATCCCAGAACTGCTGTCTTGGTAAGGACCCATGAGCTCACTCTGGTCTGTCCACCTACCTCCAGTGGATGAATCCCAGAAAGATGACCATGTTAATTCCTAAAGGATCCCAGATACAGAGACCAATATTACTACTACTGAAAAACTCACTATGCTAAAGCTCTTCCGCAGGACCAAGAAAGCACCAGACATTAATTATGGCAATCCTACAACCGCTTTTTAGAAGTGAGGACCATTCCTCTCTACCACGGAAGTTCCACACAAAAAACCCTCACTGTTCAGATTCCACCTCTCCAAAAAGCCTTCCTTGACTCCCTAATTGGGAGTCATATCCTCCTCTGTGTTCTCATAACACCCTCTACAATGTTTTACCTGAGCACTTCACACACTGTAAAGCCACCGATGCTTTATCTGTCTCCCCAGACTGTGAAGGCCTTAAGGAAGTGATTCCCTGTGCATTGTCATAAGTACTCAAAAAAAAATTTCTTGGATCAATGAAAAACAATATTTCCCCTTTCAGGATATTTTGAATTACATCCATCTTCCCTGCCCCAAAAAAATGAGGTGGATCAGTCAGGAAGGAAGAGTTTAAGAAGGCAGAATCGGAGAGTGCCTAAGAAAGTTAAAATCTAAAACAGCTGGCTTTATAATGACACGCTACTTTCCCAAATGTGTGACTCTGAGCAACTTACTTGTCTATGCTTCAGCATGCTCACCTACAAAATGATGATAATAACGGTAGTTATCCCACAGATTTTTGGGAGGATTAAACAAAACAATATATGCAAAATACCTGGTAGAGCAGCTGACTCATCCTAAATAATGAATAAATGCTTGCTACTGCTGCTGCCAAAAACAAAAACAAAAAAACATATGACAGCGGGAAGGGTGACAGGTCAGGATTTAGGAGAGTTGGATTCTACATATCCTGGGACTCTCTTGCTGGTCATGTGATCTCAAGTAATGAAAAGCAAATCATTCTCATCTCTGGTCTTTACTGAAGTAATGTAATGATTGGTGCCTAGGTGCACATTATCTTAAGAATGAAAATGTGTTTTTTAAAAAAAAAGAATGAAAATGTGTTTTCAAAAAGGGGAACTGTGGGGGTGGGGAGAAAGATTGTGTTTTCAGAAAGGGAATATTGATAAGTATTCTGCCTGGCAAATTATTTGGGTGGAAAAGAAAAAGAATTATTTTAGATTAAGACTTTTTAAAAAATATGAATATATTCCCAGGCAAAAAAAAAAAAAAAAGTCTCCTGCACCAAATTATAAGGCCCAGAGAGAACACACTACCTAATGCTTAGATCCCCAACTTTCAGTACAGCGCCTGATACTTTGAAGGCCATAATGCTTGTGGAACTCAGGACAAACACACCAGAGTGAATTATGAACAGTCTCTTCGCTGAACATAAAATACTTACTGTCTATACAACTCACTTGAAAACTACTATGAAAACTCATGCGGCATCTCTTGGAATACTTTTAGAATATTGTATGATTTCATGTTGCTATGTAAGCATCTATAAAAGAACTGTGGTCCTTGGATGTCCATCAACAGATGAATGGATAAAGAGGATGTGGTATATATACACAATGGAATATTATGCAGCCATCAAAAAATGAAATCTTGCCATTTGGAATGACATGGATGAAACCAGTGGCTATTATGCTAAGTGAAATAAGTCAATCAGAGAAAGACAATTATCATATGATCTCACTGATATGAGGAATTTGAGAAACAAGACAGAGGATCATAGGGAAAAGGAGGGAAAACTGAAACAAGATGAAACCAGAGAGGAAGACAAACCATAAGGGACTCTTAATCTCATGAAACAAACTGAGGGTTGCTGGAGGGGTAGGGGGTGGGAAGGATGGGGTGGCTGGGTGATGGACATTGGGAGGGTATATGCTATGGTGAGCACTGTGAATTGTGTAAGACTAATGAATCACAGACCTGTACCCCTGAAACAAATAGTACATTATATGTTAATTTAAAAAATAAAAATTTAAAAGTCCAAAAAAAAAAAAAAAAAAAACAGAACTGTGGTCTTTACCGTGAGTAAACCCTTTGAAGGCAAGATCTATGCCTTGTATTTCCTCTCAAGCTCTGTATTTCTTAACACCACGTTTCATATATACAGAAATCAATAATTAGTTGCTAGCTGATAGATCATATGTGGCAGCCTAAAATAGTCAGTGTATCCAAGAAAAAAATTGAGAATAAAAATTTCATCTTGGTACTCATTTCTGTTTTTAGCTTTATATCTAAAAACTAATGAAACTGTAACTGTTCAATATCATACAAGAGGATTAAAAAGATAATCTGTAATCATTATTTTTGCTTCAGGGAAAAAAGATACCCAATAAATAGGAAGCTGTATTAAAATAGGCATTTCTAAGAAGCCAGGGAGGTTTGTGCCTGGGTTCCTAAAGTCTGATGGATACAAGGCAGAGCTTTACATGAGCTGGACTAGCCATCTCAGGGAAGGCACTGAAAGTGACAAACATTTTGATATCCATAACTTTTTTTAGAAGGTAATTTATTTTCTACTAGTGGCAAGACTTGTGGTAACATTTTTTTTTAAACTTAAAACCACTGGTTTAAGAGGTAAGATGGTTAAAAAAGAAAACAAAACTTAAGAGTAGCATCTCCAAATATAACTTGAGAACTTATTTGCAGTAGAGTTCAGATACTTCTACCTTTTACCAATAATTACTCCTCTTTTGTTTAGAAAGATCAGCTAAATCAATTCTGGAGGTCAACAGAATGAAAAATGTCATAGGCAGAATCTTTATAACTCTAGGGAAACTTTGCAAACCTTCAAAGTGAGAAGGTTAAATGAGGAAAAGAGGCAAATTTATTAAGCGATTTATATATATTTGATTCCATGGAAATTTTAACTAAGTCTGGCAGTTAAGCTCTATATAAGACCATAAGGAGTTCCCTTAGGCTGAGACAACTCTCTAAATCCCTCCAGTAATATGGCACCATTCTTAGGGGTTAAGGTATCTTATCCTTCAGGATACATATTGGAAAAGGAGGATTGCCATGGGGACTGGCTGCTTTCTGACTGATTTAGGACGATGAGACCATGGGGGGGGCGGTGCCTGAGTGGCTCAGTCAGTTAAGTATGCAATTCTTGATTTGGGCTCAGATCATGATCTCAAGGTTGTGGTATCAAGCCCTGAGACCAGCTCGGAGCTCAGCATGGAGTCTGCTTGGGATTCTCTCCCTCTCTCTTTGTTCCTCCCCCCACCCTTGGTTTGTGCATGAGCACTCACAAGCACACGCTCTCTCTCTCTCTCTCTCTAAAATGAATAAAATTTAAAAAAAAATAAAAAAGATGATGAGACCATGGACAGCAAATAGACCACCACAACTTAGGATCAGAGAGCAGGCAGTCCTAGTGCTACTACTTCAGCCCTCTTCTCTAGAATAAGAAAGTACTCTAGCTTGATCCCTACATTTTAACTCTTCCCAATTGGAAGAGTGCTATTGCAGTCTTTTGTGGCTACTTCCTCATCATTTCCTAAAGGAAAAAGGGATAAGGAAAACATTCTCTCCCTTCAGAGTTTCCACCAAAATTGGAACAAAGAAATTTTAAGTCATATATAGGCAAGGACAGTTCACTTCTGCCACTCTCTGAGGCCCTGACATGTCTAAACATCTATTTAATCTTCCATGGTTAGTTGTGCTGTGACCTCCTTTTTCATACATAAGATCCACCATGGAGCCACATGTCAGCCACATTGGTGCTTTCTGGAAAGGCTATGATGTTTAGTCTCTGCCTGAGGAAACACACTCCTTCAGTATCTATCATATTCTTACCCATTCCTGTAATTTTGTTCTTGCTCCTCTACTGTGATGCAGCCTCTAAGCCCTTCCCTTATCAAAATCATCTTCACCCACAGAGTCCATCACCTTTGATGCTACTTATCTACTGCAGACCAAAAGTAAAAATTTCCCCCTCCTTAAAATTTCCCCCCTTACTGAGAGTCTACTGATAATTTACTGGCATGGATTAGTTGTTGTTTTTCTACATGAATACTACATCTACCTAATCACACCAAACATTAAGGAAAAGGAATCTATCTTATATTTTTCTTTTTGGCACATAATAGATGCTCAACAAATGTTTGCTGCATGAATCCCTTAAAATGGCGTATGCTTACAATGTTTTACATACATTATAAGAGTTCAATAAATACTTGGTATTTACACGAGTAAGGGAAATTACTGCAAGGGCTTTTGCCATAAAGCTACTGAAGGATATCCTATCTAGTGTAAACACAGAGTGTTCTAAGGCTTAAAGAATGCTGGCATTACTCTAGGTGATGAGAAAGAGTTAAAATTGAGTATGAAAGATAATTTATACCTTGGCATACTTGTAATCCTTTTTAAATATGTAAATATTTAGATATCTATGTATTTAATTTACTTAATGTGTATATTATTAGTTTATAATGCTTAACTATAAACAGCTCTCATTTGTAGAAGAAGTTTAATTATGAAAGAATGCTCGCTATTTTCTCTATTTTCTTTAACCATGACGAAGGGAAGCCTATCAGGACATACTGCAATGCCATAAGCCAAGCACCCTCTTGCTTATTCTAACTGCTGGAAACCTAATTAGGAAGCAATAAACAATTCCCTGCATGCTGGCCTTAGAAACTCCAAGTGTAAGCAAAAATACAACAACGTGAAAAAGGTTCTGTAATTATCACTATTTATTATTATCTCAAGCCTTATTAAGCACCAAAAGACAAAGAGTTGTCACCAACTAAATTTAAAGAGGACTTTTATTTTCTTCCTTTAAAAAAGATGTGGTAAGATATGTGAATATATGACCCCCACCCCCACACTCCCACCACCACGAACATATTTTCAGAGAATTCTCACTTCAAGGGAAAAAAATGATAATTTTTAACTTTTAGGAATGTACTTTGCCTAAAATTGAAATAAATTATTTCAAACAAGATGTCTTTTTAAAGAAGGGAATTACAGTGTATAAATCAAACCAAACATTTCATCCTATGATACATATTATACCATTATTTTACTTTGGAAGTAAAAGTACTGCTTTTTGAAAATCTGCCATCACAAAATTTCAAAGAGCTCACTTGCAAATGCCAAATGGATACAGCTGATTACCATTACTTTAATTGATTTCGGTTTTATAGTCACCAGGTCAGAAACAGGAAAATTTAATCTAATTATAAATACAATGCAAGAAACACTTTTAGATACCTCCTTTAAAAGGGGGATGAGAACTTGGAGTGCCTGGGTGGCTCAGTCAGTTAGGCATCTGACTCTTGGTTTCAGTTCATGATCTTGGGGTCATGGGATCAGCCTGGATCTGGCTCCACACTCAGTGGGGAGTTCCTTGGGATTCTCTCTGTCTCCCTCTGCCCACCCTCCACACTCACACACTCTCTTTCTCAAATAAACAAATAAATAAATCTTAAAAAAAAAAGAGAACTTTAAATTAAGCAAGTTCAATACCCTGGGGGAAAAAAACCCCATAAAATTAAGGGAAAAGGTACATAGGCTTTTTCAGAAAATGAAAATGAGTGATGGCTCAATTTTTAAAAATAATAATACCAAAGATTTGGTCTAATTTGCAAAAAGTAATTAGCTATATTTGAAAAACAATAGTGATCCAAATGAAGGGAACAAAACGAAATTAAAAAACCTGCTGAATTTGACTACAAATCAATTCATTTCTGAGGCTATACTAGAAGTAACTAAAAGAACACTAAATTAACATTTTCAATAAAGTGACTTTGATTATTAATCTCTAAGAGAAGGAATTGTAATTAATTCTGGTTCTGTGATTCCTATTGAGGAGTTCTGGATCTAAGTAAGTGAGAAATAATGGTCAACAGTCTTCTTTTTCTGTACTGTCTTTGTTTTTGCCATCAGGGTAATACTAGCTTCATTAAATCAGTAAGGAAGCATTCCAGTCAATCTTCTGGAAGAGACAGTGTACAAAAAAATGGTGTTAATTCTTCTTTACATGTTTGGTAGAATTCTCCAGTGAAATATTGGAACTAGAGATTTCTTTTTCAAGAGTTTTTAAATTACAGCTTCAATTTCTTTAATGTTTAATGCGCTATTCAGATTATTTCATCTTGGTTGAATTCTGGTAGTTTGTATTTTCCAAGAAATTGATTCATTTCTTCTAAATTATCCATAAATGGGCATAAAGTAATTTATAGTATTCCCTTGTTATCTTTTTAATGTCTGCAGGCTTTGTACTGATATCCCCTATTTCATTCCTGATATGGATGATTTGTATTTTTTTTAACTTTTTTCAGTCTTATCAGAGGTTTAGCTTTTCACTTCATTAGTTCTGTTTTTTCATTGCTGAAATATATCTGGACAATTAAGAATTATATATGTTTAAAGTATACAATTTGGTTATTTGATCCACATATACATTGTGAGATAATCACCACATTCAAGCAAGTTAACATATCCATCTCTTCAAACAGCACATTTTCTTTTTTTGTGATGAGAACATTTAAGATCTACCCTCTACCCTAGCAAGTTTCAAGTGTATAATATTGTTAACTACAGTCACATTGCAGTACATTAGATTTATAGTATTTATTTATCTTGCAAAACTGAAACTTTGTCCTCTCAACCCACGTCATCCCAACCTCAGCTCCTGGTAACTACTATTCTACTCCCTGCTTCTATGTTGTAAACTATTCTAGATTCCAGGTCTAATGTTATGTTTGTCTTTCTGCATCTGGCTTGTTCATCTATATTGTTACAAATGGCAGGATTTTGTTCTTTTTAAAGGCTGAGTTATATTCCATATACACAAAATCACATTTTCCTGATCCATTCATCTGTTGATGGACACTTGGGTTGTTTCCTTATCTTCACTATTGTAAATAATGATGAAATAAACATAGTAGTGCAACAATCTCTCAAGATGCTTATTTCATTTCCTTTGGTTATATACACAAAAAAGAGATTGCTGGATGATATGGTAGTTTTACTTTTACTAAGGAATCTCCATATTGTTTTCCATAATAACTGTAACAATTTACATTACCACCAAGAGTGTACAAGGTACCCTTTGCCACAACGTTATCATCACTTGCTATCTTTTGTCTTTCTGATAATAGCCATTCTAACAGGTGTGAAGTGATATCTTACCATGATTCTGATTTGCATTTCCCTAATGATAAGTGAAGTTGCACATCTTTCACAGACCTGTTGGCCATTTGATGTCTTCTTTGGAAAAAGTGTCTAGTGAGCTCCTTTGCCCATTTCTGATCAGGTTATTTGTTTTTTGTTTGATTGTTTGCTATCAATTGAATGAGTTCCTTATGTATTTTGGATATTAACCCTTTACAAAATACATGGTTTGCAAGTATTTTCTCCCATTCTGATTACCTTTTTATTTCATTGACTGTTTCCTTTGCTAGATAGAAGCTTTGTTTGATGCAGTCTCATTTGTCTGTTTTGCTTTGTGCCTGTGCTTTCGATGTCATATCCAAAAAATCATTGCCTAAACCAATGGTAAAGAATTTTTTCCTCCCTGTGTTTTCTTCTAGGAGATACATGGCATCAGGTCTTACATTTAAAAGTCTTTAATATATTTTGAGTTGGTTTTTGTGTATGGTGTAACATAAGGATCCAATTTCATTCTTCTGTATGTGAATATCCAGTTTTCCCAACACCATTTACTGAAGAGACTATCTTTTTCCCATTCTGTTTTGGCACCACTGTCAAATACTTGATCACAGATGTGTGGATTTATTTCTGGATGTTCCATTGGCCTATATGCCTATCTTATGCTAGTACTATACTGTTTTGATTACTGTATATTTGCAATATATTTTGAAATGAGGAAGTGTGAAGCCTCCAGCTTTGTTCATTTTGAGATTGCTTTTTTTTTTTTTTAAGATTTTATTTATTTGAGAGAGAGAGAGTGAGAGAGAACATGAGAGAGGAGAAGGTCAGAGGGAGAAGCAGACTCCCTATGGAGCTGGGAGCCCGATGCAGGACTTCATCCTGGAACTCTGGCATCATGACCCGAGCTGAAGGCAGTCACCCAACCAACTGAGCCACCCAGGTGCCCCTTTTTTGAGATTACTTTGACTATTCTGGGTCTTTTATGAATCTGTATGATTTTTAGGGTTTTTTCCCTATTACTACAAGGAATGTCATTTGAATTATGACAAGATTTACAATGATTCTGTCGATAGTTTTAGGTAATATGGACATTTTAACAATATTAATTTTTCCAATTCATGAATTGGGATGTCTTCCCATGTATGTTTCTGCTTTAATTTCCTTCATCAACATTTAATGATTTTCAGTGTACAAGTCTTTCATCTCTTTGGTTAAATTCATTCCTATATATATTTCTTTTTCATTACTACTGTGAATGCGATTACTTAATTCCCTTTTCAGATAGTTTGTGTATAGAAACATGATTGATTTTTATATATTGATTTTGTATTCTGCAACCTTACTGAATTTGTTTATCAGTTCTAACAGTTTTTTGGTTGAGTCTTAGTGTTCTCTCCATATAAGATCATGTCATCTGTAAACATAAATAATTCTTCTTTTTCCTTTCCAGCTTGCATGGCTTTTATTTCCTTTTCTTGTCTAATGGCTCAGTCTGGGATGTCCCATACTATGTTGAAAGAAGTGGCAAGAGTGCACATCCCTTATATCAGATCTTAGATGTGGGCTTCTCATATATGGACTTCATTGTGTCGTGGTAAGATTCTCCTATATGTATTTCATTGAGAGTTAAGTATCGGGCATCTCTTGTAGGGCAGCTCTAGTGGTGACAAACCCCGTCAGTTTTTGTTTGTCAAAGAAAGACTTTATGTCCCCTTCATTTTTAAAGAATAATGTTGCCAGGTATAATATTCTTGGTTGGCAATTTGCTTGGTTGGAATATGCTGAATATATCATCCCACTCTCTCCTGGCCTGCAAGTTTCAGGCTGAGAAATCCACTGATAGTTTTATAGAAAGTCCCTTGTATATAATGAGTTGCTTTTCTCTTGCAGTCTTCAAAATTATCCTTTCTCCTTGACTTTTGACAATTTGATTACAATGTATCTCAGTGAAGTCTCGGATGATACTATTTGGGGACTTTTGAGTTTCATGTCTGGACTTAACTATTTGTTTCTCCCTCCAGATTTGGTAACTTTTTAGGCATTATTTCTTTCAGGACTTATTTCTGCTGCTTTTATAATCTCCCCTTCTGGGACTCCCATAATACATGTATTAGTTCTTTTTGATGGTCTCTCATAAATCCCTAAAGCTTTTTTCACCCTTTTTCATTCTTTTTTCTTTTTCTCTTCTGCCTAGGTAATTTTAAATAACCTGATTTTAATTTTGGGAGTCTACTGTTGAAGCTCTTTATTACATTTTACTATTTCTTTCACTGTACTTTCCAGTTTCAAAATTTGTTTGGTTCATTTTACAATTTTTCTTTGTTGCATCTCTCATTTTGGCCATGTATTGTTTTCCTGATTTCACTGAGTTGCCTATTTGTGTTCTCTTGTAGCTCACTGAGCTTCCTTGAAACAATTATTTTGAATTCACAGTCAGGCAATTCATAGATTTCCATTTTGTTGGCATTAGTTACAAGAAAATTACTGTGTTCCTTTGATGGTATCATTTTTCTTGGATTTTTCATGTTTCCTGAAGCCCTGCACTGACGTCTGCATATTTGAGGGCCAGTCATCTGCAGACTTTATGGATTGGCTTCAATGGGGAAAAACCTTCACCCACAGATGAGTATGAGGACACTGGCTGGGTGGGTGTATGGTGGCACTGGCTCCATGAGGATATAGCAGTGGTATGGAAGGAGTAGGCTCTGGAGCACTTGTGCCAATGGGGTCGAGGTGCACAGAGAGCAACCATGAAGCTTCGGGGCAAGTAGAACCACATAGGTCCTGGGACAAAGGTGGGGATGCACTTGCTGTGGCAGTGGCACCAGCATTCATGGTGTGGACTTGTATGGAGTCCAGCGCTTGGGGGAACAGAATGATCACAGTGCCTGGGACCAGAATGCAGGTGCGCTTACTGCAGTGGTGGCATTGATGCCCAAGGCACAGACATGTGCTGAGTAGTTGTGGAGCCAGGGTCCAGGACATGCATGTGGCTGTACAAGGTGAGTGTTAACTCTGGCTCCAGAGTTGGTGGGGCCATTCAGCACTCCTGAAAGAGGTGGAGATGCAAAAAGAGTTCAGCAGTATGGATTCTGGTAGCTCTGTCAGGGGTGTATGTATCTTTTTGAATTAGTGCTTTCATTTTCTTTGGGTAAATACCCAGCAGTGGAATTACTGGATTGTATATTTTTAGTTTTAGTTTTTTGAGGAAACTCCATACGATTTTCCATAGCAGCTGCACCAATTTCCACTCCCACCAACAGTGCACAAGTGTTCCCTTTTGTCCACATCTTCACCAACACTTGTTATTTATTTTGTTTTTTAATAACAGCCATTATGACAGGTATAAGGTCATATTTCATTATGGTTTTGATTTGCATTTCTTTGATGATTAATGACAGTGAACATCTATTCACGTGTCTGTTGGCCATCTGTTATGTCTTCTTTAAAAAAATGTCTACTGTGATCCTCTGCCCATTTTTTTAGTTGGCTTATTATTATCGTGTGTGTGTGTGTGTGTGTGTGTGTGTGTGTGTGTGTGTCTTGAGTTGTATAAGTTCTTTATATATTTTGGATATTAGCCCTTTATCAGATATTTCATTTATAAATATCTTCTCCCACACCATAGATTGCTTTTTTGTTTTGTTGATGGTTTCCTTTACTGTGCAAAATGTTTTTTAGTTTGATACAGTCCCAATTTTTTATTTTTGTTTTTGTTTCTCTTGCCTGGGGAGACATATCCAGAGAAATGTAATTAAGGCCAATGTCCAAGAGATTAGTGCCTATGTTTTCTTTTAGCAGTTCTATGGTTTCAGGTCTCACTTAAGTCTCATCCATTTTGAGTTTATTTTTGGTATGCTTTAAGAAAGTACTCCAGTTTCATTCTTTTGTATGTAGCTATCCAATTTTCCCAACACTATTTATTGGAGAGACTATCTTCTCATCACTGTATAATTTTGCCTCCTTTCTCATAGATTAGCTGATTATATAAGCATGGGTTTGTTTTTGAACTCTCTGCTCTGTTCTATCAGTCTGTATGTCCACTTTTGTGTGAGTACCATACAGTTTTAATTACCATAACTTTGTCATATATCTTGAAATCTGGGATTGTGATACCTCCAGTTTTGTTCTTCTTTCTCAAGACCGTTTTGGCTTTTGTCGTTCCTTACAAATTTTAGGATGTTTGTTCTAGTGCTGTGAAAAACATTATTGAAATTTTGAGAGGGACTGCACTGAATCTGTAGATTGCTTTGGGTAGTATGAACAATGTAACAATATTAATTCTTCCAATGCATGAGCATCGTACATCTTTCCATTTGTTGATGCTACCTTCAATTTCCTTCATCATTGTCTTATAATTTTCAAAGTATAGTTCTTTCACCTTGTTGGTTAAATTTATTCTTACTTTTATTCTTTTTGATGCCATTATAAATGGAATTGTTCTCCAAATTTCTCTTTCTACTCCTTCATTATAAGTGTATAGAAACAATAGATTTTGTATCCTTTAACTTTACTGAATTCATTTATTAGTTCTTTTTTTGCAGGTGGAGTCTCTAAGATTTTCTCTATATAGTATCATGTCATCTGCAAATAGTTAAAGTTTTACTTCTTCCTCACCAATTTAGATGCTTTTTTCTTTTTGTTGTCTGATTGCCATGACTAGGCCTCCAGTATTATGTTGAAAAAAGTGGTGATATCCTTGTCTTGTTTCTTGTTCCTGATCTTACAGAAGAAGTTGGCAGCTTTTCATCATTAAGTATGCTGTTAACTATTGATTTCTCATATATAGCCTTTGGTATGCAGTTGTTTATTCATTATTTTCGTTGTTCCTGTCAGGGGAGTAAGCACTGGGATCTACCATTTGCTGGCCTCACACTCCTCTATTGTTTTCTTATTTTTAATGCCCTGATTTCTGTTTTTATCATTACTGCTTCCATCTTTCTACTTGCTTTGGCTCTATTTTATCTCCTTTTTATTTCTTGGGTAGGAACTTATGTTTCTTTTTTTAAGATTTATTTAATTATTTGAGGAAGGGAGGGGCAAAGGGAAAGGAGAAGGATAATCCCAAACAGACTCCACATTGAGCATGAAGCCCAGCATGGGGCTCAGTCCCACAACCAATGAGATCATGACCTGAGCGGAAATCAAGAGTTAGACGCTTAAATGACTGAGCCACCCAGGCACCCCAGGAACTTAGGCTTCTTTTTTTTTTTTTTTTAAGATTTTATTTATTTATTATTTATTTGTCAGAGAGAGAGAGAGAGAGAACACAAGCAGGCAGAGAGGCAGGCAGAGGAAGAGGGGGAAGCAGGCTCCCTGCTGAGCAAGGAGGCTGATGCGGGACTCAATCCCAGGACCCAGGGATCATGACCTGAGCCGAAGACAGCTGCTTAACCAACTGAGCCACCCAGGCGTCCCGGAACTTAGGCTTCTTGAGGGAGTAAGTTACATTACCAATTTGAGACTCATTTCTAATTGTAAAGCATTTAGTGCTACAAATTTTCCTGTCAGGAATGGTTCAGCTACCTCTGACATATTTTGATATTTTAACATGTTTTATTTTCATTATCATTCAATATTTATTTTTTAGATTTCCTTTGAGACTTCCTCTTTGACCCATAGATCATTTTTCTCCCTGTTGTTTGTACTTTTGTTATTGAATCTATTATTGTCAGATAATATATTCTGTATGATTTTAGTTCTTTTAAATCTTTTGAGGTTTGTCTTATGGCCCATCTAGCTCAGTGAATGTTCCACTTGTATTCTGGTATTGTTCAGTTACATGTTCTATATGCATGTGCCAATTAGATTTTATTGGCTCATTATATTGTTCAGATCTTTTATATTCCTGCTGACTTTCTGTCTAGTACTTCCATCACTTGCTGACAAGGGAGTCCTGGGTCCATTTACATTTAACGTAATTTCCATAGTGGCTATATCCAACTTACTTTGTTCTTTTGTCCACTGAATATACATTAATGAATGTTGAGCAGGTATACTAAATACACAGCAGCAGTCACTGATTGGCTGAATTTCAGAACCCTAAGGCTGTCATTGATTTGCTAACTTTCAGAAGTGTAGTCACTGGAGTGAGGCTGTTATTGACTGGCTGATATTCAGAGGCATGGCCACTGGAGTGAGGCTGTCATTGATTGGCTGATTTTCACAGCATGTGTACTGATCCAAAGCTATTTCTAATTAACGATGGTTACTTATTCATAACTTGGGACTTCAGGCAAAGAACAGCCTTTTTCTTTCTTGAACATAAAAATTAAGTACTTTTAATTCTCAGTTCCCTTCAGAATAACCTGCAGGAGAGACCATAAAGGACTACACAGATCTTTATTTCTAGAGGTCTGATTTTCAGCTAGTGTTTTTATTCAAATGCATTAAGTGCAAATTATAGTGGTGGAAAAATAGCTCTAACTGCCAAAGCAGTATATTTGGTTGAAAAATGTTTAATACATGATATTTGGTGCATCTTAATACAGACAATATAGGACACAAAACAAAATCATTAAATACAGAAAGCCTGTATGTGAGGGTATGTGTGTGTCTTGATAAAGATTTTGGACTTCAGACAGTAAGAACCATGGACAGTTAAACTAAGGGTAGGGAAGATAGAAGAAGGTATTATAAACTAAAACAGAATTTGTCCTTTGGCTAATTTTAGTCTTCAAGGGTTTCAGACTGGTACCGTGCTGAACTCCTATTTAATGGCTAAGCTAACTTCTCTACACTATTTATAGGAAAAAGCCCAAGCTTCTGGAATTAGTTTTAGGGATTCAGGAACAAGTTGGTTTGGCTTTTCAACAGTTTTACTTCTCCAGCTTTTCCCATTTCTTGATATCTGAAGAGCTAGTACTAAAAGCCTAAGGCTTTCCATTCATCTCTACATAATTCTAAACTCGAGCCTAGAGTGGTGACCAAGTTTGAATAAATTTAAAGTGGCTTTTCTCTTCACCAGCATTATAGGTTTGAATACATATGTAGGATTGCACTGCAATCTTTAAAATCCAGTCTCCTCTTTTAGTGCATTCTATCTTCCAAGTATTGAATGCAACCACTTTCTCTGTCCTCCAAAAGCCAAGGAAATTCTGCGTTTTATTTTCCATAATCTTCACTATGAAGAAAATAGTCAAAATAACATATCACCCTGTGGAAATAAGGCTGCCTCTTCCATCTTCTTTTCAGAACTATTGGCATATGGGAGGGAAACTATGTGTTTAAGAAGAGTCAGGTGCAGGATGACAAGGGATGGTAGCGAAAACTGCCAATAGAGTAGCCTTTGGCTTCACCAGCACTGTAGAGTAGGTGATGATCTAGCAGATGGGTTTTAGGGCAATCTAGTTTTCCTAGCTTCACTTCACTTCACGGTTCACAGGGGACTCAAGGACAGTGGTTCAGGTATATTGACAAAATGACTTAACATATGCTGTATAACATCTGCCCATACTATTTGAGGAATCAGTCATTGAATTTTTAAATATTCATGGTGTAAATTTTTATACTTGTGAGATTTTCTTTTTTCAATCTAGGTCAATGTTGTAGTTTTAAATTATTTTTTTAAACCTTTTTGGCACTTCTAACTAAGCTTGTAAAATACCAACTGGAGATTCAGGTATACTTTTAGTGTTACTTCAACATATGCAGCTAAAATAACAGCAAGTAGTTACTGAGTGTTACACTTAAAAATCAGAAAAGTGATAAAAAGTCAGAATCTGAGGTTTCAGTAGTAGTTAAGTTTTCTAACCAAGAAAAATTTCAAGCAAAATGAGGGGAATCTAGAAAAGTACTGAGATATTAGAAGATGGGTGCCATACAGAAGCCCTCTGCAAATTTATGTGGCGATGAACACAGCACATCTCAGAAACAGCGAAAAGCAGAGGTTTTTCTGAAAACCTTAGGGAATAGTTTTATTTGTAAACTGGCATGACAAAAATCAGGTGATTATTATTACACTTCTCTCTAATATCAAGTATATAGATGATACATCCATAAACAAAAAGTTCAGAGTTTCTTCACTATTTCTACTCATAGTCTTAAAAATCCTGGCAAACAGGACTTTTAAGGACTATATAGCACTTTAACAAGAGAAACTATCATTTCACAAGCAAGTTAAGATGGCAAACAATTTAGTTAACATTATACATATAGCAGAGTTTAGAAATCTTAGATTATTTGGCTTTACTCTGTAGATCAAACTTTCCATTAAGTACCTTTACCCTGAGAAATTATCCATCCAAGCTCCAATGGGAACATGTGTGACATCAATCTAGGAAATGACCCATGAAGTTACTTCTAAGCTAACCTCCTATGCACACAGAGTGGCACTCATCTCAAGAGGTCAGGCAGCACTGATGAATTTAACAGGAACTAAACCTCCTAACAAGTTGGCATTTTATGACACACTTGTACAATTTAGGTTCGTGAAAGGAACTAGAACAAAAAAATGTGAGAAATTAAAACATCTCATCTACTATCAAATTATAGCTGGTGACAGAATGCCACAGAGAACTTCACAGAACCTAAACTGCATTTTAAGATCACCTTTGACAGGGTAAATACTGTCTGTCTCAATGTGAAACTAAATTTAATCTTGCTGAAAGACAAAACAAATATGATCTTTTTCAAAAATAATGTAGTAGGTAATAAACCAATGCACGCAAGTTCAGTTTAAATACCAAGACCATGACCGTATATCCAAACTTTGGAAGAGACATTCCCCATCTGTAACAGAGCCTAGGTTGACTCTAAATTTGCATTCTTTTAAAGAATGTCAAGCTCTAGGGTTTAAGAAATTCTTTTTTTTCATCACCTCTACCACCTTAACAATAATAAATGCTAACATTTACTGACAGCTTGCTTGCTATGTTGCAGACCCTGTACAGAGACTTACCACAATAAATCTAGGAAGAAGCAACTGTCACTTTTTACCGAAAAAAAAAAAAAAATCACTGCTAGCGAGATCTAGAAGAAGAATTTGAATCCAAATATGTCTAATTTTAAGTCACTATGTTAAAAACCAATTTTAAAAAGTGAACTTAATGAAAGTCTATTGGCTACGTTTTAAATGCTTCATCTTAATTCAAATGATACAATTTAAGAAAACAACCAAACAACTCAGCTTTTCCTCAATTTCTGTAAAACACTTCTAATGGTTCTAACTCCCCTGCCTCACCACGACCAAAAGGCTTTAAGAGAGTCTTCCATGAAAAAAGACTCAGAGCAGTTTCCTCTTATTATATAGAGGAATGCATATTATATAGAGGAATTGCATATGCATATACATATGCAATATGTAATATTGCAGGAAAGAGCTGATAAACTCAGAGATATGAGTAATATTAAAATTACATCACAGCAAATATCTGAATTTTGTTTAGACTACAATTTCTGCTTCATACAGCTTCTTTCTAGAGCAGAGGTGTATACTATATACATATATATAGACGAATCTGAGTTCCAATCTCAATATATTTGTATTTAGTAGGTTATCTTTATGCACCACTGTCAACCCATAAATATTTTTAGATAAAATAAATATAAATAGATGGTCTAATATGTTCCCTTACCCACTGGGTTATAGTATACTCCTATTTTGGAGACCGTGGGGCAGAAGATGCAGAATTTTTCCAGCTTTTTATTTCTCTAAGATAACCTCCAGACCCAAACGCAGAGCAGCTCAAGGACCTTGTTCTAACAGGAGAGCTAGTGGAATACCCAATCTGATAGCTCAAGAGAGTTTTCAGGACAGGTCTGAAAAGTCTTACTTTCCTTAAATTTACACTTTGATCTACTCTTCTTTATGATTTTTCTTTTTTTTACCTTTAGGACAGAACTCCCTTCTACTTAAAAATGTCTCCCTTTATGCTAAATACCACACAGAACTGAAGCAGCCTGTGTGAAGACGACAAAGGCAAACTGTCATAAGTACAGCCAGCTGCCAATATTTATTAAATACTACCATGAACCAAGCTGAACATGTTATATGTATTTCATCATTCAATTTTCAAAAAACCTAACGGAGGCCTGGAAACAATAGGTAACTCCTACAAAATTATATATGCAGCATCAATAGAGCGAGAATTAAAATCCAGGTTTATCTGACACTAAGCTCTTAATCACTATGTTTAACCTTCAACAAATCCCTGTTACATATGATTTCTCCATGAAAACACTGTAATAGCTCACATGTGTTTACTGTGTCAGCATTAACACATCTTGAAAATAATACTCTAAGCAGAAATAGTTATTATTCTGACTTAAAAGTGAGGAAATCAATACATTAAAGGGTTAAGTAACTTGCCCTAGATCATAGAAGGCTAAAAAATGATTTGAACCCTAGCATTCTATCGCCAAGAGCTCAGACTCTCAGCCACTATACTAAAAGTGGTATTTTTTTGTAACGATTTCAGCCTCCTAAAAATTAAGCAGACAAATGTACCATGGTCTGGTATTGGAATCACATTACAAAATGAGCTTATAAACACAAAAAGATTATATACATAAATACATACATTCATATGTGCTATTATTGGTCCTGTAGTTCTAGATTATTTGATGTTTAAACAAAATTATCTCTAAATTGTGTTCAAATTTTTACATTACAGAAGCAAAATTCTATTATTTTTTCCATAAATTTGACCATTTTCCTTCCAGGCAGTTCAAAGTAGTAGTTCTTCGATAAATAACATAATTTTATAACGCAAAGTGAAATATCATTACACCCACTTTGTGGGTAAAAAAAAACCCCAAAGTCATAGAAAAATTAAATGTCAGGCTGCAATTCAAAGAGTAAATGGCAGCACTGGGAATAGAATACACAAGTCTTTAGATTAGTGGTATGTCTAAGGTTATCCTTCAAACTTTAGTTCAATCCAGTAGACATTTATGGGGCATATTCCATATAGGATGCATGGTAGACAATGTTGGGCCAGGAAAATGTTTTTAAAAAAATCACTCTTTAGTAGTTTATAATCTGGCAGAAAAGGAAAAGGTGTATGAGGAATCATAAGGGGAGGATGAAGTAAATACTAACAAAAACTGTAAGAGATTTATAAAGTAACCAAAATTACAGTCAGGATGAAAAACAGGGGAAAGCTTCAAAAGAAGCTGGCATCTAACTTGGAGCTTGCGAACAGTATGAATGCAGAGAAATGTGCATTCCTGATAGCACCACTATCATCAGCATAGGGATGGCTTTTCCCAAACAAGAGTTCAGAGCACACACGAAAAGGGCTCAAAGAGCTACGAGTGGAAAGACAGGCTAGAGGCAGATGGTAGAGGGTATGTTCAGGCAGGCTACGTACTATGGGGTTTTCTTTTAAACCAAGGAGAACAAGGAAATGACATAACAGAATTTGAACATCGAGGAGACTGCTGTGGCCACACCTTCACATGTTGAGTAGAAAAGAAGGTAACTAATTGGGTGTATATTTGTTGAACAGCAGTGTGCTTAGGGTATATGAAACCACTCGATACTCATGGAAAATCTTCCTTAAAATTCAATTTTATTGGAAGATTTGTAGAGTTACAACAATCATAACGTTTTGTGCTCCTTACAAGGTCTTTACACATGCATCAGAATCACACTTCCCACACTGATTACAAACAGTATTAAATAACGTGTAAAACTCACATGCTGGCAGATCCTTAGGGTTGTGCTCTAAGGCAGCACTACCCTCCCCCTCCACTCATAACTAACTTTCTTTTGCTGGCTGTTGAGAGTTCTAAGATGAAAATGTCTGAGAAATACTGTATAAGATTTTAATAATGTAAGTGGAAAGTCTAAACTATGGCAGTTACAAGTACAATGGGAAAGGAGGTTAGGTGGGATTGGTGTTAGAGTAAGGTAATGGTGGTTTTCCCTTCCTTCCCCTACCCAGACTCAGGTGCCCACCCTAATAAACTTCCCCAAAACACTGCACACTCCTGGCTCAGCACTTACCATATTGTATCCTAATTGCCTGTCTTCCTATTTGTGTATTCCTCCCTTCAACTCATACTATCTCAAGGGACTGTCTTTGGTCATGATTGTAATCCTAGTACTTGGTACAACTCCTGGCATCTAGTAAGCATTCAGTGAACATCGATGAAATGGCATCATAATTATTCATATTTCCTTTACACAGAGGGAAGGAACTAGTTTATCCATTTGACTTAAGGATCCTGCTCCTTTATCAAGGATTTAATCAGGCCAAAAGTGAAGGCACACTCCGCCCAGTGGAAGTGTGCTGTGGTCAGAGTAGGAGACTCCTTCACCTCTCCCCCAACTGTCCCCACACATCTCGAAAGAGTGCTCAGCTGCTGGGTTGTTCTTCTGGAATCTCTAACCACCTTTCCGACCACTGCTGAGTTAGGTACCATGCGTGCACCTACGCTGTGTATAAAGCAGAAGCACATTCATGGAGGCTGGACAGTTATCCTGTGTAATAAACTCGAGTAACACTAAAGGCACCTTCGGCTATGTTAATGAGGCTTGCTCTAAACTTAGTGAACTAAGGAGTAAACATCATTCTATTTGAATGTGAATATAAATTAATATACTTGTATTTAAAATATTTAGTCTAGAGGTATAGGCTTTATGGTAACATTGCCTAATGGAGTAATGGTATACCACCTATAAACTAGTATATCAGTATCTCCAGAAAAGATCATAATATTCAAAAAATTCCTCCCTAGGGTCATAACAGTTACATCAAACAGTTTTATTTTCAATAAAATCTTTAACAGAAAAAACAAAAATACAGTTTCAAAATATGTCTCAATGAGAGTCATAAATATTTAAAACACAGGAATGTTTTAGTGAGCTTTAATTAAAATATACATAAGGTTTGGGGGAAAACAGAATTCTCCTAACTAAATTTTATTATAAGTCTTGAGAATGAGAAGACTACAAGAAATAATCATCCTTCTTTTGTTCCTTCCCTATTTATTTCCTTTCTTGAATAATAGAAAGAAAGAAAGAAAGAGAGAGAGAGAGAGAGAGAGAGAGAGAGAAAGGAAAGAAGGAAGGGAGGGAGGGAGGGAGGGAGGGAGGGAGGGAGGGAGGGAGGGAGGGAGGGAGGAAGGAAGGAAGGAGGGAAGGAAGGAAGGAAGGAAGGAAGGAAGGAAGGGTATTTTGCTGTATGTGAGGACAGAAGAGAGCCCAGACCCTCCCTCACAGAGCTTGGAGTATGAGAAAGGGAATAAGCAAAGAAAGAAACATGCTCTCGGTGATATAATTAATTCTGATGACAGAGCAAAATAGCCAAAGTTACAAGTAACCTAGTAAAAATTAATGAAGAACAAATATGAGTGTCACATTCAGTCCTACTAGCCTTATCAAGAAAGCTGTTTTTATAAGTTTACTACTGGGTTAATTAATGTGGGCCATTAAAACTATTTCTTCACCTGCATATAGTACTTAAAATGAGAGGAAAAAACCCAAAATATTTTCTCTGCATGTCATTACAAAAAGTCAGCATATAATACTTTAAAAAATAAAATAGATTCTTTCTATGTCGTGGTAAAAATTCTATCAGGAAATATTCAACAATAGAAAAATGTTTAAATACATATAATAATAGCTTTACAATTAAATATTATGCAGTCATTAAATATTATATTACGGAAAAATATTTAGTGGTATGGGAAAATGCTCACAATGCTTTGTTCACAATAGCATACACAAAACACACATGATTAGTTCAAATGGGAGCTCTACTTTCCCACAAAGAATCAGGAGCTTTTCTTGGAATTTAGGAAAAATACACAGAGATTTTGTTTCCTATGTGAAATCTGTGGCTCTCCAATTCTGGTTTTGCATATTTTCACCTGAACAACCAACACTTTTATCAACAGAAGAATGAAATCTTTCCACTTCAACTACCCACAGCTCCTTCTAGAAATGGAACAACAAATTTGTTACATATGTTTTCTCCAATATCTGAATTTTAATTAGCCATCTTATCATAAAAATAGAGCTTCCATCTCTCTTCTCTTTTATTCTTCTCTTCTCATTTCTAGGGGCTAGTGTTCTGTAAATGGAAATCTTTTCTTAAAATACAGGTCAGTGAAAATGCTGTTTGCTTTCCTAATGTCTAAGCTTAATGTCCAATGGCACATTCATACTAGCATATTAAAATTTCCTGGTATACACACAGATACACTGTGCAATACTCCAAAATTCTACTGATAAATACAGAGTGCAGAAAATGGCAGAATCTGACTTAGAAAATTCCCATTTAAAAAAATCTAAATTTCCTTTCAAATCAAAAGTACAAGAATTGATACTGGTATGTAGTATTTATTAAGCATCTTTGCTGAGAATTAGGTGGAGAGAACTGGGGAAACAGTCATAGAGACCTGCATTTGTTTCCCCAAAATCTTTTACCTATATTCACAAATAGGAAAGAGGGATGTTCCTTAGGAAGGTGGGTTCTTAGAGGCACTGAGTTCAGGGATATAGGCTCCAATGATGCCCCCAGTTAGCCTTTTGTCCTCTGAGAGGAAGACATGTCCCCCATACCCATCCCAGGCTTAAAAAGGGTAATAATTAGGACAGATATAGCTCTATGTTTCTCAAGTCTTATTAAGCTACTTTGTACTTGGCTCAACCTCATAATATGAACTGTCATAGCAACTCATTCAACTGCCTCCCACATATAAGTTTATAGTCTATTTTTAATTGAAACCTCATCTAAGTCATAGAAAAACTGGCAAAATACAAAAGCTCAGCTGAAAAGACATTTCTCAAATTATCTTCATGGCTTGGCGAGGGAGACAGGAAAGGCAACTCACTATTCAAAGAAACCAATAAATGAGATGGTAGGCCTTTTAAGTCAAAGAACCAACTTCTAAAGTAGCAAGATAAAATTTCAATATCTACTTATTTCTATAACTTGAAGTCTCCTTTTAGGTCTATTTTACACTACATTACAAAAAAATTAAAGTATAAAACAAACATGCAATATCTGAATCTGACCTTTTCCCTATAAAAAGAAAAAGGGTCTAGAGTAAAACAGTAACAGGCAATAATCCCAATACTTTCTGCTCAAAAGAAATAACAGTATTTCTTGCTAAATGCTACAAAATTTCCTTAAAGTGACTATAAAATGTTTTTATTTAACATAATACATGCCCATTTCCAAAAGCTAATTGCTTAAGTCATTGATTAAAAGGGACAAATTATCAGTTTGATCTAAAAGTTACCATTTGTTAACTTTATTACCGTTTGTTTTGATGAAAATCAATGTTTTGAGGATGTTCATAGGAGCTTTATTCATGATAGGAAAAGAAAATCATTTTAAAAAGACATTTTTATTTATTTGACTGAGAGAGATATAGCGAGAGAGGGAACACAAGCAGGAGGAGTGGGAGAAGGAGAAGCAGGCTTCCCGCCAGGTAGGGAGCCCGATGTGAGGCATGATGTGGGGCTCCATCCCAGGACTCTGGGATTATGACCTGAGCCAAAGGCAGATGCTTAACGACTGAGACACTCAGGTGCCCCAAGAAAATAAATTTTTAAAGGGAACAACTATAAAACTATAAAAATTATAATGCTTATTTTTCTTTTTACTTAATGCTCTATTCTCAGTTATTTGGAAATATGACAATTTGGTAGAAGGCACACATTCATTCTCTCTCTCTCTTCTCCTCAATATTACACATGTGGGCATGCGCACGCGCACACACACACACACACACACAGCTGCAGAAAGGTTTTTGCTTTAGAGTTTTTCATTCTCACATTGCCCCTTCAAGAAAAAAGTGATATATGAACACTGAACACTGAGTAAGGGCCTTACCCTTAAATTTCCAGAGTGCTTTTTACCCTGACACTGGAATAATTTATTTCAATAAATTCTCCAAGTGCAGAGCTCATCAATAATTAAAATACTGATGAAAGGATATTTGCAAAGAGGAAAAAATGTTATGATAAAAACCTGAGGTGAAATAAGGACAGGATTTCCTACAAAAAACACCCATCCACATTATGTTGGCATTTATGAATGCTGTTAATATAAGGCTATCATATTTATTTAACAAGTATTCACTAAGTCTTTACTATTTGCAGACACCATTCTATAACAAAATTAAGTTGAAGAAAATATGAATTTTTCAAGGACAAAAACTTTTTGATTCTTATAAAATTAAACACAATTTGATATTTAAGAGTGCTCAATGTTTCTCTAAAAGACATGGAAAAACTGAAGTTTTGTAATTCAATTAAAAACTGACAAGCAATTCTGAAAGATGAAAGTCTACCATCAGAGCATTTTTTTAAATAATCAATGAACCTTTTTTAAATTTGGAATTAATCCTTAATCATTTAGGAACTGCATATTTCATAAAACTAATTATTTCCCCTTAACTATGAAAATATGATTACCAGGCACCAACTGCATCCTCTAGGATCTTCTCGTGATAGTAACTATTCAGGCTAAAGACAAACTTCCTTTGGCAAATCAGTTACCAGTTGGCTATCCCGTAGTTCCTGTTTACGCCACAAGCAATCATTGCTGATTAAGGGCTTATAATGTGCAGAGCACAGTTCTCTGGGATCTTAACAGTCTCGATGTGCAGAATTCTGGGTTCCTGGACCGTACTAAAATCTTGAGTTATGGAGAAGAGATTTCCTTCAAGAAAGGATGGTATAATCCTGAAGAACCTAGAAGTTTATATGTAAATGGGGCTGTCATAGAAACTGTGCTTGATTTTATTTTAGTTTTGAGGTGTGTGCCATGGAGAAAAGAGGTGATCAACATCAGGTCTCATGAGAAGAAACACAAATACTAATTTAGAAAGTTCAAGGACTCAAACACTAGAATGGTGCTAACTACCACAGTAGGGGTTTTTAGAGTGAACACCATTCATTCATTCACCTCAGGGAAGTGGCACTTTAAAGTTCCAAAGTCCCAAAAGAGAAAAGCAACATCTCAGCATGATTTCACATAACTTCAACACCTAGAATCATGACCCCATTTTAACACAAAAACTCAATCTACTGGAACATATAAAGGTTAAAATATCCTAGAAACAAGGGACATAACTAAGACATTATGAAATGTCTAAATTTCATTTTCTTTCACACACACATACATATCCAGGAAGACTAATAAAAATGAATACAATTGAATTCTACAGGCAGAATGAATAACTGTTTCTTTGTGTGCATTTATGCCTACTTATTTTTAACTTTTAAATAATTTAACCATTAATAAAATTGAATTCTGCATACCAGAATTAAGCGATGTTTAAATTCAAGTGAAATAAAAGCTCTATAGAGAAAAATTCATTTACACACATTTTAATCTTCATTACAAATAAAAAGCTCTACTTTGATACACGTACGAAATAGGGGGTGCCTAGGTGGCACAGTTGGTTTAGTGTCAGGCTCTTGGTTTTAGGTGGAGTTATGGTCTTGGGGTCATGTGATCAAGCCCTGATCAAGCTTTGCTCTGTGTAGTCTGCTTAGGACTCTCCCTCTCTCTCCCCCTCTTCCCTGCACCTCGAACTCAAACTCATGTGCTCTGTCTCAAATAAATAAATCTTAAAAAATAAGGAAAACAAAAAAAGAAAGGGGGAAAAAAGCTCATAAACCCTCCTTAGAATTGTGTGGGTCTAACTTTAGGACCAAATATCCAATTAGAACACCAGCATCCATGACCAATGCTTTCTGTGTTTCCACATTAATCACAAAGGTAAACATTTTGACTTTTACTCTCCAGATTATCTTTATGGATATATCTTTTTCTAAATGATGCTGCATGTCCTCCACACACCAAGGTTAGGGAAACAACTGGCTTTTTGGTTTTTTTTGTTTTTTTTTTTTAAGATTTTATTTATTTATTTGACAGAGAGAGAGAGCTCACAAGTAGGCAGAGAGGCAGGCAGAGAGAGAGGGGGAAGCAGGCTCCCCGCTGAGCAGAGAGCCCGACGTGGGGCTCTATCCCAGGACCCTGGGATCATGACCTGAGCCAAAGGCAGAGGCTTTAATCCACTGAGCCACCCAGGCACCCCAAACAACTGGTTTCTAATAAAGAATATGCCTGGTGGGGAGTAGAGTGAGGAATGATGGTTTATAAAATTGACCTACAAATATGAAGACAGAAAGGAACAGAATCATAATTTGGGGAGACAGACTTAAAAAATAAAAAGCAAAAAAAAAAGAGATTCCATTTTTTATTCATATATATATAGATTTACATACATATTTTTACTTATACAGATCTGACATTACATATAGAGAATAATAAAAATATTCATAAAACACTAAACAAGAGAAGTCACATCAACGAAATTACCACACTTACAAATTTAGAATTGTGCTAAAGGCAGTAACCAAAATTATCCTTTTCTGGGCAAAATTTCTTTTAGCTTACTGATTTAATAACTACATTACTAAAAATTAAGTTAGGTCACCTTTTCTTTCTAAATCATCAAAGCTTAAGTATTATAATTGTTGCACAAGAATTTATTTCTAGTTTTTTTGACTATCAACTTAGTTAAATTTTTTATTGTAACAATCTACTACAATTACAAATAGGTCAGGTAAATTTTGATTTTAAGCAATTACAATTATGGCACTATTTAAGTATTTTGTTGACAAGTTATCCCTCAACTAATAGTTAATAACAAAACATAATAACCAATCCCTCAAAACCCCAACTGCACTCACTTAAAACTGCACTTAAAAGGCCAAAATGTACCTGCGTATAAAAGTCACTTTACTACTCGATCTTCTCTGGGTAACAGTTAAAATTAGAACTATTCTACTCAACTTGCTGCTTTGTGTGAGTCTGAAGGCAACAAGGAGTACTCTTATTTCAGGGGAGAAAAAATTTGCATGAAAAAGTTAATAAGGTAAAAAGTGAAAATTGTATGATTCTGCTTTTTGGAAGCAAATTTCCTAAAGAAAAGAAAATTTATACCAACAAGGAAATACCATAAATAAATTCCCGAGCTAAAAAATAGGTTATTTATGGAGTATTTACATCTTGATCAGCTAATAAATTAATGACAATGGCACTAACTAGACTTTCAAAAGATGTTAGTAATAATCAACAAAACAAAAAGGCAACCTATTGAATGGGAGAAGATATTTGCAAATGATATATCCAATAAGAGGCTAATAGCCAAAATATATAAAGACCTCATAGAATTCAATAACAACCCAAACCCCCAATAATCCAATTTAAAAATGGGTAGAGGATCTGAATGGACATTTTCAAAAGAAATGGCCAACGTACACATGAAAAGATGCTCAGAATCACTAATTTTCAGGGAAATGCAAATCAAAACCACAATGAGATACCACCTTGCACCAATGAGAATGGCTAATATCAAAAAGACAAGACATACTAGGTGTTGACAAGGATATGGAGAAAAGGAAACCCTCATGCATTCTTGGTCAGAACATAAACGTTCTGATGCCACAACTGTGGAAAACAGTATAGAGGCTCCTCAAAAAATTACAAATAGAAATACCAAATGATCCAGTGATTCCACCACTGGGCATTTACCCAGAGAAAGGAAAATACCAGTCTGAAAAGAGGGGTCTTTTCAGACCCCTGTGTTTATGTGCAGCATTATTACAACAGCCAAGATATGGAACGAACCTAAGTGTTCATCCAATATTCCATTATATATACACATAGATGTATATACATATATATTATAGACTCAACCATAAAAAGGAATGAGATCTTGCAGCAGTATGAATGGACTCTGAGAGTATTATGCTAAGTGAAATAGGTCAGACATAGACAAATATATGATTTCACTTATATATGTAATCTAAAAAACAAAACAGAAACATAATACAGAGAAAAACTGAGGGTTGCTAGTGTGGAAGGAGGTGGGAGGATGCGCAAAACGGGTGAAAGGAAGTCAGAGGTCAAACTTCCAGTTTTAAATAAGTAAGTTATGGGGATGAAAAATACAGCATAGGGAACATAGTCAATAATTCTGGTATAATGTATGCTGACAGATGGAGATTACACTAATCAGGGTGAGCACTGAGTAATGTATAGAGTTCCTGAGTGACTATACTGATTACCTGAAACACATAATAGTGTATATCAACTACTTCAAAATAACAAAACAAGAATTGTTAGTGACTGATAGGCTAAATCAGACATATTCTATTAATTTGTTAAAAAAAAATATTTAAGTGCCCATTAGGTACAACAAGATGAAGGAAACTCATGTAAAGATCCCACTAAACTACCTGAATGAAAGTAAGCGTTTGGTAAATGTGAATTCCATTACCCACCTCTCCTCTGACTCTACTCATGTATTATAAGGAATTAAAATGCAAATATGATATAGTGTCACAAATATCCACAATGGACAGCTAAATATTAAGAGCATTCAAAGCAAACTACAAACCAAGTTCTTTAGGACTCAAAAGGTGAAAGAAATTATAATCACATGGAAGTCAGATATGTGAATTGGGTCTTAAAACGTAGGCAGCATTTTGACATACAGAGATAGTCAAGAGAACAATGAACAGTGTGGCATGAACAAGGGCACGAGGGCAAGAAGGTGCAGGGGATTTTCAGCAGCAGAAAAGAATGCAGATGGGCGAGAGCAGGGGTCTGCAAAACTTCTCTCAAATGGGCCAGATAATAAATATTTTAATCTTTGTGGGCCATATTGTGTTTGTCACAATTCTGTACTCTGTCCTTGCAGAACAAAGCAGCCGTAAATAATAGGAAATGAATGAGCGTGGTTGTGCAACATGAAAAATTCATTTGTGGCCACTGGAATCTGAAGTTCATGTATTTTTTTCCACGTCATGAAATATTTTTCTTCCTTTTCTTTTCCCACCACTTAAATGTGAAAAAACATTGTTAGCTCTCATTCCACACAAAAGCAGGCAGCAAACCAGATCTGGCCTGCCGGTTGTAAACTGTCAACCTGTTTGAAACACCTAATCTATACCTAATAATCATAAGTTTCAGTTTTCTCAAGATTTTTTAAAAACTATCTCTAAAAATATTTTATTTATTATTCTTTCCCTACAGCTAAGTTTATTTTTTTTTTAAGTCAGAAAAAGAACCTCAGGGCTTTACTTTCAAGCCATCCTTAATCTCACTTCTAGTTTATCAATAGGCTTATGTTCCCTTGATGTTTAATTTTCTTTAATGTTAAGGCATTAAATTGCTTTTCTTAATTCCTCTATTAAATCTTATTAAGTGTTTTATTACTTCTTGCTTTCTTTTGTATAGCTTAATTACAGTTATCACTCATTACTTCTTGATACACATATTTACATATTCTTTTTGTCTCTTGAAGTTTTCTTGACAAAAATAATTGCATTTCGCTTCACTGTACTTTTGGTTTCAAGATGCAGCACCTTTAGACCTTTTGGGTCTAAATACTTACAGGATCTTATAAAGAGTCCCCAAAACTTTATCTATTACAACAGAAATTCCTTACCCTAAATTTGTCTATTCTCACCTCCCCCAGAATATTAAGATCTCTGGTCATGCTAAAACGGTTCATCAATTTGGGCCCAATAATGACAAAGCAAAAAACTTAACCATATTTGAAAGAGATATGCAAAGTTACTTGGGTGAAGATACCCCAAAACAGAACTTCTGCAATTAAAGCAATCAAAGATAATCATATTTCTATTAAAAATAAAAATAAATGGTAAGTAGGACACAAATCCTTTATATGTATGTACTTACAATGCAATATATCAAAGTTAGAAGAGGAAAATCATTGTATCATTTCAAAAATTATTTTGTCCTGGTGGGCTGATAAAAAGAGAATAAAAGATAAGACATATATGTCCTGAAACATATTGCAATTAAAAAAACCACCGCTCACCTTCAAATCTAAAGAGTTAATGTACTCATATTTTATTCTTTATGTTGTCATTGCACAATCCAATTTTGTGTCCTAGTAATTGATAATACTGCAAAAGGCTAAATATTATCCACAGTTCACAGTACACCACAGTACAAATAGCTAGTAGCTATTTGAAAAAGTATATATCAAAAAAGAAAGAAGTACCTGTTTATGGCAAATGACTCATTTTTTAGGAAATAATGTGACATAAAAGTCCTCCTAGGGAGAATAATATCACAGTGGTTTGCGTAACATCTGTTAATGTTGGTTGTATGTTCGGCATGATCCAGACACTGTTCTTTATACTTTACACGTAATAATCCTCATAAAATTTAATTCTCACGACAACCCCATGAGATAGGTGCTATTATTGTTCCCACTTTATAAATGAAGAAACTGAAACTCGTTGAGATTAAATAACATTCTAACTCAAAAAGCTACAAAGGGGCAAAACTGTGCCAGAAACTGGGGAAGTCTGGCTTGAAAGCTTTAACTCTTAACCACTACTCTACTTGTTATAATACAAGCAACTACGTTTAAGGCAGAGGACTATGGCTTTACAAACTGGAATCCAAACCACATTGGTTTTTAACTGTGAGAGTTTATATATAATTTCAAATACAGTAAGGTTTAGCATCTAATGATACTACAAACATTTTACATTACTACTTAGTGACAAGGCTAATATTTACTAGTTAACAGATGGTTGAAAGCTGTCTGAAAATGATGCATGAGAACTATTTTGAAAACGTGACAATTCAGTGTGGTAAACATCTTAAATAGGCATGAGCTGATGAGTGGCAGATGAAAGAGCACTGCTATCTTTAGAATTCAGATCAGTGGTTCTCAAAGTGTGGTTCTCGAGCCAACATCAGCATTGAGGAGTCCAGCTCCTGGTTAAAAACTTGCGTGTGATTTTTCTGGCTTGATCGAAGGCAATTATAAAAGTTTTACCAGGCAAATCTTATGGGGAAAGCCGTACTCCCAGCACCAGACATAGTGCACAGCCAATGCGATGCTGTCTCTAAAAAAAGATGTAGTCAAGGACTCAACTCGGCCCCTTAGCTAATCATGCTCTCCCCCTATTTATACTGCTAGCCCAGGCACCTGCATTCCTCGACCTCAGGCAGTCGTGGGAATTGGGGTGTGGGAGGAAAAACAGGACAGCCTGAATACAATTTCCCCCACTACTCAGTACTTTCCATTTCTACTGCTACCTCACCCTCTCCAGACCCCATCTGGAGCTTTTTGATCATAGTTCCCTCAACATTGAGACAACCCATACATCTGTGCTTACCCAACTGACCCTCAGCCAGTGCGCCCTTCAATGGGGGAAATGGAAAAGGAGAAGTCAGCATTCTCACCATTTTTCAACCCCTGTGTACACCACACCAATAAATGATTAAAGTCTTAATTGCTACTCCACCACTTGGCAGTTCTAGGCACTCTCTTACCAGCTCAGCTGAACTCCTGCAAAACATCACGTGTGAATTTAGTACAAAATACAAAATCTCAAGCCCTAACTCCTACTAGATTGAACAAGAAATTTTGGGGGCACCTGGGTGGCTCAGTGGGTTAAAGCCTCTGCCTTCAGCTCAGGTCATGATCTCAGGGTCCTGGGATCATGCCCCACATTAGGCTGTCTGCTCAGCAGGGAGCCTGCTTCCTCCTCTCTCTCTGCCTGCCTCTCTGTCTACTTGTGATCTCTCTCTCTGTGTGTATCAAATAAATTAAAAAAAAAAAAAAAGGAAAAAGAAAGAAAAGAAACTACTCCTTTAAAAAAAAAAAGAAAAGAAATTTTGGAGGTGTGGCCCAGGAATCTGTGCTTGAGCAAGTTCTCCACATGATTTTAATCAACACCAAACTTGGAGAACACCACATTAGAGAATCCCTCTCCCTGTTTCCCCATAAATAAATGATTCCAGGTGATTTCTAAGGGTCACTTCCTAGGAGCAATTATGAGAAAAATGACCAACCAAATTCACAGCTTAGGTATTTCTGAAAGAAAAAATCTAGGTTTATGTTCCCTTTATCCATCATCCTTTCAAAAGGTTTGCTTTAATCTTTAAGATCCTTATTTTTATTCCTTTTAAAAAATAAGATGAATTCTTTAACTTAAATATAACTTGGTTGTATTTTGACAGATAAGATTTCAAAAGAGAAAACTGTTTATATCTATACCTAAAAGATACATGTAAATTATCTTAAATGCAACAGACAGAAAACACTAAACAATGGTTAACCATATTGTCTTGGCTTCAGCTACTATAACAAATAACCATAGACTGGGTGGCTTAAACAACAAACATTTATTTCTTACAGTTTTGGAAGCTGGAGTCTAAGATTAGGATACCAGCAACAGGTTCTGGTGAAAGCCTTCTTCCTTGTTTACAGATGACTGTCTTCTTATTGTTTCCCCACATGGAGTAGAAGGAGGCTAACTCTCTTCCCACCCTATAAAGGACACTAATCTCATCATGGGGACTGCATCCTGATGACCTAAATATACTACCTTCCAAAGATCTTACCTTCTTATAACATCCCATTGGGAATCAGGGTTTCAACATAGGCTTTGGGGACAGGGAAGGACACAAACATGCAGTCCGTAACACTTACGATATGAAACTAAACTGTGGCATTCAAAACATTTTTTTCTGTTAAAAAAAGGGGGGGGGGCATATAAACTATACTGCCTTTCGGCTTTTTACCATGATATGAGCACGACCCCAGTGAATCAAATTATACTAGTTTGTTGGAAACTCCCTGGTAATAAGCAACTGAGTATAAAACATGGTATCTTTGAAAATTACTAGGGCATTTGTGAACTACTATGACTAGGAGTTAACAAAGTTCATTATGTTTAACTCACAATAAAAAATAAAGTTTTAAAATTCAAACATTTATATGAAATATAATGCAACAAGTTAGAATAAGGAAAACTCTCATTAAAAATGGAGTCTCCTCAAACTTTCTTTGACACGTGTCTATTTACTAGTTCTAGTTTATTATAACTGCTGTAGCCATTATATAAATATAACAAAATAGTTTATTATTAGTGTTGCACCAACAAAAAATGCAAACTGCAAAAGAATACATATAGTATACCACCCTTTACACAAAGTTTAAAAACATTCAATTTGATAAATAATTGTTTGGGATATATGTATGTATGTATGTGTAATATGTGGATATATATATATATATATATATATGGGTATATATATATAGTATAAAGACATACATAAAAATGATAAATGTGAATTTCTAACTTCTAAATAATGGCTAATTTCAGGAAAAGATAGAGACATAACAGAGAGAAGTACACAAGGAGCTTCCATGATATTGCTGACAGTTACTTTTTAAGCTCTGTTGTGAAAATGCATTTATCACATTATTCTTCTCTATAGTGTTTTATGAGTTTTCAGAAACATCTCATAACAACACCTGATATAAATGATATCAAGTGGGATGTATTCTTTAATTTGCTTTTCTTCACATTATGTTTTTGGTATCCATGTTGAGAAATAGATTTGTGATTCACTCCTTTTTTCTGCTTTGTAGTATTCCATTGTATTCAGTAAATATCTGGATGGGACATTTTAGTATTAGAGTTATGTAGTTACATAGGTTATTTGTATCTGAACCATTTAATATACTATTATCATTTTTCTTTTTCCTTTTCCATACTGTTTCTTCCAACCCCAGAGTTCATAGTTGTCATTTGTTCACTCAGTTTTCCACATACTCATAACTTTCCCCTAACTTTGTAAATGTCCTCTCAATAAATTCACATACTCTCAATATTTCGTCAACTTCATTTTCTTGAAAAAAAAAAAAAAAAAAAAAAGTCTCCCCAGACCCTTCTGGATTCAGATCTGAATTGGTCACTCAACAGGCCCTGGGCTGCCTGTCAGGTTCAAATTTTCCTTTCCCTCACCATGAGGGTTCTCTGCATCTCTCTATCATGGTAGATCTTCTATTTGCTATATGTCTTTCTTTTTTTGTTTTTTCTCTTATTTTCATGGTGAACATTTCACAGCATCTTTTTGAAAAAGGACAGATTAAGACCTAGCACATCTAAAAATGTCTTTATTCATATTTTGGTAATTTTCCTGGGTATAGAATTCTAGGTTGGAATTAATTATCCCTCACATACTTGAAGGTGTTGTTCCATTGTCTTCCAGCTTCCAGTTCTGCTATTAAGAACAAAACCTACTTTTTTCTCTCTCAAAGCTTTTAGGAACTTTTGTTCTTAGGACTGCATAAATATCCAATAATAGGTGTTGGCACCTGTCTATTTTTATCCAATATGCTGGATACTTGGTGTGTCCTTTCATTTTAGAAACTCATGTCCTCAATACCAGACAATGTCCTTGAATTTTTTTCAGTTATTTCCTGCCCTCTATTTTTGTCTCACAGAGCTACTATTATTTAAGTTTTGGGCCTCCGGGATTAATTCCCTAATAATTTTCTCTATTTTTATGGAGTTAATAATGTACACAGTAAAGTACATAAATGTTAAGTATATAGATCAAAGAATGTTAACATGTGTATACTCCTAGGGAACCACACTGATATCAATACACCATTATATATTACACCTGCCCCTGATAGGTAGTCACTATCCCTAATCACAGTTTTGGTTGCTCTTGAAATCCTATAAATGGGAGCATTCACTATATACTTCTTTGTGACTGCTTTCTTTCATTAAAAGATTGTGTCTTCGGATTCACGCATGTTGTGTGTGCTAAGTTTATTCTTTTAAACTCGTGTGCCAAGTTTATTTTCTGATCTAACTTTATTAAATTATCTACCCCACTTTCTACCTCTGTATTTGTGTCTATTTGCTGGGAGACTTCCCTCAATTTCATTCTCTAACTAAAAAATTTGTTGTTGTTTTTTTTTAATTCCCGCCAGCTAATTTTAATTCCTTGACTGTTCCTACTTATAGGAACACATATGTGTATGTATATTTTTTTGTTTTATCACATCTTTTCTTTTAAGATATTAATTTAGTTTTTTTTTTATGTTTTTATTCTTCTCCCTGCACATTCTCTGTGCTCTCCAAGTGGCTTTATCTATTTGTTTGGTTGGTTGTTTCGTTTGTTTTATGTCAAATATTTCCTTCCAATGCCTAATGATATTTGGCTATCTGCTCATATTTAAGAGTAGGGCACTTAAGTCCCCAGCTGTGCAGGATACTGCCGAAAAGACCCACTTATTTCTTGCTCTATCTAGAATACTAAGGTGTGTTGCATGACAAGGGAGTTAGGAAACAGCTGGAAAAACAGAAGGTGAGGTTCTTGGAGGGCATTAAAGGGATGTGACTCTTACTAACTGCATCACACACTCTATCAGGAAACCTGTCCAGGAGCCACTGGGAATGCCTCACCTGCAAATCCTCCCACAGGCTTCACAATGGGCATCCCCAATGCTCTGTGCACATACACACCCCCAACTAATGGCCAGCTCTGTGTGCACACTCCAGATACAGCAAGAGCAGCCCTTTGCAGGCTACAGCAAGGATGCAAAGAAAACCAGTCCAATTCTGCAGGACTGGGAGAAACCACACTATGTTGAGTATTCTGCACCACTCTAAGGAAATTAAGCAAATGTGAGGCTGTTGCCACCAAGTCTGGCTTTACAAAATCAAGAGAAGTCAGACAAGCTTACAAATTCCCTCATGAGAGGAAACAGGAAGTGTGGAACAGGCATATCCATAGGAAAAAAAAGTCCAAAAAAGTCTCAGAATTCCTATTATGGCTAATCTAAGATATTTCTCTCTTGAAGCCAGTCAGTAAAGACTGAAGGAGGAGATCACATCTTCAAATGTGGAGACAGCAATGCAAGACTTTAAGGAACATGAAACAATAACAACAACACACAAGGAAACATGACACTACCAAAAGAATACAACGATTTTCCAGTAACCAACCCCAGAGAAATGGTGATCTGTAATTTGCCCAATAAAAAACTGAAAATAGTCATTTTACAGAAGCTCCATGAACTACAAGAAAATACAGAAAAATAATTCAATAAAGTCAGAAAAACTACATGAACAATAATGACCAAAAAAAGCTATAACAGAGAGATAAAAATCATTAAAAAAAACTCACAAATTCTGAAGAATATAAGGAATGAAATTAAAAGTGCAACAAAGAGGAGTAGCAGCAGCAGCAGAACCAGCATCAAATTGGAGCAAACAGAAGAAAGGAAATGTGAACTATTGTGACTATCCAGTCAAAGGAAAACAAATGAAAAGGAATGAAAACAAGTGAAGAAAGCCTACATGAACTATAGGATATCATTAAGAAAAACAATCTATGTATTATTGGCGACCCAGAAGGAGAAGAGAGAGAGAAATCGACAGAAAGATTATTTAAAGAAATAATGCCTGAGAACTTCTCAAATACGGGGAGAGATATGGACATCCAAGTTTCCTAAACTCATAGCTCCCTGTAAAATTTCAACCCCAAATGATCTTTTCCAAGACACATTATAATAACACTGTCTAAAATCTGCAACAAAGAATTTTTAAATCAGCAGGAAGAAAAACAATTTGTCACATATAAGGGAACCTATAGGGCTATCATCAGATTGTAGACGCTGCAGGCCAGGGGAGACTGACATGATATATTTAAAGTGCCAAGAGAAAAAAATTGTCAACCAAGAATATACTACCCGGTAAAGTTGTTCTCCAGAAATGAAGGTAAGATAAAAGCTTTGTAAATAAACAAAAGCTGAGGGAGTTCATCATCACTGGTCTTCCCTTACAAGGAATGCTAAAAGAAGTTTTCCAAGCTGAAATAAAAGGTCACGAATTAGTTACATAAAAATGCATGAAAATATAAAATATGTTAGGGTAAAGGATACTCTCACACTGTAATATGGTGGTATGTTAACAACTCTAGTAAAAACGTTAATGGACAAAACTAATAAAAATAAGTATAATAATTTGTTAATGCATATATGGTATAAAAAGATGTAAACTGTGACATCAAAAACAAAATGTGTATGGTGGGGTGGAGGTGTAAAGGGCTAGGAGCTTTTGTATAGGACTGAAGTTAGATTGTAATCAGCTTAAAACTGCCTCATATCTATAAGGTGTTTTACATAAGCCTCATGGTAACACATAAAAGCAAGAGTCTATAGGAGATACACAAAAGATAAAGAGAAGGGAATCAGAGCATACCAGTAAAAAGAAAATAATCAGTTCACAAAGGAAGACAGCAAGAGAGGAAGAAAAGAACAAGTAAACTACAAAACAGCCAGAAAACAATTAATACAATAGTAATAGTAACTCCTTAAATGGATTAAATTCTCCAACCAAAACTCATGAAATGAAAAAAAAAAAGCAAGATTCAACTAAATTCTGCCTACAAAAGACTCACTTCAGCTTTAAGGCACATAGGCTCAAAGTGACGGGATGGAAAAAGGTATTCTATATAAGCAGACAGCCAAAGAGAGCAGAGGTAGCTATATATATCAGAAAAAACACAGACTTTAAATAAAAAACTGCATAATGACAGAAGGGTTAACTTACCAAGAGGATATAACAATTCCAAATACATATCCACCCAACATTAGAGCACTCAAATATATTAAGCAAACATTAACAGATTTGAAAGGAGAAATAGATAGCAATACATAGTAGGGAACTTCAATACCTCGGTTGCAACAACAGACAGATTCTTCAAGACAAAATCAGTAAGGAAGTGTAAGTCTGTGGTTTTTTTCCCCATAGAAATAGAAAAACTATTCTAATATTTATAAGGAACCCAGCATCCAACATGGCGTCTATATGTAACAATATTGAACTATATACTTGAAAGCTGCTGAGAGAGTAAATCTTAAATGATCTCACACCCCTCCCACCATACACACAAACACATACATACACACAAGTAACATGATGACAGATTAACTAACCTCACTGTGGTAATTATACCACAATTTATAAGTGTATCAAATCATCACATTATATACCTTAAAGTTCCGCAATGTTATGTGTCAATTATATATCACTAAAGCTGAAGGGGAAAAAAAAACCCACCAGAGTGAGGCACCTAAGAGCTGAGTGGCGGGTCAGAAGAATGGATTGGGTTTGCTCAATGTGTGCTCACTACAGGATGACCAAACTAAGCCATTTCCTTTGGGAACCCCAAGCAATCTTTCTTTCTTGGACTTTTTACATTCCCAAAAGAAAATTTTTCTAATCTCTTGCCTCAATAAAAATTCCTGATTACTAACATCCCGAGGGCCAATGGAGAAGATTGGAAGTCTCAACACTCAACATGCAAAAATTTCATTTACTGTACCTGATTTCAACACAGTAGCCATCTGCCTCATGCCTTTTACTGTTTTGCTGTGTTCTTAGTTCTGATACCCTCATTTTACCCTCTACAGAAAATATGCGTTTAAATCTTCTGCCACGTAAGAGAGGCACTGTAGCTTACCTCTATGGTGCAGAGGATGGGAACAGAAACCAACTTTTTCTTAAATAGAGTTTAAATTAGTTCTCCTGTTTTTAACCCTACTTTAACTCCAACTTCCAGAGGTACCCAGTGTTTCCAGTTTTTTAGTATTATGAGATCCTGGTATATAAATCAGAGTTTTCTCAGTTTTCCCCACTGCCAACTTATAATTGAGTTTTCTCAGGTCTGGTAAGTTAGTCTAACTCATACATCTGCTTTCCATCTTCCAAATTTTATAACCTATCTCCTCTCCCATTTTATTTGCCCTTGTGAGTCTATCTTATTTTAATTTTTTAAAATTATGTTATGTTAGTCACCATATAGTACTTCATTGGTTTTTGATGCAGTGTTCCATGATTCATTGTTTGCATAAAACACCCACTGCTCCATGCAATCTGTGCCCTCCTTAATACCCAATTGGCTCACCAATCCCCCCATCCTCCCCTCCTTTCTAAAACCCTCAGTTTGTTTCCTGGAGTGCATAGTCTCTCATGGTTCATTTCCCAAATCAATGTCTCCCCCTTCACTTTTCCCTTCCTTCTCCTAATGTCCTCCATGCTATTCTTTATGTTCCACAAATAAGTGAAACCATATGATAATTGACTTTCTCTGTTTGACTTCTTTGACTTCTTTCATTCAGCATAATCTCCTCCAATCTCATCCATGTTGATATAAAAGTTGGGTATTCATCCTTTCTAATGGGTAATATTCATCCTTTTTTTTTTTTTAAGTCAGAAAACCAATGTTTTAGTATATTCATCCTTTCTAATGGGTAATATTCCACGGTGTATATGGACCACATCTTATTTTATTTTTTTAAAAAGATTTTATTTCTTTATTTGTCAGAGAGAGAGAGATCACATGCAGGCAGAGGCAGAGGGAGAAGCAGGCTCCCTGCCGAGCAAGGAGCCTCATGCGGGACTCGATCCCAGGACCCTGGGATCATGACCTGAGCCGAGGGCTTAACCAACTGAGCCACCCAGGCGTCCCCACATCTTATTTTAAAACCTCTTTATTTTCATTCTAGAGGGGATTTGGGAAGGACAAGAGCTATCAACATGTGTTTAATCTGCCATGTCTAACTAAAAGTCCTTTTTGCTGTATTTCAAAAATGAACAAAAACTTCACAAAGCAAAAAATTAAATTTAGATAGTAGCTGTCCCTTTCCAAATCTAGCTTTCTGTAAGCTTTTTCAATCTTTCAGAGTACAAACCATTAAAAAAAGTGAAAATGTTAAACGAAATGGTAGTTTCATCTAAATAAAATCAATAAACTCATGACAGATATTTTACCAGGATTTAAAATGTCCATGCTGGGAGCCACTGTTGTTCTCTAACACCAACGCTCCTCCTAGCTCACAGCACTCCAGCCCAGAGAGGAGGAGGGTAAATGAGGCTGTCTGTCTGCCACCCCGGATACAAAGCTGACTGCCTGCAGACTGGTGGTAAAGCAAAGAGGAAGCAACAGGCTACAAAAGCCACTCACAAGAGTCCACACTCCACTGGGCGGGGGCGGGCAAAGAAACTTGTCATAAGCCTGGGACTGTAACACTCAGTGAAGTTAAATGTTATCAGAAGTCCACTGAACAGCTGATTCCCAAACTTCCTTTCTACTGTCTGGTGCAAGAAATTGCTCGGGACTTCAAAATAGCTTTCCAGAGTGCAGCTATGGGAGCTCGGCAGGAGGCGAGTGAGGCCTCTCTGGTGGGCCTTTTTGAAGACACCAGCCTGTGCTCTATCCGTGCCAAACGTGTCACAATTATGCCAGAAGACATCCAGCTGGCATGCTGTACACGTGGAGAATGTGCTTAAGAATCCACTATGTCTGGAGACATTTTACCTAAAAGAAAAACAAAACGCTTTTTTCCTCTCCTTCCTGTTTCTGGTTGTTCGGAACATTACATGTTTTTCCTATGGGGTCAAAAGGGGCCCAAGTATGTCATCACAAGTGGAAAAATAGGGGATAGAATCAGATATTGATAGTTTTTCTGTTATCATTTGTGTGTAAATATTTAATATAAATGTGGGGACATAAAGCATTAATGTAAGTCAACATATTTCAGCAGTTCAACTTTGTAACAATTATAAATAAACCTGTTAAATTTTTCTGGACCATGCCAGCATTTGGATTTTTTAAAAAATAAGTCAATTTCTTACTGACAGCAAAATAAAATAAAGTGGACAGATGTTTTGGCATAATTTAGAATATTATTAAATAATCTGCTAAATTCTAATACATCTAATCAAAATACTTTTCTTTTATGACCATGATGGAATTGAATGAATTTTTTTTAGTCTGTAATACAGATGCTTTATTTTCTGTGGAAATGAATTTTATTTGCCACTCTCATGAGTTCACTGTTGCATTTCAGATTATCTGGATCACTTAAGTTCTAAGTGTTTCAATAGGCTGTTTTAGTTATCAACTCATTATGTTCCTGACAATAAAACACTTCTTAAATGAGATGCCTAAAGAATAAGAAAGCTTAGATAATTCACATGCTAATTTAATCGTGAATACAAAATTTCTTTCAACATGCTAATTGTAATACAAAATATTTATCCAAGTTTGGAATGATCAATCTTTTAAAAAAACAATGCAACAAATCAAATGTTAAAGTTATTTTGTGTTTCATTTCCTATGGCAGCCAAGAAATAATAGCAAAAGGTAAAAACTATTTCACAGCTTAAGTAATATATTTCACGGTGTTAAATAATTAGTTCTTATCACAAACCTATTTTATTCCTATTAATTCAAATTCACTCTGCATCAAGTTGCTATGGCAGCACAGCTTCACCAAACAATAAATTCCTTAAGTTCTGCTATAAAGAATGCTGCCGACCTTAAGTCTTTATTTTGAGAACAGGGAGAAAAATGTATAATTCTCCAGTTCATAAATGTATAATCAATACCTGGAATTGCTTTACCATCTATAGCAAGAGTTTTGCTCTCAGAGTCCTGGGAATGGAGGTATTTTATTTGGCTTTCATTTCCTTATCCCTTGAATAAATGAAAACATTCTTGATAAGAACCATCTCAGCAGGGCTCACCTCAGGCAAATTGGCTCCAACTATAAATAGTAAAATCTGCCATCTGCCTTTCTATTCTTGTGCTGGATGCAGTGCTGGCATTGTGTTCACACTCCACTGGTGCCAGGCCCGATGGTGTATAGCCAGCAGCAACAGAAAATAATAGTGCAAGACAGAGATAATGAGGTGAAGAACAGAAATGGTACCACTATAATTAACTGCTGTTTTGATATTCCCCACAATAAAGCATACACAATGGGGTTGAGAGAACGTAAAGCCACATTTCATCTTAGCCTCATAGATAGGTCTGAAATCAAACTGATTTTACATCACAGAAGATTAATTAAAACGTAAAGAACCTAAGCACAGTTAGCAATGTGTGTTTGGCATGTTAGCAAGAGGCTCCACAGTTGTACCAGGTATTTTTTATTCTAATGATGTTTAATGAGGCATTTCTTTTTCTAATCAGAGGTATTCTCCTGTTCTGTCTTAAAGAGATAAGCTCTTTAAGGATGAAAAAGCTATTTTGTTATACCTGACCCTTTCCTAGTCTCACAGTTCTGAAACCCCATGCAAATTTTCATTTCAGACACAGCTCCCACTATTTCTGTCAGCATACTCTGAATCCTCTGCTACTATAAGATACAGACTTTTTCTCATCCTTGCTATTACACAGATCTGACCTATTTTAAGCAAAATAACCGTCAAGCCAGTTGACTTTACATCAGAATCGAAGAGAAATATATACAGGACAACTGTCGTATTATATATTCCTTGCAATAGTAACCATGTTATTCCTGCATCAGCAATTACTGAAGCCATTCGTTTGTTGACATAACCAATAGCTAACTTCAGGAGGCACCACTCACTCTTACAGTAGGTACTGATAGAGAACACGGTATCAATGGGGTCCCCTGGAGTTGTGCAACACAGCAATACCAAATGTATATTTAATGCCTAACAGGAGATGAGGGCAGAGTGTACAGACAGTACTGTGCTGTGGCTCTCAACCCCAGTCACCCATCAGAAACACCTGGATACTTATTTAAAAATACTCTTGCCTGGGCCTCGTCCCAGACCAGTTATAATCTCAGGTGATAGGGTCTTGGCATCGTTTCTTGGGTTTGTTTCCGGTTTGTTTGTTTTGTTTTGTTTTTTTCCAATATATTTTGTTTCTTTGTTTTTAACTTCCCCAAGTGGTTGTAATGCACAATTAGAGATGAAAACCACTGGCCCAATGATATCTGATTAGTATCTGATCCAATGTCTTTCAAGACAAAAACAAATGACTGAATTCCCCGACATCCTAAAAATGTTTACCTGGAGTGGCAGTCCAAGATGGCAGTTTGGGAAGATTTTAAGCTCACCTCCTCCCACCGAAACAACAAATCTACAGCTACATAGGGAACAATTCCCTCCGACAAAGATCTGAAAACTCACTGGAGAGCTCCTTTATCCGAAGGCTAAAAGGGCCACGTGAAGACGAGTAAGAGAGGCAGAGATGCAGTCTCACCAAAACCCCCAACCCTTAACCCACAACTGCCAGAGATCCCATAAATCAGGAGCTTCTCCCTGAGGAGTGAAGGGTTCACGCCCCGTATCAGGCACCCCATCCCTTGGGAACTGCCCTGGAAAGATGAGGCCCAAAGCAGTTGGCTTTGAAAACCAAGGGGTTTCATGTCCAGGACATGCAAAGGGCTGCAGGGAACTGAGATACTGCCCTTAAAGGCCTCACACATTTGCAAAAGCCCAGCTCAAAAGCGGCAGTTTGAAAAGCACCTAGATTATACATGAAGGTGATTCATTTGCTAATCTTAAAGTTTCTCCCAAAGGAGCAGGGGCTGGTTGGAACTCCAGGGCTTTAGCTGCAGCTTTGGTGCTCTCCCTCTCCCTCTGCTGGTGGGCAGATGCAGTCCCTGCACTCTCCTGCTACCCTGCGAGAAAGCCAGCAGGCACACACCACCCGACACCCTCCAGTGTCTGAATAAAGCTGGCAAGTGTGTCCTGGCTCCCATCTCCCGGTGCCTCCCTAAAGGTGCACCAGCTCAGCATTCTCCCTCTGCCTCACTGAAGTCTGCACACACAGTTCACACAGGGGACGCTCCCTGATCACCTGGCTCTGGTGGCCGGGGGCCTTCTTTCTTCCTGTAATGGGACTGTAAGGATCAGAAAGACACTTCTTGACAGGCTACCACACCCAAGGCACTGCCTAGGCAGCAGACTAAACCATACCCCCAGTTTTTCTTTGAGAAAAGGTTTATTTCCTTATCCTAGCACATGTGGCTATAGGTCTGCCACACATCTGGATGCTATGGAGGTGCCCTCAGGAAACACATGGCAGGCTGCCATCTTTGCACTTGATTCAACTCGTTGGTACCTTCCAGAAAGGAGCTTATACACTTGTCTGAAACCCCAGTTTTTGCATCTATCATCATGAGACACCTCCAGATTGCCTAGTCTGAAAGCCAGCAAGACTTACATTTGCAGTCCCACTGGACTGTATATGTTTTCATACTTTAAAAGCTGCTGCCTGAGGGTCTGGTCTCCAGTCAGCCTGTAACTAAATTCTAATAAAGATCTGTTCCTTTGAAACACTGACAGGTCTTGGAAAACCTTCAACAACAGAGACCTGTCAGTAACAAATCAGGCTGCTTAAATAATCATAAAGGTTTGAGAGACAAGAGGTAAGGTAAGGCTCAATGATAAGGCTCCTCTCCCACACAAGTCCTATCCTTTATGACTGTGAGAGGCAGCTGTTTCACCTAATACATTGAAAGAAATAAAGAGTCTAGCAAATGAGAAACAAAGGAATATATTCCAAACGAAAGAATAAGATAAAACCTTAGAAAAAAGACCTTAATGATAGATAAGCAACCTACCTGATAAAGAATTCTAAGTAATGATCATAACAATGCTCACTGAACTCAGAAGAATGGATGAACAAAGTGAGAACTTCAACACATAGAAAACACATGGAAAATACAAAAAAGTACCAACCATAGGTCACAGACCTGCAGAAAACAATAATTGAACTAAAATATACACTAGAGGGATTTAACAACAGATAAGATAAAGCAGAAGAAAGGATTAGTGATTTACAGGACAGGGTAATAAAACTCACCCAGAGAACCAACAACAAAAAGAATTTTTAAAAAGTGAAGCTAGCTTAAGGGACCTATGGAACAACATCAAGTGGAATAACATTCACATTATAGGGATCCCAAAGGGAGAAGAAAGAGACAAATAGGGAAAAACTTGTTAGAAGAAATGACTGAAAACTTCCCTAACCTGGGGTATCCAACCTAGGGGTATCCCTAACCTGGGGTATCCAAACCCAGCATGCTCACAGAATCCAGAAGAGATGAACTCAAATAGATCCACAGCAAAACAAATTATAATTAAAATGTCAAAAGTTAGAAGTAAAAAAATAATCTTAAAAGTAGCAGGAGAAAAACAACTTGTTATGTACAAGGGAATCCTCATATGACTCTCAGCAGCTTTCTCAGTAGATATTTTGCAGACCAGAATGGAGTGGCAGGATATATTCAAAACGCTAAAAAGAAAAAACTTTCAACTAAATATGCTTTATTTGGCAAGGTTATCATTCAGACTAAAGGAGAGATAAAGTACTTTCTAGAAAAGCAAAAGCTAAAAGAGTTCATCACTACCAAACCAGCCTTACAGGAAATACTAATGGGACTTTTTAAGCTGAAAAGAAAGGACACGAAGAAAATATATGAATTGAATCAGTAACCAACGCCCCCCCCCCAAAAAAACAAGTCCAGCACCGCATGACTTCACAGGTGAATTCTACCAAATATTTGAAGAATAGTTAATACCTATTCATTTATAAACAATTCCAAAAAATAGAAAAGGAAGAAAAACTTCTAAATTCATTTTATGAGGCCAGCATTACCCTGATACCCAAACTAGATAAAGACACCACCTGGGTGGCTTAGTTGGTTAAGCATCTGCCTTCAGCTCAGGTCACGACCTCAGAGTCCTGGGATTGAGCCCCACATCAGGCTCCCTGCTCAGTGGGGAGCCTGCTTCTCCCTCTCCACCCTCAGCCCCATGCTCCCTTTCACTATCTCTCTCTCAAATAAATAAATAAAAATCTTAAAAAAAAAAAAAAAAAGACACCACAAAAAAGAACTATAGGCCAATATCCTTAATGAGCATAGATGCAAAAATCCTCTACAGAATACTAACAAATTGAACAATACATTTAAAAAAAAAAATCTTTACCATAATCAGGTGGGAGTCATTCATGGGTTGCAAGGGTGGTTCAATAGTCTCAAATCAACCAACATGATACATCACATTAATAAGAGGATAAGAACCATATGATCATTTCAATAGACACAGAAAAAGCACTTGACAAAGTACAACATCCATTCATAATAAAAACCCTCAACGAAGTATGTTTAGAGGGAACATACCTCAATGTAATAAAGGCCATATGAAGAACCCACAGGTAACATCATACTTAAAGGGGGGAAAAGTGAGAGCTTTTCTCCTAAGGTCAGGAACAAGACAAGGATGTCCGTTCTCACCACTTTTATTCAACACAGTATTAAAAGTCCTAGTCATAGCAATCAGACAACAAAAAGAAACAAAAGGCATCCAAATCAGTAAAGAAGATGTAAAACTTTCACTATTGGCAGATGACATGATACTATATACAGAAAACCTAAAGACTCAGCAAAAAACCACTAGAACTGATAAATTCAGCAAGGTTGTAGAATACAAAGTCAATGACAGAAATCTGTTGCATTTCTATATACCAGTGATACAGCTTCAGAAAAAGAAATTAAGAAAACAATCCCATTTACAACTGCACCAAAAATAATAAGATACCTAGGAATAAACCTAACCAAAGATAGGAAAGACCACTGAAAACTATAAAACACTGATAAAAGAAATCGAAGACGACACAAAGAAATGGAAAGACATTCCACGCTCATGGACCAGAAGAACAAGTATTGTTAAAATGTCTATACTACCCAAAGCAATCCCTATCAAAATACCAATGGCATTTTTTTCACAGACCTAGAACAAACCACTCTAAAATTTGTATGGAGCCACAGAAGACCCCAAATGACCAAAGCAATGTTGAAAAAAGAAAAGCAAAGCTAGGGGCATCACAATTCCAGACTTCAAGTTATACTACAAAGTTGTAGTAATCAAAATAGTATGGTACTGTCACAAAAACAGACATAAGGATTAATAGAGCAGAAAAGAAAACCCAGAAATGAACTCATAATTATATGATCAATCAATTTTCAACAAAGCAGGAAAAAATGTCCAATGGGGGAAAAAATCTTAAATAAATGGTGTTGGGAAAACTGGATAGCTACATACGAAAGAATGAAACTGGACCACTTTCTAACACCATAATCAAAAATAAATTCAAAATGGATTAAAGACCTAAGTGTGGGGGCACCTGGGTGGCTCAGTTGGTTAAGCAATTGCCTTCGACTCAGGTCGTGATCCTGGAGTCTCGGGATCGAGTCCCGCATGGGGCTCCCAGCTCCACGGGGAGTCTACTTCTCCCTCTGACCTTCTCCCCTCTTACGCAGTCTCTCACTCTCTCTCTCTCTCTCTCTCAAATAAATAAAATCCTTTTTAAAAATAAAAAAATAAAGACCTAAGTGTGAGACCTAAAACCATAAAAACACTAGAAGAGAACATGGGCAGTAAGTTCTCTCACATTGGCCAGAGTAACTTTTTCCTAGATAGGCCTCCCCAGGCAAAGGAAGCAAAAGAAAAAATAAACTATCGGGACTACATCAAAATAAATCTTCTACACAGTGAAGAAAACAACAAAACTAAAAGGTAACTTACAGAATGGGAGAAGACATCTGCAAATGACATATCCAATAAAGGGTTAGTACCCAAAACATATAAAAAGCTTATACAACTCAACACTCAAAAAAACAAATAATCCAATTAAAAAGTGGGCAGAAGATATGAACAGACATTTTTCCAAAGAAGACATCCAGATGGCCAGCAAACACATGAGATGATGCTCATCATCACTTATCATTGGGTAAATACAAATCAAATATACAATAAGATATCACTTCATATCTGTCAGAATAGCTAAAATCAACAACATAAGAAACAACAAGCATTGATAAAGATGTGGTGAAAAAGGAACTCTTGTGCACTGCTGGTAGGAATGCAAACTGGTGCAGCCCCTTGAAGACAGTATGAAGAAGGTTCCTCAAAAAATTAAAAATAAAACTACAACATGAACCAGCAATTCCACTTCTGGGTATTTACCCCTCCCCTAAAAGAAAATAAAAACACTAATTCAAAAAAATATACACACTTCTTTGTTCATTTGTAGCATTATTTACAATAGTCAAGATATGTAATTAACTTGAGTGTCCATATCGATAGATAAATGGATAAAGAAGATGAGGTATACAAATACAACGGAATACTACTCAGCCATAAAAAAGAATGAAATATTACCATTTGTGACCACATGGACGGACTCTAAGGGTATTATGCTAAGTTAGTCAAAGAGAGAAATTTCACTTACATGTGGAATTAAAAGAAAAACCCAATGAACAAACAAAACAAAACTCATAGATACAGAGAACAGAATGGTGGTTGCCAGAAAGGAGGGGTGTTGGGGATTAGGCAACATGGGTAAAAATGGATCAAAAGGTATAAACTTCTAGTTGGAAAAAAAGTAATCATAGGGATATAATGTACAGCATGGTGACTAAGTTAATAATTTTGTATAGCATACATGAAAGTTGCCAAGAGAGTCAATCTTTTTTATTTTTTAAGATTTTATTTATTTATTTGAGAGAGAAAGAGAGAGCACAAACAGCAGGGAGTGGCAGAGGGAGAGGGAGAAGTAGGCTCTCCACCGAGTAGGGAACCCAACATGGGGTTCAATTCCAGGACCCTAGGATCATGACCTGAGCTGAAGGCAGATGTTTAACCACCCAGGGGCCATCATGAGAGTAAATTTTAAAAGTTCTCATCACAAAAAACAAATTTTTGTAACTTCAGTGACAAATGGTAAATACACTCATTATGGTAACAATTTTGCAGTATACACAAATACCAAATCATTATGTTGTATACCTGAAACTGATATATGTCAATTATACCTCCATAAAAATTTACCTAAAACTTTTACCTAGCCAGGTGCCTCAGTGGCTCAGGCAGGTAAGCACCTGACTCTTGATTTCGGTTCAAGTCATGATCTCAGGATCATGGGATCAAGCCCCACATCTGGCATGCTCTCTCTCGCTCTCTCTCTCTCTCTCTCTCTCTCAAATAAATAAATAAATAAATCTTAAAAAACCAAAAAACCAAAACCTTTTACCAAGTTTTAACATGAAAAAAATCAGAAATATTCTGGGGTACCTGGGTGGCTCCATTGGTTAAACACCTGCCTTCAGTTCAGGTCATGGTCTCAGGGTCTTGGGATTGAGACCAGTGTTGGGCTCCCAGCTCAGCAGGGTTTCTGCTTCTCCCTCTCCTTTCCCATTTGCCCCTCCCCCAACCCTCGCTCATGCTTTCTCTCTCAAATTAATAAAATCATGTAAAAAAATCACGTAAAAATATCCTTAACTGAGAAATGCTAACAATATCAAATATAAAGCATTATATCAATGCAAAATAACATCAAAAAATGTCACTTTTATAAAGGTATAAAAAATTAGGGAATTACTATGAAATACATCAAAGACTATGAAATAGTCTTTGGGAGTGGAACACTCTACTTCATGAGAGAAATATATTTATTGAGATGAGTGGGGTACCATCTAGAAGACTCCACTATAACCAAGCAGCATTTATAGTGGCTTAGCTGATTTTTTACCTCCTAATAAGGAAGGAAGGAGCTTTATTTATTTTTCTTTCAAGTTTTCATTTAAATTCCAGTTCATGAACATACACTGTAATATTAGTTTTAGGTGCAGAATTTAGTGATTCATCACTTACATACAACACTGAATGCTCATCACAAGTGCCCTCCTTAATCCCCATCACCCATTTAGCCCATCCTCCACCCACCTCCCCTCTGGTAACCATCAGTTTGTTCTCTATAGTTAAGTCTGTTTCTTGGTTTGCTTCTCTTTTCCCCCCAAATGTTCATCTTTTTTTCCCTTAAATTCCATATATGGGTGAAATCATATGGTATTTGTCTTTCTCTGTCTGACTTATCTCGTTTAGCATAATACTATCTAGCTCCATCCACCCACTGCAAATGGCAAGATTTCAGTCTTTTTTATGGCTGAACAATATTCCATTGCATATATACACCACGTCTTCCTTATCCATTCATCAATGGACATGTGGGCTCTTTGCATAATTTGGCTATTGTTGATAATACTGCTATAAACATTGGGGTGCATATATTGAAAGGGGTAAGTCTTAACAGCTACCATTATGTTACCATGTATTTCTTTCTTTTTTTTTTTTTTTTAAAGATTTTATTTGACAGAGAGAAACACAGCGAGAGAGGGAACACAAGCAGAGGAGTGGTAGCGGGAGAAGCAGACCTCCTGCTGAGCAAGAAGCCCGATGAGGGGCTCGATCCCAGGACCCTGGGATCATGACCTGAACCGAAGGCAGACGCTTAATGACTAAGCCACCCAGGCGCCTCAAGTTACCATGTATTTCTATAGAGACTATTTCTGTGGATGCGGACTTTTAAAAAACTTGCTTTCCTATCAGCTATATCAATAGTGTCCTAGAACTGAAGGGATATTATTTGTCCAGATCTATGCTTTATCACCTGCCTGGTCACTTGCCAGGAGAGAATTTCTGGGTCTCTTAGAAATAAAGGTGGAAGATCTCACAGTCAAGGGCAGCAAAAATATTGCAAAAGATGTTAGCATTTTTCTTTTTTTTTTTTTTTAAGATTTATTTATTTATTTGACAGAGAGAGAGAGAGAGAGAGAGAGAGAGCAGGAACACAAGCAGGGGGAGTGGGAGAGGGAGAAGCAGGCTACCCACTGAGCAAGCAGTCCGATACGGGGCTTGATCCCAGGACCCTTGGATCATGACCTGAGCCGAAGGCAGACACTTAACAACTGAGCCACTCAGGTGCCTCAGTATTTTTCTTAATTTAATTTTCATGTGTCCTTAAAACTTAGTCTTGCTTCTACATCTCCCTCTACAAAACATATTTTCATGTCCAATAATGTAATAAAAATTATTTTAATATCATATGTTAATGTTAAATTGCATCCTCACAATACTCCCATAATGCTGTTATACCTTGGTGATATATTATTCATTTCTGTATCTAAACCTTTCCCCTTAGTGAAATTGTAGGGACCTTTCAATAGGTTTTTTTTGGAATACCTCAATAGCTCCACATTTTAGAATTGTAAGCTAACACTTAAATACAGAACTGTATTTATCAATATGCATTTTATAGCATCTAATAAAAAAAAAATCACTGTTCAAATCCCAGCTTCACTGCCTACTGATAGTTATTTATCCATGTGAAGCCTTAGTTTGCTCATCTACAAAATGAGGGTAACTGTAATTCTACCTTACAGGATTGTTTTGAAGATTAAATGAGATATAGCATAAAGTATTTTACACAGTACATGGCACATAGCATTCACTCAATATATATTATCTACTATAGTTACCTATTATAATTTAATCATGATAAACTGGTCAGAATTGGGTTTTTACATTAACATAATAATCACTGTTTTTAGAATGTTTTTCCTATTATTATGGAAAAATTTTAATGCTTCAGTCTTAGTCTCTTAATTTTATAATTGTCTATATTGTTGATAAGAGTTGAATTTTCCTTCCAGTTCTGACCATGCTGATGCAAAAGCTGGGTATTCATCCTTTCTGATGGCTGAGTAATATTCCATTGTGCATATGGACCACATCTTCTTGGAGGAGATTATGCTACATGAAGTAAGTCAAGCAGATTCTGTCAATTATCATATGGTTTCACTTACTTGTGGAACATAAAGGTAAGGAATAGCATGGAGACCATTAGGGGAAGAAAGGTGAAAATGAAGGGTGGGAAATCAGAGGGGGGGGATGAACCATGAGAGACCATGGACTCCAGAAAATAAACTGACGGTTTTATAGGGGAGGGGTGTTGGGGGATGGGTTAGCCCGGTGATGGGTATTAAGGAGGGCACGTATTGCATGGAGCACTGGGTGTTATACACAAACAACGAATCATGGAACACCACATCAAAAACTAATGATGTACTCTATGGTGACTAACATAACATAAAAAAAAAGTTGAATTTTTTTGCATGTAAATATTTGGAAGCCATCTTCCCAAGAACCATTAGTCCTATTTTGTTTTTGCTTTGTTTTATTTTTTATTATGCCCAATTAGCCAACATATAGTACATCATTAGTTTTTGATGTAGTGTTCAACAATTATTCCTATTTTGATTAACAAAGATTTAGCAGGTCAAGAAATGTCTCCAGCTGATCTAAATGACAAAAGTGATATTAGAATCCAAACTCAAGATGGAATAGTATCTACATTTTTAAGATATTTTATTTACTCATTTGACACAGAAAGAGACAGAGAGAGAGGGAACACAAGCAGGGGGAGTGTGAGAGGGAGAAGCAGACTCTCTGATGAGCAGGGAGTGGGGCTAGATCCCAGGACCCTCAGATCATGACCTGAGCCAAAGGCAGACGCTTAACCAACTGAGCCACCCAGGTACCCCTAGCTACATTTTTTTAAAAAAAAAAATTATTTCCAGAGTTATTCCCCTCACACTATTATGAGTAATAAGAAAGATTACCTCTACTTATAGTAAAATTTACCCGAGTATGTGTCAGCCAATATGTATTAAATGTTTATTATGTGAGTACCTCAATACCTTAGTCATAGTGGGTTACTGCAGAGTTAAAAAATATCATC
>CM053618.1:42985981-43053843 GCA_028646535.1 Procyon lotor
TGGGTGGCTCAGTCGTTAAGCGTCTGCCTTCGGCCCAGGTCAGATCCCAGCGTCCTGGGATCGAGCCCCGCATCGGGCTCCCTGCTCCGCGGGAAGCCTGCTTCTCCCGCTGCCATTCCCTCTGCTTGTGTCCCCTCTCTCGCTGTGTTTCTCGCTGTCAAATAAATAAAATCTTTAAAAAAAAAAAAAAAAAAAAAATATCATCACTGTCTTTAAGGAACTTGCAATCCACTGAAAAATATAAAGTATGGTCACAACAATACCAAAAACACAAAAAGTAACTAAAAACAGGTGTATTTATTAAACACCATATTTAGAAACATATTTAGAAATGGCCAACGTGCAAATGAAACAAATCAATCTTTCAAGTAGAGCAAAACACTTAAGATCTCCCAGAACTATTAGACATTACCTCAAACTATAGATGAGTAGGAAAAAGAGCTCCTCTGCCAACTGGGGACAAGTTCTGTGGGAAAGCTTTCTGCTGAATAAATCACACACACACACACACACACACACACACACACACACACACACTTTTCAAAGCTAGACTAACTCGAGTACCTTCCAAATGATTTCAAGAGTTTGTCTAATCTTATTAAAGGAACAGATAACTTTACATTGCAAAGGTAGTAGATATTTCAGAAGCAGCTGACTTGGTCTTAGTATTTTTCTATTCCCCTAAATTATCTGTAATTATGGGACTTACTTCACATGATTATTTTGAGATATAAATGAAATAATCTTTAACACAACACTCTACTAACTAGCAAGTACTCATTGATTAGTGATTTTTCTTCTCATTATTTTTCAGTAAATAATATGTAAGACTTCTGGCAGTTTTTATTGGAATGACTGGTCACGGTTCTGCTAATTCATAAAGCTTCTTTGTGCACGTTAGAAAAATGTACTCTTTCCCTAGACTGCTGGGTGGTACAACCCAAGCATAGGGACATACCTAGGGAGTTGAGTAGCAAGCTGACTCCTAGCCAGGCTCCCCTCTGCAGGATATCAGCCCTGAATAGAATACCTGCAGGGGGGTAGGCAGAAAACAATTCTTGAACAGAGTTTTAAGCAATGATTGAAATGAGGAAAAGAACATTCAAAAATAAATAGGAATATTAGGAAACACACATCAAAGAAATTCATCCAAAGCCAGGGGATGGCATGTGTGAATATTAAAGAATGATGTATTTCATAAGCAAGACTAATTTGTTAGAGGAGATATGAACTCAGATTTAATAGGAAAAGAAGGAAGTCATCTGGATGGGGAAAAGAGGGTCAATGGGTAAAATCCTGAAGAACATGGTGTACCTAGAACCATATAGATAAAGGTGTGATGAGAAATTCAGATGGTCAAAGTAGAGTGTAAATTGGTGTGAAGGGGTGAACCAGATCCAGCTCTTGGGTCTAAGCCTTTATATAACTAGTCCTTTCTATTATGCTACAAAATCTAATATATACCGGAGGGCTGATTCTCAGGAAGGCAATATGTGCAAACTCTCTAGAGCACTACACCAGCTAATCTCCACAGTGAGAACCTCAGAACTCATGAAGGCAGACTTGCTCTCTCCAGCAAACTCACACTGCATCTAGAAACCTGGGAATGGTTGGTTTTCCAAGTACCTCTAACAACAAAAGCTCCCCTTAGTCAAATACACCAAGGATCACTAGCAAAGTTTTTGCTCATTTCCTTCCTCTTTGTTGTCTATATTTATTATCCTTGACACATTCCAGCCAAATGCATGTCATCGTCCGGGCGTACTCTGCTCCTCCTCAGTCCACTAGACCATTCTGATGGTTCTTTTCACTGGACTCTCAGGAATGAGTTACTCTCCTACATCCTTCAAGTTTTCATCGATTGTTCTTTTATCTCCCTACCTTAATTAAAAGTCTTTCTTTCTCAATTTCTCCCATGTGAATGATTTCTTGTGCCACTTGCACTGCTCATCTCTTATTAACTCATCAAAACCTCTCTGTTTCACTTATTTCTCTACCCAGACCCATCTGCAACCATTCCAAATATACCATCACTAGCACCCTCTCTCTGTCTTCTCCTCTTGAATTTCTGCTATACAGAACGTACTCATTTCCAACTTTAGATATTTTCAAGTCTATTTTTCTTTTTTTCTTGTTTTAGTTTCTTTACTCCCATATCTAAGATGCTAAGCACTGCTAAAGTCCAAACCATGCTTTCTGGGCCCCAAACAATGTATATCTAAATTCAGCACAGTCTTTACTATGGTTGAGCAATTCATGTGGTCTTATCTTTTGCCCTAAGCAAGTTTACATATCTTACAACAGGTATTTAAAATATTTTCTTCTCTCTTTAACTTCATTTCACCTATCCTCAGTCTTAGCAGATGACCTGCAAACATGAAATTCTCTAAATTTCCATCTTCTTCATTTCATACTTGCTCTATTTACTGGATTATTTAGAAACTGTTCCTCGGGCAGCTGGGTGGCTCAGTTGGTTATGTGTCTGCCTTCGCTCAGGTCGTGATCCCAGGGTCCTGGGATTGAGCCCAAGGTCAGGCTCCCTGCTCAGAGGGGATCCTGCTTCTCCTTCTCCCTCTCCCTCTGTCTTACCCTTGCCTGCCCACCACCCCTGCCCCCGCTTGCTAAATCTCTCTCATGCTCTGTCTCAAATAAATAAATAAAATCTTTTTTTTTTTTTAACTGTTTCTCCTGTTTTTCAGTGTAAACCTTGGATATGGACTCCTCATTCATCTCCTTCTACCTTCTACTCTGATATGTGAACAATCTTCTACATCTTTGATTCCCAACATAGACTTTCCCAGTCAAGCAAGCAAGCAAACAAAATAACCTCCCTTAATCTTAAGAGCCCTTCTCCAGATACCACCTCCTCATCCTCTTCTTTTGTGGTTTAAGCCACAACTGACTAGGTCTGCAATGTGACAGAAAGGCAACTAGGAGGTTATGTGCCATGATCTACCTGGATGTAGAAGGAGAACAGTGAAACTCTTCACGTTTATTTTAATTTAGTCTACTCTGTTTACATTTTTGTACATGTTATAACATGAATGCAAGAGCATACGTATGTAACTCGTAAATAACATAAATATATGAGTGCAAAAGGATATGTAGGTAACTCATAAATGAGTAAATGTACAAAAATTGGAGCTCTGTGCTCAAATATACTTTCCTGACAGGATATGCATTTGAAAAAGCTTGGAAAATAGCCAATGGTAGCTCTGAGCTGGAGGGGAATGCCTGAGGCCTCTCTTGTCACCTCACCAGTGATTTAACACCTCCAATTTCTCGTCTGGGCATAAGTTTAAGAATAGAGAGAGAATGCTGCTGAATTTGAACCTCCCTTTACAAGAAGGAAGAAGAAAGGACAAGCTGAAAAAAAAAAATCCCACTGGTGTAAATGACTAAAAAGCAGAGCACAGCAGTGAGGGCCTCTCAGCACTAGAGTACCGCGGGTGGGTGCTCGCGCATTCACCAGCCAGCCGGATGGTGCTTAAAGAGAGCAAAAGACAAAATAGCATCAAAGCTTAATCGGGGGGGAGGAGCCCCTCCAGAACCTTTTGGAGGATCCTCAAGGTGAAACTATTATCTTGCTAATACTAAGATGCTATTTACCTTTTTTGAACTCTCTTTCAAATATACTGTGGAATTTTCCAGACACCACGTGACAACAAAGTGAAAGCAAAGCAGATTTGAGGTTCTGACTGTCTTACATTGATATTAAAGAGATTTTCAAAAATGTAAAACACCATCACTCTTCTAACTGAATTATTTTAATACTGGAAAATAGTTCTTTTTCGTTAACAAATGCTATGGTGGGGGCGCCTGGGTAAGTCAGTTAAGTGTCTGACTCTTGGTTTCAGTTCAGGTCATGATCTCAGGGTTGTGGAATTGAGCCCCGTTTCGGGCTCTGAGCTCAGCACCAAGTCTGCTTCAGATTCTTTCCCGCTGTTCCTCCCCCTGCTCACGCTCTCGCTCTTTCTCTCTAAAATAAATAAAATCTTTTAAAAAAAAATGCTATTGGGGGAAACTGGAAGGGGGAGTCAAAACATGAGAGACTGTGGACTCGGAGAAACAAACAGGGTTGTGGAGGGGCGGGGGTGGGGGGTTGGGCGAGCCTGGTGGTAGGTATTGAGGGGGGCACGTATTGCATGGAGCACTGGGTGTGGTGCATGAACAATGAATCTTGGAACACTGAAAAAATAAAATAAAATTTAAAAAATTGGGGCACCTGGGTGGCTCAGTGGGTTAAAGCCTCTGCCTTCAGCTCAGGTCATGATCTCAGGGTCCTGGGATCGAGCCTCGCATGGGGCTCTCTGCTCAGCAGGGAGCCTGCTTCCTCCTCTCTCTCTGTCTGCTTCTCTGCCTACTTGTGATCTCTCTCTGTCAAATAAATAAACAAAATCTTTAAAAAAAAATAAATAAAAATAAAAATAAAAAATTTAAAAATTTTAAAAATGCTATTAACATATAATGGGGTTACTGATATTACTTTAAAGTAACTGATAAAACATTATCAAAATATCACAGTTCTTTATTTCTAATACGGTAAATATAAATAGGTAAAACCCACACAAACAATACTTTCTGGGGTCTTCAGTAACTTTTAGCAGCCCCGGGGTTCCTGGGTGGCTGAGTCAGTTAAGCATCTGACTCCTGATCTCAGCTCAGGTCTTGATCTCACGTCAGGGTCGTGAATTCAAGCCCCGTATTGGAGAGCTTGCTTAAAAACAAAACAAGACAAAACAAAACAAAACAAAACAAAACAAAACAGTATAAAGCAGCCCTGAGACTAAAATCTTTGAGACCTGCTGCAATAGACACATAAATTAGATCCTCAGGGCCTGGGCTGCAAATTTGGATACGATCAAAGAACTGTCAGAAAAAAAAAAGAAAAAAAACTTATGATTAAAAAGAATGGAGTGCCTTTTGAAAACAAAAAGAAAAATCACTCTCTTGATCAAGAAACCAGGGTCAGGGGCGCCTGGGTGGCTCAGTCGTTAAGCGTCTGCATTCGGCTCAGGTCATGATCTCAGGGTCCTGGGATCGAGCCCCGCATCTGGCTCTTTGCTCATCAGGGAGCCTGCTTCTCCTGCTACCATTCCCTCTGCTTGTGTTCCCTCTCCAACTGTGTTTCTGTCAAATAAATAAAATCTTTAAAAAAAAAAAAAAAAAGAAAGAAACCAGGGTCAGCTAATAAAAAAAGACCAGGAAAAGCAAAAGTTCCCTGAAGAAAAAAACTACACAAGGAACCTGTGAAGCTCCTAGGATTATAGAATGATATTGATGATGGCCTTCATCTTCTTTTACCGAGTTTGGCCCATTACACATTTACTCAAACAATAACTGGGAGTGTAATGCTTTAAGAAGAGAGCATATTTAATGCATGATAAATATCAGCAAACTATAAGTTATAACTTATAGCAAATTGTCTTCATCTATCCCATGGTCTTCAGCTTCTACAAAACTCTTTGGAGATCTAGCTTCTTGGAAGAATGAGCTGTGGTTGCCATTCTACTTCCTCTCCATTTCTCATCCCTTCAGTCTGGCTTCTACCCCAATGTAAAATCTTAGGATTTTGAAGTTGGCAAATGAACTCCACCAACAAAAGATAATCTCTTCTCATTTTTCTGGCTTCATAGCCCATGCTTCATGATTTAAAATCAAATAGCACAAAAGGGGCACGTGGGTAGCTCAGCTGTTTAAGCATCCACTCTCAGTTTCAGCTCAGGTCATGAGATCAAGGCCCCTCTCCCCCCCCATTGAGCCCTGCATTGGGCTCTGCGCACAGTGGGGAGTCTGCTTGAAGATTCTCTCCCTCTGCCTCTCCCCTCACTCATACACACTCTCTCTCTCAAAATAAATAAATATTTAAAAACAAATCAAATAGCACAAAAAGAAATCAAGTAGCACAAAACAGCTTATGATTCCTCTTTTCACATGATGCCTCTTCTCAGAAGCAACTTACCCCTTCTAATAAAAATTAGCACTATACCTAAATATGCATATACTGACATAGCTATTTCTTGATTTATTCATTTTGGATTTTGCCTATAGGTTCCTGCTCTGGTAGACAAGCCTTCATTTTTCAATGAATAGCAGCATAAACCACAAACTTTGTATGTATGTAAACATACAAATGTATGCAACTCATTTTGTTAGTTTTACAATTTTTCATATGAAGAGTGCTTAAAATATAGTCTGCTTGTTATAAGTTATTTGTGCTATACATTCATTTTAGATAATTTTATCAAAACAAAATTACTAATTTTAGATAATTTCAGGACATCATTAGGAGAAATTCTACATCAAAACAGACAAGCTGTTAAGTTAAAATTTAAAAAATTTTTTAGATTAGTCAAAACATGATGCCAATAATATGTTTTAGTCTATACCATAACGATTTCCTAGAAAACTGGCAACTGACAATAGCTACTAGGCTCAGAGTTAATTCTTTAGTTAGCAAATAATTCCCTGAATGTCAGACATTACATTTCAAACTACCTAAAAGTAAATAATACTTAATATATTTAAAAATATTATTGAGGGATGCTATAGAATCATTGCTTTAAAAAAGTACTTAAATGGGGGAAACCTATTTAAGCCTTAAATGAATGATTAAAATTGGAATAAAGGCATAGTTTGGTAGTATATTAACAGTCATGAAGTCTTTAATGCATTTACATGACCCTTTAGTATGACAGTGCTATGACAGAGCTCATTCTCAATAGCTGTAGCTATCAGACTTAATTCCACTGCATTATGGTACTATAGATGAAGAACATTAGCAAAAGCTAGAAAACTTATACATAAATCTCTGCATTTAGAATATAACTATCCTGAATAACATATATTTTAATGTATGTACATGTTTAAATATCCATTTGTCTTTGAGCCGGACAATCTAGCCTAAAGCAATGTCTTCAGCATTTTGGGCTCGAGAAGAATATATTTAGCACGACCATCCCAGAGGCCTCTCCCAGTTCACCAGATGAGCTATGTAGATCCATCTAACCAAAATTCCAATTTATCTTACTATCTCATCTTGAATTCTTGGCCTGCTACCCACATGTAGATTTAAAGAGGAATAGAGAAAAACTGAAGGCTTACCATGTGATCATTATGCTCTGAAAACATAGCTTTAATGCTTAACTGTAAAACATGGCCTTATACAAGATGATGAATTTTAGTTGTTCCCTGTGCTTCCAAGGAGATATGCTGGGTCATAACACGTAAATTCTAGTACAGCCTTAAACATGATGTGTTCGTTTATTCTCCGTATGTCCCTATTTTAGAATAAAATGGGCTAAATATCTATTACCATACCTTTGAGAAATCATGCAAAGTGTTAGAAAATACACAACAAGAACAAGTTTGCTGGAAGCCAGTAACTAGAGTAGAAGTAGTAAAAGTGAGAAAACTACCATTACCACTATTCCCAAGAATAATGCTAGCCATCAGCTATTACCATGGACAGAATACCAGGCAAGACATATTGCGTTCTAAATGGTAAGACTTACCTTCTCATGAACATACTTAGGCTGTGAATAAAATATGCAGGAATCCTTTGTTCTTACTAATTAGAACTGACTAGCTTAGTGTCCACTAAAAATTACCTAAAATATTTTACAAAAATATTGGTTATGTAAAGAAGCCACATGCTACTGAAAAATCAACCAGGAAATAAATTAACCAGAGGACTTGATAGAGAGTCAGAAAATGTAACGAATGGAAGAAGCATACTCAGTATACCTAAAATTACTCCAGAAGCTGTGGGGGTGGGGCAGGGAAACATGAAATTCTGATTTCTCTTTGGTGGAAATTATGGCTTATTTTAGTGCCAGTGTTCTAAATTTGTGCTTTTAAGGGCAGGCATATTTAATTGTAAACATTTAGTATCACATGTGAACCACCTAGATTCTTTTATCACCACTGAAAATTGCCTAATTGTTAGCATCTAACCTCCACTGAAAACATACATTTCTGCCTAAGTGTTTTGTTAGTAAAGAAAGAGATCTTATCCTCCTTAACCTATAGCCTTCTGTTTATTATAAACACATGTGCCTCATGACTTTATCTTTAAAATATAAGCTGTCCTTTATCACTTTCTTCCATACAATGAGGCCATTTGGTTGGCTTTTAGTGGTGTTCTAAGCATTTATTTAAACAAGAGATATTTTATCATGTTAATTCCTAACTCATATCTACTAGTTAAAATTTCAAAATTTTTTTTGAATTCCAGTGTAGTTAATATACACTGTTTATTGGTTTCAGGTGTACAATACAATGATTCAATAATTCCATATAATACTCAGTGCTTATCAAGATAAGTGCACTCTTAATTCCTTTCACCTGTTTTATCCATCTTCCCAACCACCTCCCCTCTGGTAATCTTCTATTTGTTCTCTATAGTTAAGAGCCTGGTTTTTTGGTTTGTCTCTTTTCCTTTCTTCATTTGTTTTGTTTTTTTAAATTCTACATATGAGTAAAATCATATGGTATTTGTCTTTCTCTGACTTATTTTGTTTAGCATTATACTCTCCAGATCCATTAATGTAGTTGCAAATGGTAAGATTTCATTCTTTTTTATGGCTGATTTATACTCCAGTGTGTGTGTGTGTGTGTGTGTGTGTGTGTGTGTGTGTGTACATCTCTCTGCATTTATCTACTGATGGACACTTGGGGAAAACTGCAAAGTTTGACATCACATTTTCATCAAGATCCTGCTCTTCTTGCCTAAAGTTGCATTCGTATAAAATTTGTGGATACTAATACCATGGGAATATTTTTATTGTGGCTTGACAATCAACCAATTTAGTGTACCTTGAAAATCAACTAATTAGTCTACTGAATTACTATTTTAACAGTATAGTCTGTTTAGCATTAGTACACTTTATAATTAACTCATGACTTAATAAATTTCTTTGTTCACATACAACCACAACGTGGCATTATAGAGTCTTGGACAGACCCTGTGTCAACTTAATGAGTAGTTCTACTGAAATCAGGATGTTTTCCCACTCATCACATATTTGGGTTTGGGATATTTGACCTCAGAGGCGAGATTTTTTTCATACTCTGTGAAGGCAAAGGTGAGAGCGAGCTTCAGTTCTCTAAAACCAAATTCCTTTATCCAGATTCTTAGTGTCTTCTCAACTTTCCTGTACTGTCTCAGTAAAGGATCATTTAATTAGAAGGAACGGAATTACTTAAATTAGTATAGGCAAAGAGAATTTGCTAAGATGATACAGGTCTCAAAACCCAAGTGGGGAAAAGAATAGCATAGCCCCATGAAAGATATCTTCCAACTCCTCCTTTTACTTGTTTACTTGTCCATTCACTCAGCAAATATTTATTGAATACCTGCTATGTGCCAGGCATTGTCTTAGGAGCTAAGGATAGAACCATAAAAAGAAATGATGAACAGACAATCACTGTCTTCATCAAGCTGACATATTAATATGAAAAGACCCATGGATGGAAAAGACTGTACAATACTTGAAGGAAAAATTATTCCATTTGATTAAAAATATGGCAAATGTGTAAAAGGAGGTTAAAGAGCTTGACTGAGATAGGTTGTGCAAGTGAGGTTGAAAATGGTCGTCTTAGGTTAAGGTGCCGTAAAGACCCAGTGAAAGGTTTTTAACAGGGTAGTGGTATTATCAAACCAGGGCTTCAGGAAACAGACCAATGAGCAGTGGGTAGAATGGACTGGGGCAGGAGATGAAGATCAATAGTAACAACTGCTACATTCCTGCTGAGAAGCTGGGTGGGCCTGAACCTTCGCAATGGGTGTAGAGAATAGAATGGAGGAGATAAATCTGATGATGGCTGTTACATAAGTTGAAATGACATACCTTTCCATGGAGAAGCAAAATTTCTTAAAGTGTCAAAAGTGACTGATATTGCCATGAACTTAGATGGTGAAGGCTACATGTAGGGCAGGTTGGAGAGTTACAGACAATAGAGCATGACTCTTGACTTGGAAGATATGTAGACGTCACCACATTTTAAGTATAGACATCCAGGTTAACAGCTGAAAATGCAGTTCTGGAGTTCAGGAAACCTGAAGACCAGAAACATATATTTGAGAATCACCGCATAGGGTATAATAGTAGAAATATAAAACATATCTAAGGAATGGATTAGAGGGGGAGAAAGGACTGAAGATAGCTCACTGAAGGATGCCTATATTTAAGAGTTGAGAAAAAGGGATGATAAATGATTTGTCAAAGAGTTTAGAAGGGCATAAAAATCTGGCAATCTCAATTTAGAGTGCCATAACACATTCTTGTACATTATGTAGGAAAGAAGGAGGAGGTAGAGTCAGGGGATTATATAAAAATATACATGAAGTTGAAATATGACAAAAGAGAGGCAAGATAAATGTTTTTAACTTATAAGCTGTTATGTTACCAGGCCATATGCAATTCCCTTCTTCATCAGGGATATAGAATAGGGTATTATAATTTATCTTACTCACTAGTACTCACTGGGCTAATTTTGATTGCACAAAGATTTCGAGGCTAGGGTTCATTATTTTTAATGTAAGGCATTAAACCTAAAATAAAGGAAAGGTATCTAAGCAAAAGGTTTTCATCATTATTCTTTAAGCCTTAATTACCTTTCTCCAACACTATCTGAGACTAGCTATTTTTACTCAGAGATCTTCTAGCCAAATATGCTCTAATTACCTCGCCCTGAATAGACTCTGCTCATCCCTATTTATATAGTACTTTGAACATTTAAAATTTGCCAGTAGTTTTTAAAAGATGGCACAATACTATATCACTCCAATTTAATTAAACACAAATGTGCTTTTTTTCATTCCTAACAAAATGAACACAACTGAACAGGACTTGCAAGTTATATAGAAATAATAAAATAGGCATTATTTGTATATCAGAGTCACAGTTCTTTAGAGTCATACAATGTTTTTAATGTCATTATTTCCACAATAGGAAGAAAATAAGTTTTCTAATAAAGATATGTGACATCTGGGGGCACCTGGGTGGCTCAGTGGGTTAAAACCTCTGCCTTCAGCTCAGGTCATGATCTCAGGGTCCTGGGATCGAGCCCCGCATCGGGCTCTCTGCTCAGCGGGGAGCCTGCTTCCCTCTCTCTCTGCCCGCCTCTCTGCCTGCTTGTGATCTCTCTCCTCTCGGTCAAATAAATAAATAAAAATATTAAAAAAAAAAAAAGACATGTGACATCTGTTCAAAAAGGACAATCATTTCCTTGAGATAGCCTCTGACTAGATGTGTCTCTCAGCTACATTACTATGAATAACTTTTCTGAGGAATGATGCCAAAACAATTTCTCTAACACTCCCAAGAGAAAACATCTCCCTCAAGTACAGAACTAGGTAGAATACACAATTGCAAATGACATGCCAATTAATCATATGTCATCAGAACTTAACCACTTTTTCCTCTGGCTATGGTACGATTTAGCTATAAAGCAATCAAGATCCTTCCAAAGAGAACATTGCAGAAATGATGAAAAACTATATCGGGGGTAAAAAAATAACCCCAAGATTCAACAGCAAAGTAAACTGCATACTTGTATTGGTTCAGAGAAAAAGCAAAGAACTGTAACACAAAAGTACATAACAGATTTACTAAATATATGTATACTGCAAGCGCACTGTAGAAAACCACATTTTAAAAAATGTCTCTGCCATGATGATGGAATTTAGGGGGGAAAAATAATAGATAAGGGCTCTTAAGCCTTATTTTACAGCAACATGTGGCTGGAATTATGTATGGGAGATACGGGTCCCCTTCTGACAAAGTGAAAAACATCCTTTATTATCACTAGCACAAACCATACACATGTGAAATCAGGAAAAAGAAATGCTTTTATTTATTCAAGATATAACACTCATACAAGTGTTTGTGCACAAATCTAAGATGCTTTTGAAACATAGCTACAACTTGCTAATTCGTAGGTAGTGAAAATCCATTTGCGATAAAGCACGCCTTTATTGACATGACTATGCTGTAGATGATAAAAAGACTGAATAAAGTGTGGTTTCTGCTTTAAGAACCATATAACTGTGTGAGAGAGATGGCTCTACCAGGTGAATATTAAATATAGTCCATTAAAGGTAATTAATATTAAATCAAAATTCAGTGACATTTTACCATCTGCCATCAAGTTATAGGGTTTAGTAACCCCCAGGGAAATCTCCTGATTCACTCTGACCTTGTTCACTAGCCTATGAATTATCAAGGCCATTGGAACTCATTTATTTCCCCCCTCTGGTCTTTTTACTATTATCACCTCCACCAGAGTATGTCATGGCAGTCAATCAGTTTTATTTTGGTTTTGGGTTTTCATTTCCTTTCTTTTTTCTCTTCCTTTCTTTCTTTGACAGAGAGAGAGAGAGGGAACACAAGCAGGGGGAGTGGGAGAGAGAGAAGCAGGATCCCCGCTGAGCAGAGATCCCCAAGCAGGGCTCCACCCCAGCACCCTGGGATCATGACCTGAGCAGAAGACAGAAGCTTAACTACTGAGCCACCCAGGTGTCCCCCTTTTTGACTTCTTGATTGCAGCTATAGTAAAAAGAAGTTGCTACAAATAAGCTTTGCAACTACTGATAAAATTAAACAAGTGAATATTATCTGTAAATATCAATTATCTACCATAGTTGTCCCCTAAAAACAGATAACAAAAATTAATAGAATGGAGTGGTAGAAAGTGCTTGCACATTTTAACATCTATATAATTTCTATGGTATCTCTGATGCCTCTTGTTTATATACTTGCTGAATTCTGCATATCTTCAGTGATACACGGAAGCACCAGTGTAACATAGCAAAACTACATCAAAAAACATAATTCTAACACCTTTTTTTAAAATTAGTTTCAGGTACACAATTTAGTGATCCACACTTCCATACAACACCTGATGCTCATCATAAGTGCACGCCTTAATCCCTATCACCTGAATATTCACCCATTCTTCCCAATGCTACCCTCCCCCGTGATCATCAGTTTGTTCTCTAGAGTTAAGAGTCTATTTCTTGGTGTCTCTCTCTCTTTTTTGCTCCCCTATACTTGTTCATTTAAAGACTTTTTAAAAATTGAAAGTAATAAATGTACATGAATTTAAAATAGTACTATTAAGCTTAAATGAAAAGCTGCAGGATTCTGTCCCATCCCTCTCCACTTCTGATTCTTATTGTCCCGAGGAAATCATCTTCAATTCGTTTAGCTATTTCTTCCTGTATTTACATACATATTTCTAAATAACATTCATACCCTTCAATAAACCCTACTGTGTGTTACAGGTATTGAAAGGATATTCAATGTACAATTTTTGTTTACATGAAGCAGTGACCTGGCCAGTCCTTTGGGATTCTTTCTTTTGGAACAGTTTTCCCAGAGAAGAATCCTTCCAATTTCTTGACTATATGGTATAAGTCTGGCTGCTAATTTTCTGCCTGCTGTTCTAGTTACTTTTACTAATTACATGAACTTTTTTGTGTACCTGTTGCTTATAAAAAGCTCCCTAGGTCAGGAAACTTATTTTTCTATATATTTTGATAATTACAAAAAGCAGCAAGTTTGATGCACATTTTTATTAACATAATTTTGTATCTGTAATTTTAATAGCTTCTGCACAATATTTTGTATATCTTTACTGCAATTAATAGTTTATAAAGATAATAGTACCAATAAAGTAACAGATTTATAGATAAAAAAGAAAGCTTGAATATCTTCTAGACCAACTCCATTATGTCCAAAATTGAAACTTAAGAATAAATTCATAGATATTTTCCCTCAAAACAAGGGCACACATACTATGCTAAATATTTTTTAAATGGGTGTATTTTTTCCACTTTTTGGAAGCCAGAGCAACCAAGTGTTTAGAAATACCTACAAAAGGAAATTCGTCTGCAACAGAAACATTTTTAAAAGTATCCTAATTGTTAGTAGATAGCTGCTTTCCCAAAATGTATACGACAATAATAATGACACCTCAGAGGTGTCACAGAACAATTAAATCTTCTCACAGTGCATTATTATCCCTCTGAGAACTAAATAAAAAAGGGAGGAAAAACCAAGTGATAAAAGGAAACGAGGTAAGGAGATCAAGTAGTTAAGAAAATGCAGAGTCTCAGAGGACATGAGAGCTTGCACCTTTCTCAAGCTTTAGCCCCTGCCTTAGATTTTTGACTCAGAAACATTAAGAAAACTAAACGAAGTTCATTTACAACAGGAAATGCTTGTTCCTCAGGTCAGATCACTAAGGTTGCTCTTCTAAGAAATCAGACAATTTTTAGTGTCTTCCACTCAATTAAGGTAATAGATTTATAGAAAACAAATTACAAAAAAAGCAACTTGGTCTTTAATTTGAGCTGCAGGTAAAAAAAAAAAAAAAATTGAAGTCTCAGTGATTCATCACTCCCATTCATCAACCAATATCTACCAAATCTTTTCTGGAAGCTTCAAGTCCTGACAAGCACTGAGGTTTTTTTTTTACTGGAACTCGAGGCTATTGTGCTCCTCAACCAGACCCTGAGCTTTGCCAAGAAACAAAACTATGGGAAGTAACACCTACATTAGAGGGTTATGTCAGCCATTAAATGATTGATATTAAATGACACTGCATGTGAGTTACCAGTCACATAGGCACTTCATAAACCTTAGTTCCTATCCTTCCTTTTTAACTACATTTATTACACCTCACTTTTATAATATCACTCTCCTGTGATTGTCACTCACTTTCTTTCACTCTGAATGCTTGCGTTGTAGGAACTCTATATTCCTCATCTTTGTTATCTGGGCATTTAGCATAGTAACTGGTAAAGAATAAGGACCCAAGTGAGTCAACCATATTGACAGAATCCATTCATATCTGAATTGAATGGTATGGAAGCAGCAGAATGTAGCAGTAAAATGACCATTGTTCCACTCAGCAGGAAACCTGCCACAAGCAGTTTACCTTGGATGAATCACTTAACCTCTCTGAACATCATTTTCTCCCTTGTGAAATTAGGGGTCTGGGTAAAACCATCCCAAAACTCCCTTTCAACTCCAAAATTCTATAATTATATGACTGTGACTCTAAGCAGTCCAACAGTTATGAGGGTCTAGAATTCATAATTTTATAATATGTGAACTTAAAGAAGAGTCCTAGGAAGAGAGATTAAAGACAGAAGGAGAAAGCCAAGAAAGTAGTAAATGATAATATTTCAGGCTCGATCTTATTTCCTCACATTAAACAAAACCGCAGCTGCTGGCACCTCCACTATTAGCAGCAGCTGCCATTTACTTATTCTCAACCTGTGCCAAGCTCTGTGTTAAATTCTTTATGTAAATTTTATCATTTCATCTTCAGGAGAATTCTACGGGATAACTACTAGAATCATGCCCAAGAGAAAGTGAGGGTAGGCGGTAGCACAAAGTCACACTGGTTGGAGCTGGATGCCAAAGCCTGCCATTAAGAATCCATGTTTCTCGGGGCACCTGGGTGGCCTCTGCCTTCAGCTCAGGTCATGATCTCAGGGTCCTGGGATCGAGCCCCGCATCGGGGCTCTCTGCTCAGCGGGGAGCCTGCTTCCCCCTCTCTCTCTGCCTGTATCTCTGCCTACATGTGATCACTCTCTTTCTGTCAAATAAATAAAATCTTAAAAAAAAAAATCCATGTTTCTAGATATCTATAAGCTTTCAAATTCTATATAAATAAAATAACTTCACCACTACAAACATCTAAGTATTGACCTCAAACCAATAAGAAGAAGCAATGACCCACATGGTACTTTTTACTACACCAAAATACACCTCCTAGTTTCCTAAGCATTCTAAGTCTTAACTGCATGCACGAATTTGAGAACTGTTGATGACTATAATTACCTTTCTAGTGTGCTACTACTTTTAAAATTATTAATTCACATAAAAATGATCAGCTGTTTTAAACTTGAATTTCTAGGTTCTGTAAGATTTTATCAGGAATATATGAACTACATTATAATCTAAGCCACTTCCTAGATCAGAAGATCTTGCTTAAATTCATTTTTTATTTTTTCCCAGTTCTATGAAAATATTGTGATATTTTGGCCTTTCATAAGATAGAAAGTAAAACAATTTGGGGTGAATAATTATTAATGAATAGAAAGTCTATTCCACCTATAAGAACCAATTCCTAGTATTATCCAAAAGGAATTTAGAATATAAAGAAAACCTCTTTGTTCCAATACAATCCATAGAACATCACCAATTGATATCAACTAAAAGATTGCTCCTCTGGGAAGAGAGACTTCTTGAATTGATAAAATACATAGAAATCAATAAATATGATACCAAATTTATTTCATGGTCTGCTACTAGATAACAAACATCAAAGAGCCAATTCTTACCTTTTATGAGGAGAAAGAAATGCTAAATAGTCAAAATTAAAAATTTTGTTTCAGTTAAAACGTGCATATTTTCCATATCCATCAAGACTCAGTAAACCTTACCTACTGATTAGATTTATTGGAGTCTACAAAGTAATAATGGGAAATCATTAAAAGGAAGATTATAAAACATATTTGATTTCAATAAGCTCTTTATCAATTAATATGCCTCACCAACATACACATATTACACACATAATCACATATAATATTTATGGATGCATACACATATTTCTATAAATAGATTTACACATAAATTCATATGTAACTTCACTTTTCCTTAGCTGAATTACCATATTTCAATAATAAAGAAAAAATAGAAATCAATTAAAGCTAAAAAACAATGAAAGGACTATATTATGACATTTTTTTCTAAGCATGATTTAGAAGTTAAAAAATATGGAATTAAAATATAAAATTGGTTTTCCAAATGTGATGAAAATAATACCTAGGAAACTAACAGGATCTTAAAATAAATCAAGCCTGCAAGGAAAGGTGTTTTTGGGGATTTCATTTTCCCTTCTGAGAGATATGCAATAATCACTGTATAGTTAAGACATCTGAGATAGAAATCAGTAAGTAAAATTAATGTAAAGGTAGTTACTGTCAGATCTACTAATTCTATAGCTTGCAACTCCCTGATATTAATAGAGATACTCAACCACAGATGAAGTGCCTAATCAGTTTTTCAGTTAAGCAGATCAATAGCCAACCTACACAGGATTCTTGGAATCTTTTGTTCAAATGACAAGGCTGCTGCTCTTTCTAGGCAGTCTTTGTTGGACTGAGAAAGAGAGAAAAAGCAAGGGAATCTGCAGGAAGCTGCCAATGACAAAAGGGCAAAGAGTGGGAGGGGGAGAGGATCAAGAACAACAGACTCAGAGAATCAGAAATCAGTGTACCAGAAAGACTCCAGGTGATAAAAGGAATGAAAGAGAACTCATACAATACAAAAAGACCAGAAAACCAAAGGGACAAGGGGATGGGGAAAAGGGAGAATGGGAAAACAAATTATTTACACAAAACAGTGGAGCTATGAGGGAAGGGATGAAAGCAAAAATGCAAGGTGGTGGCATACAATATAGCTTCCTTGCTGAGAGTATGAACTCCAATTTTAAATTTCACATGGGAGGGGCGTCTGGGTGACTCAGTTGCTTGTGTCTGCCTTTGGCTTAGGTCATGATCCCAGAGACCTGGGATTGAAAGCCCCAGGTCTGGCTCCCTCCTCAGTGGAGAGCCTGCTTTTCCCTTTCTTTTGCCCCTCCCCCTGGTTGGGCTCATTCTCTCTCTCTCTGTCATTCTCTCTCTCTCAAATAAGTAAAATCTTTAAAAACAAACAAATAAATAAATTCCACATGGAAGTTCCTTGACTTCTTTGTGCTACTCCTCTCATATAAATGAAGTGATCCTCACAAAACATTAGACGGGGCACTGTGTTGAGAGCACAAATAGCACTCATTAATATTCATTATTATTGTTTCTGATAAAAGGAGAAGAGACAGTATGTAGGTAATTGTGATATGGTGAAAATATGATGGAACAGGTTGGTAAAGACACCTACAAGTAACTAGAAGTTTCTATATTTATACTCAAACAGAATTCCATTAAAAATATTAGAAGCCATATAGAAACTTACATATGTTGCAATCCATGACTCCCCTCTGGCTATGCCTTATGGTATGGCATGGTAGAAGTAACCAGAGAGATACTCTTCTGCAACATGTATGAGTGTACATGTGTGTACACACTGGAGAGAGGTGATAAAATGGATATATCATGACTCAGATGTACAAAAATATAGAAATAACAGTTCTTTTCTACAACTTAAGTAATTTCACTCTTAGGCATCCATGTCTTCTAATAGTGATGGGTGGAGTAGGATTGAGAATTGTTAAAAATTTACCAACTAAAAACTCAAGTTCTTCTATTTAAAGCAATCTCTTTCAGATAAACATTCAATTAAAAATTCAATCTCTTTTCTTTTTTTTTATTGTGTTATGTTAGTCACCATGCAGTACATCATTGGTTTTTGTTGTAGTGTTCCATGACTAAAAATTCAATCTTCTTAAGGAATCTCTCCACTCCATCTTCTTTCTTAGGATGGCAACTAGTTATAAGGAGAAGGTTGAGTTGTTTTATGGTCATGGTGGAGGGGAAGTGAGTGCTGATTCACATCCTATAAGCCAGGCAGTTGATTGGCTTTACCTTATTAGACATCTGCCATTCCACCTAGTCTCTACGTGCCGTACGCTCATATCTACTCAGATTTTTGCCAGTCTTTTTCACTGACCGTCAATCTTGCCTCTGGTTTTGAGGTCCAGGTATTCTGTAGCATCCATCCTCTGTTATAGGTTTTGGCTGGTCTACCAGTGCTCCTAGAATTTCTCTGTCCCTTGAGAGACAGCTTTCTCAGGCAATCCTGGTATTCTCAGATTCTCTCCTAAAGCTGTTTTTAGTAGTAGTAGTAGTACCATCACTATCATCAATACCTCCCTGTCTCCTATTTTCAATCAATTTTCAGTCTCTGAAAGGTATGTAGGGGGGCTAAGGACACTTACCTATGGCTCTTCTCCGCACTGGAAAGGATTTCTTCTTCTGGTAGCAGAAATTGTGTGTGTGTGTGTGTGTGTGTGTGTGTGTGTGTGTGTGTGTGTAACATACATATAATCCTGAGTCTTTTATATGCCATTGCTTATAATGAAATTATGTACAGATTTTCAAATTTTGCGCTCAACACATACAGAGGAGTTTCTAGAATTTAGAACATCCTTATTTCTCTCAGCAGATCCAGGCTGTTATGAATGTTACTCTGGAGAAACCAAATGAAACAAACCCCAACACATTTAAAACTGAGAATTAAAAATATTAGACTTTGACCCAGCAATTCTACTTTTAAGAATTTATCATGTTGATAAATTCATATGAGTGCAAGATGCTGTATGCTCAGGGTCATTCACTGCAGCATTATTATTCCTAAGATTAAGAACAGAACTGTTCACCAATCAGATATGGCTACTAAAGCTGATAACAAAAATAAGGTACTTTAATATGCTCCAATATGGAACTACAGCAAAGATATTACGTGAGAAAAGCAGGGTTACAAGAGTGTAAACAATGCATCTTTTGGGTACACAGAAATGAATGACAGAGAAAAAGGGTCGCAATGTGTTGGGGTGAAAGAAGGAAAGAGAAGATTTATATAAAATTATATCCTTTTGTACCTTTTAAATTTTAGACTATACATGTATTTCACATCAAGAAAATAATTTATTAAAAAAAAAAAACAGAGCTGAAAAAAAAAAAACCCTTTGAGAATGCAGCTACTCTTCTGAAATAATGCATGCCAACGACTCCACGGGTGAATGAGGAAGCCCGGAAAAATAGGAACAAGGGAACACTTGAAACAAAAATATATCGTTTTAATATTCCCTAAAGATTCCTCACATCACCATAGAAACTAAGCAAAGTCTCACTCTGATGCACTTCCACTCCATGAATTTATGAGACTGGAAGAAGGTAAAACGGAACAATGGAATTTCATGCTATATGTCTCAGAAGGAGATTAGTTTCCATCAAACACCTACAGGGTAGATAGAGTCCACAGACTGAAGGAAACACTCACTACAGAAGAAAACACTCACTACAAGCCTCACAGTCCCTGGTGGAGGGTACCACATACTTCAAGGAAGTAGCAGTTTCCTGGGGCAATTCAGCTCTTCTAATAAGAAGATGAGGCGTGGAATACGGTGATAAATGCTAAAAGCTAAACTGGTTCTGCACCAAAGGTGTTTTCCTTGCAGAAATGGAGTTTCCCTCGGTAGGCAGGACCTGGCAAAGATGTATCATGCATTATTCACCCACATCTCCCCTACTTGGATTTGTTTGTGTACACACCAAAACCCTCTCCCCTTTTTCTTGGCTATGAAAAGTTATCTCCCACAGCCCTTCACACCCTAAGTCTCAGGGTAAATGAAAGCCACAAGGAAGGCAGAGTGAGAGCAAACATGTAAAAGGAGGAGAGAGGGAGAAAAGTAGCTTAAAATGATATTCTAAAAGGCCAAAGATTTTGGCTGCTAGAAATTCTTTCTACTAGTCAACTTAAAATTTCACAATAAAAATGTAAACCAAAGAAATAAATTAGGTTTATTAGCTTAAATCATCCAAACTGGAGGTGAAACAATATAGTGGTTAAGATTCTGAAACCAAATTAAATAGGCCCAAATCTCCAGAGAATCATTTCATTTCACATGGAAAACCATGAAATTATAACTACTGTGTAGAAGTTATCTCAGAGGAACTTTTTTCCCTAATAAAAAATAACAACAACAATAATTCAACTGCAGATGAAATGAACAGAGCGTCAAGGGCTACCAACCAGTTCCATAGTGCTTTAAATAGCAGCAAAACGGAACAAATTTCCTTCCCAACCATGTCTTATCTTACAAGAAACAGCATCTCTTGGCCCAAGGGAAAAACAGTGCATCAACACAAAAGCACTCTGGCTAAAGTTGGCTGGGGCTTTATCTGCAGGAGCCCATCAACCAACATAAGCCCACTTAATTCTACATAAACCCATCCAAGCCTCCAACAGAGTATTATTTTCAAAAAGCAAGAAACAGATCAATGCCATTTTCTCTCTCTAAAAAAAAAATTATACACAATCAATGTTCTAAATATATGCTCTCAAAAATACTAGACTCCAATGTAGAAAAGTCACAGAAGAGTAAAATTATTTCTTGAAAAATATTATCTAAGTATAAAATGGCAGCTTCCAAGAAGTATTTAAATTCAAATATAACAAGTGAAACAGATTAAATGTGGAGATTAAATGTCAAGCTTGAAGTCTGGATAAACTTCAATAGTTTACTTAAAAATAAAAGATTTTACTACTAGAGACTTCATTCTGCCTATAAAACTTATTAAGTTTGGGGCACCCCAGTGGTTCAGTCGGTTAAGCGTCTGCCTTCAGCTCGGATCATGATCCTGGGGTTCTGGGATCAAGCCCTGTGTCGGGCTCCCTGCTCAGTGGGGAGCCTGCTTTTCCCACTCCCCCCACCTCAAGCTCTCTCTCTCTCTCTCTCTCTCTCTCTCTCAAATACATTCTTTAAAAAGAAACTATTAATTTTAACTTTGGGTAGGATCATGAACATCAACAGGTAAGCAAGCGAATAAAGAATCTGAAAACAATACTTTATACCTACTTATATTGAACATGTTATTTCTGACACATTTGAGATTGCTCTTATATCTCATGAATGTCATTCAATAAATATTTAATAAGTATACATTACACCAGGCTCTGGGAATGCAAAAACGAGCAAAATAGACAGAATCCTCGATCTTACGGAGTGTACAGTCTACAGAGAAAGGCAATTAAATGGGTAATAATGCTATAGTGTGGTAAGGCTAAGACAGAAATACAAAGTGCTGTGGGAATACAAAGTACATACACCTGACTAGTATGGAAAAAGGGGAGAAAGGGTAGTAGTGAGTGGTTAAGGAATTTAAGAAATCCTTCCCCATTTAACATTTAAACCAAGACTTTAAGGATCACTAGACTTATTCAAAGGGGAAAAGGAAGATGCCTCCAAGTAAAGGAAGCATTCTTTCTTTTCTTTCCTTTCTTTTTTTTTTAAGATTTTATTTATTTAGGGGCACCTGGGTGGCTCAGTGGGTTAAAGCCTCTGCCTTCAGCTCAGGTCATGATCTCAGGGTCCTGGGATCGAGCCCCTGCATCGGGCTCTCTGCTCAGCAGGGAGCCTGCTTCCCCTTCTCTCTGCCTGCCTCTCTGCCTGCTTGTGATCTCTCTCCTCCCTGTAAATAAAATCTTTAAAAAAAAAAAAAAGATTTTATTTATTTGACAGAGAGAGAGAGATCACAAGCAGGCAGAGAGAGAAAGGGGGAAGCAGGCTCCCTGCTGAGCAGAGAGCCCGATGCCAGGACCCTGAGATCATGACCTGAGCTGAAGGCAGAGGCTTTAACCAACTGAGCCACCCAGGCACCCCAAGGAAGCATTATTTCTGAGAGGAGTGAGGAATATAGTGGAATTGTAAAACTAAAGTAACTCATTTTTTAGGAGAATCAATTAACATCTTCCCTTCACTCATCAACTCCATTCATTCAATTAATATTTACTGAACTCTGATAATATTAATTTATGTATAGCAATTCACAAAATAGAGGCCACTGCAGTGGCCCAGTCCACGGCATGAATCAAAATGTAAGTCAGCCTGCACTTAGGGGAAACACCTCCCTGTCAAGAAAACCTAATGTACAACCTTACAATCCTCCAACTCAGCTTTAGCTAGCTTACCAAGCCCTAGAAAACAGGGCCTGTTTGTCTCACAGGGAAACTCCCGACCTCCTAGGCAGTCATGCTCTGTTTCTGAGCTGCCTCATCTAACAGTCCATAAAACTCCCTCTTACCTCAAATCCCTCTAGAATAGTGTCCACTGCTTATGAGGCATGGTGGTATTCCTCCCATCCATGGACCATTTTCCTCTGAATAAAGGACATCAAACTTGTAACTGAATTGTTGTTTTTGTCATTTGACATTTCCCCTTATTTAGTAGCCCTGTTCAGCAAGGGAAGTATCTTTATCTTTTTCAAATTATACAGCCCAGATAAAAGGAAAGCGATACATCCAATGTGGGCTCTCTCTCACTGGGCTCTTTCTCTCTTCCATTATACAGAATTTCTCTGAAGAACAACCAGAAAAAAAAATTACTATAAAACTGAATAAATTCCCTGTGAAGGTTAACTGATTAGCAACCTTAATTCCATCTGCTACCTTAATTCCCCTCTGTCGTGTAACTTTACATACATGAAGGTTCTGAGGATTAGGACATGGATAACTTTGGCAAGTCATTATTCTGCCTACCACAGTACATAACACAAATATTTAAGGTTACGGACTATACACAACATTGAGGAAGTTGCAGTGGTAGCCTCTCTCCTCCTGTGATTAATATCTGCTAGGGTAGATAAGAAATTTGTACAAAATCATACTGTCAAGGAAAAAAACCCATCCTAAAGTACTTTAAGTAGATACGGGATGAGAAATGAGAAAATGAGATAGAAATGAGAAAGAATATTTTTAGCTCAAAGGGAAGATGGCATATGAAGGTCTTAAAGCCCTGGTAGGATCTGTAACAGGAAGAGATAAGTATGGGGTGATATTTCAGGTGGGAGCTTTGTGTATCTAACTGAAGATTAAAAAAAGAAGAAGAAGAAAGATGACACATTTAACAAGTCCCAGTGGGGGGAGTAAAGAACACTCAATGGGAAACAGTAGGAACTGAGAATTTCACAGGGAAAATGGTCAAAAATTCAACTGTGGCAGAGATGAAGAAACACAAAGAGAAAAGGACCACTGGGGTTTTAATTAATGTATCACTGGAGATCTTCAAATAAGCACCTAGTCAAGTGCTGGTCGCAGGAGCCAGATTGCAGCTCTTATGGAGTGGGCTGGCAGCAAATATAAATCTTTTTTTTTTTTTGGATAAATCTGTAGTTTTCAAAAGCAAAATATTTTTTAAAAAGAAATTTGAGAAGACAGAAAGATAAAAGATTTAGTAGTACCCTGTGTGCCAAAGGGAGGAAGTCAATGAAACTAGACAGACAAAGAAGCATAAGAATAAAAAATCAGATAAAAGACCCAGGTTGCAACTCTCAGGGTAATACCTGAGGGTAAAGAGCTTTACAATAAAGTTGCAGACATTATCAATTAACAATCGACTCTAAAATTTTAATTCTGGGGGAAATGGTGAGGCAAGATTCAGCTAACCTCATTTTATGAAGAGACTATTGGGTTATATCCACTGAAAATACTGTGTCTTCATTCTTACCAGATTCAAACATGAAATTTCCTTGGAAACTCCACAAGCAAAATCACACAAGCTCTCAGGCAAAATCAGAACTCTAATAGAAATCCTACAGTAGTAATGGTCACCCGTCAGAATGTAAGAAAATAAAAAGTAAGTTTTTTCTCAAGGTTTTACTGAGGGTTCCATTTGGAAGAAATATTTATTAACTCTTTGAGCTCTTAGAATATGGGCTTTCAGAGTCTGTCCTAAATCTATGACAATAAAAACATGTGTTTGGAGAGTACTGGAAAAGCCTAATGATTTAAAGATACAAACTGGGGGCGCCTGGGTGGCTCAGTGGGTTAAAGCCTCTGCCTTCAGCTCAGGTCATTATCTCAGGGTCCTGGGACGGAGCCCCGCATCAGGCTCTGTGCTGAGCAGGAAGCCTGCTTCCTCCTCGCTCTTGCCTGCCTCTCTGCCTACTCGTGATCTCTCTCTCTGTCAAATAAATAAATAAAATCTTTAAAAAAAATAAAAAATAAAATAAAGACACAAACTGTTAAATGGGGATTACAGACTCTGGAAGTTTACATCATTATAATAACTGTCTCTCTTAGAACATAGGCCAAAATAAGATTTCTTAAGAATTTCCAGCAGAGGCACAAAACAGACACATAGATCAATGGAACAGAATAGCCCAGAAATAGACCCCCAACTCTATGGTCAACTAATTTTCAACAAAGCAGGAAAGAATATTCAATGGAAAAAAGACAGTCTCTTTAACAAATGGTGTTGGGAAAATTGGACAGCCACATGCAGAAGAATGAAACTGGACCATTTCCTTACACCACACACAAAAATAGATTCAAAATGGATCAAAGACCTCAATGTGAGACAGGACTCCATCAAAATCCTTGAGGAGAACACAGGCAGCAATCTCTTCGACCTCAGCCACAGCAACTTCTTCCTATTAACATCACCAAAGGCAAGGGAAGCAAGGGCAAAAGTGAACTATTGGGACTTCGTCAAGATCAAAAGCTTTTGCACAGCAAAGGAAACAGTCAACAAAACCAAAAGACAGCTGACAGAATGGGAGAAGATATTCACAAATGACATATCAGATAAAGAGCTAGTATCCAAAATCTATAAAGAACTTCTCAAACTCAACACCCAAAGAACAAATAATCCAATCAAGAAATGGGCAGAAGATATGAACAGACATTTCTGCAAAGAGGACATGCAAATGGCCCACAGACACATGAAAAAATGTTCCATGTCACTCGGCATCAGAGAAATACAAATCAAAACCACAGTGAGAAACCACCTCACACCAGTCAGAATGGCTAAAATTAACAAGTCAGGAAACGACAGATGTTGGCGAGGATGCAGAGAAAGGGGAACCCCCCACTGTTGGTGGGAATGCAAGCGGGTATAGCCACTCTGGAAAACAGGATGGAGGTTCCCCAAAAAGTTGAAAATAGAGCTACCCTACAACCCAATAATCACACTACTAGGTTGTAGTGTGATTTTTTTTTTTACCATAAAGATACAAATGTAGTGATCTGAAGGGGCACATACCCCCGAATGTTTATAGCAGCACTGTCCACAATGGCCAAACTATGGAAAGAACCTAGATGTCCATCAACAGATGAATGGATAAAGAAGATGTGATATATATATAAATATACACACACACACACACACACACACACACACACACACACACACACAATGGAATACTATGCAGCCATCAAGAGAAACGAAATCTTGCCATTTGCAACACCATGGATGGAACTAGAGGGTATTATGCTAAGCAAAGTAAGTCATTCAGAGAAAGGCAATTATCATATGATCTCTCTGATATGAAGAGTTTGAGAGGCAGGGCGAGGGGTGATGGGGTGTGTGTGTGGGGGAAATGAAACAAGATGGAAACAGGAAGGAGACAAACCATAAGAGACTCCTAAACTCACAAAACAAACTGAGGGTGGCTGGTAGGTAGGGATAGTGTGGCTGGGTTATGGACTTTGGGGAGGGTATATGCTATGGTAAGTGCTGTGAATTGTGTAAGCCTGACGATTCACAAACATGTACCCTGGGGCAAATAATATATTATATGTTAATTAAAAAAAAAAAGATGGAAACTTCAGGGCACCTGGGTGGCTCAGTCAGTTAAGTATCTTGCCTTCACCTCGGGTCATAACCCCGGGTCCTGGGATCAAGCCCTGCATTGGGCTCCCTGCTCAGTAGGGAGCTTGCTTCTCCCTCCCCTCTCCCCTATTTGTGCTCTCTCTCTTCCTAACTCTCTCTCTGTCAAATAAATAAAATCTGAGAAAAATTAAAGTTTAAAAAGAAAGAGGGAAAATTCTTCCCTTTCCCTCTTCCTGGAATACAGACTTAAGGGCTAGAGTTTGAGCAGCCATCCTGAACCACAATGTAGAAGATACGTGATGGCAGGAGAACACAAAGCAAGAAAGAGCTTCATTTCTTTATACCATGGAGTTACCTCAACAGTCTTGGATTGTCTACTTCTAGACTTTACTTCCATGAGAGAAAACTTCTACTTTCTTTAACCCACTGTAATTTATGGTATTTAGGCTTATATAAGAGAACCTAAACCTAACTGATACAAGGTGCATATCCTAGCAATTCCACACCTGCCATATACTCTAAAATTGAGACCAGTGCTGTCCAAATCCTGTGATGATGGACATATTTGTATCTTTGCTGTCCAACCCAGAAGCCACTAGCCACTTGAAATGTTTAACATTTTTTTTTTAAAGATTTTTATTCATTTATTTGACAGAGAGAGAGAAAGAGATCACAAGCAGGGAGAGAGAGAGAGAGAGAGAAAGAAGTAGGCTCCCTGCTGAGCAGAGAGCCCGATGCGGGGCTCAATCCCAGGACCCTGGGATCATGACCTGAGCCGAAGGCAGAGGCTTTAACCCACTGAGCCACTCAGGCACCCCAAAATGTTTAACATTTAAAACAGAATTTCATATTTTAATTTCACTTTAATTTCAATTAATTTAAACTTAAAGAGTCACAGTGACTACTGTTGTATGACCATAGCTCTAGCTATCAAGGAGCATCAAAATTATAACTGAGTTAGTTTAAGATATAAAAGTTCTTAATTTATATATTACAATATAGTAAACTTCTAAACATTATTTTTATTTCATAAGGTATATGCCTTTGAATTATATTTTGCTAGAGTAATTTTATTATATCCATCTTGAGCCATACATGTAGAAACCTAGAAAATGTTAGGTGTGAAAATAAAAACAACTTGACAATAAGTCGTTAATAGTCTTTCCACTTTAACACAAATAGCTATCCTGATTTTCTTAATTAGAAATCAACTGCTCTTAAAAGAATGTGTCAGAATTTAAATACCTTTACATTTCTCTTTCATTTTATATGTTCTCTTAACTCAAAGCAAAATTTTTACCCAAATTTCAACAAAATTACTTCGCAGCATGCAAAGAAAATTTTTAATTTGCTTTAAAAACCAGTAGACATTTTTCCTTCCCAATGCTAACCACCTTTGTGTTAAGAGGTATGAATATTATAGACTGTAAACCATAGTTCTTAGCCTATTAATAAACTAGAAAATTTACAACAGAAAGGCATCTCACAAAGGTCACTTAGTTTATAACCTCATCCCAGAGAGGATTATGTTGTATGTTGATTGCCCCTGGAAGTATTTGTCTATCTTCTTCTCATTTCTTTAGGCAGAATTAATCTGTGTAATCTTAAAGTATTTCATGTGATAAATATCCTTCTCACATAGCACTTACTATACTAGATCATGACAGTTTCAAAACTGTCTCTGCTCTAGACCTTGAAATTCTCAAAGGCAAGGGAGACCTCAAAGGGGTACTAAGGCACTGGAATAGAGCCATCCAGAAGCAGCACAAAGGAATTTGTTCTTGAGAGCAGAGAAGCAGAAAATGAGTAATGTAATCACAGCTCACTAATCCCACATTTCTGTCCAGGGCTGGCCTCGGTTATAATCTGCTTTAATTCAATTCATCCTGTAATTCATTTTTGGGTACACCTCTATTTGCTTAAATTTTTTTGAGTCGTAAAATCATATGCAAATTAGTGAATAAATGAAATAATAAATTTAACCATATGATAGATTAATTCTAAATAAAGCTTTTAAATCACTTTGGTTAACATTACACAGTTTGCTGAACACAGTATTCTACTATTTCTGGTTAAGATTATCTAATAACTGCAACCTCTGTATAACCCTGTTGTTTTAAATAATTTGTATAGAGTCAATTAAGTATTATATAAATACCTCCCACATCCTTAAAAGAGAAAGAGACATGTGCAGGTGAAGAATCACTTTTAAAGTTGTGAAAAGATGTCATTTTTAAAAATTAACTTTGAATGACATACTTTTAGAATCTAACTGCTGTCAAATTAAATGACAAATAACCCATTGGTTTCTGAATTCCTAATTTTTGTTTCAACTTGCAGCCCAACTCTCTATTTTATGTAAAGCACTAGCTAGTCTTGGGACTCTAAGTAAATACAACAGCAGGTGATACCAGAGATGTAGGTAGAACCCGGAGAGAGAATGAATATCCTGGTAAGAATATCCAAGAGATAAATCAATGCCAGCATCCATTCACCAACATTTAATATACCTACTCACCTATTACTTCCACCCAATTATTCAATTAAGACCCCTTTGGGGTTAATTAGGGACTAAATGAAACTGTGGCCTTCTCCATTGATATACTGTAAAACATCCTGTGCCTTTTGCCCAAGGCAATGGGACAGAACAGATAAACACACAAAGTTATACAACAGCTTTCTCATTAACCAAATACTACACATCAGCATCCAAAGCAATCACCTTTTACATGTGTTTTTCAATGTAACTTTGGCTTTAAAAACGTGCTGTTCCAGAAAAAACTGTTTCCAAACTTTAAAGTACTATTTCTCAAAGTGTGGTTTTAGTTCACCCACACCAAAATCTGAGGAATTCTGAAAAGTACAGATTCCTAGGCTCCCAAGCCACCGCACCCCGCCCCCTATAACCCCTACCTGAAATGGACTCTGAGGTGGGGAGCCTAGCCATGTGTATTTTTAGCAAACATTCTCCCACATGATTTGGGAGCATGCTAAAGTTTGAGAATCACTGCCTAAGAACAAGCTATTCCTAGAACACATGGTATATGTATTAAGAAGCATTACACATATGGATATAACCCACACTTCCAAGATTTAGTCCCTAGATCAGAGCAATGGCATCAACTGGGGGCTTGTTAGAAATGCAGAATCTCAGGCCCAACCCAGCCCTGCTGAACCAAAACGTGCATTTTAACAAGATTCCTAGGTGATTCCTATTTACATTAAAGCTTGAGTTGTACTGGTCTAGAGCAGTTATTCTTGGGTGCAATTAGGAAACAGCAAAGTATATTAAGAATATTATGGTAAACACTTGAAATATACTTTATAGTAAAAGAGGTAAAGCCAAGGCCCTGCTGAAACGCAGAGGAAAAATTGTGAATATCTTTTGTTGAATTTTAAAACTTGAATAATAATATCATTTCCCATTCTCCTCCACCAAGCACTGTACTAATCACAGAACACAGAAGTCATTCAAAATACAACTGAGAAAAAGACAAAAGCTAAAAAAGAGACGTTTTATAAATAGCAATGGTTTGTGAGTTGCTCTGGCCCCCAATTTAAGACTCACTGAAGATATAAAGAATAACCAAGACCTTATTCATTTAATTTAGCACATTCAAAAAGCTGTTTTCCCATATGTGAGTGTACTTGAGGTCGGGATATAGTGTCTTATATAATTAAAAGACTTGCTGCAAAAAATACAAAACAAAATGTTAAGAGACAGTCCTCTTTGAATCTTTCTGTTGTTTTTCTTTCTTTTTTTTTTTTTTTTAACAAAGTGGGGAACAAATCAGAGAGGACTACAGTCCACAAGGATACACCTGAAAACTAGATAGGCAAAATGGGAGATCATGAGCATATTACATATAAATACTATGCTTCCTGGAAAAATATCATGCTGCCTTATAAATAATATTTTACATAGAAATGATAACTTATTTTCTTAATCACAGAAGCATACTAAATTAGTTGTAAAATTTATTGCTAGTTAATGATAGTATTACCACTCAACTATGGGAATACTATCTACATATTCAGCTTACTTATAAAATATACTATGCAGGTTTGATATAAATACTTCTAAAAAATCTCTTTGGAGACCTGATCTCTAAGCACTCATTTAGACACTAACTGATCTCAGAGCACTTACTGGAAATTGTATTAATGTGGATACGATGAGTTTTACGCACAATTAAGGAAATGTCACTATCCTCTTGAATAAATATAATTTTGCTATTATCACACATTATGTCAGGGTTTCTGTTGTATATAATATTAATTGATTATATCAGCTTTCAATATGAAATATGTATCACAGCTTATGACAATATTGAAAGAGGAAAAAATGTTCCCACATGTCCAGTACCTCTCCACAGTTCAGTACTTAAGAAATGAGTTTGAGGGGTTCCTGCGTGGCTTAGTTGGTTAAAGTAACTGCCTTTGGCTCAGGTGGTGATCTCAGGGTTCTGGGATGGAGCCCTACATCAGGCTTCCTGCTCAGCAGAGAGCCTGCTTCTCCCTCTCCCTCTGTCTGCCACTCTGCCTGCTTGTTCTAGCTCTCTGTCAAATAAATAAATAAAATCTTTTTTTAAAAAAAAAGAACTGAGTTTGAAAACAATGCTACAGAAAGCAAATACCAGAAAATTATGTGAAATAGCTATCACTTATTTATTTGTTAACTTTGAATCAACACTAAACTCAAAATTTACCCTACTTGCTTTTCTACTTTCTATACTAGAAATGACTTAAGAAGTACAATGCTTGGGGCGCCTGGGTGGCTCAGTCATTAAGCGTCTGCCTTCGGCTCAGGTCCTGATCCCAGCGTCCTGGGATCGAGCCCCGCATCGGGCTCTCTGCTCGGCGGGGAGCCTGCTTCTCCCACTACCATTCCCTCTGCTTGTGTTCCCTCTCTCACTGTGTTTATCTGTCAAATAAATAAAAAATCTTTAAAGAAAAAAAAAAAAAAAGAAGGACAATGCTTACCACCACTGCTCAGAAATCTAAGTGTTAGATAATGATGATTACTATATGTCAACATCAAAACAATGGCTACAACCACGAAAATAACTACAAGGTGCTTAGAAGAATACTGGAGGTTATTTACTCACAAACAGCATAATTTTAGCTTGTAATGCTGTATGTTCATATATTTCAAGAGTCTGGCTGGCATTCAAACATAGAGATTAGCTGCAGAGGTTTGTGGAAAAAGCCTACCCAGTAATAACTTTCGTACTTTATCTGGTACCCAAAATGATATTTTATTTACAATAATGTGGCAGAGGTCATATGCATAGTATTGGTATCTCAGTGCATCCAGTTCTGCTCCTACTATGGTAACTCAAAGTGGAACCAGCCTCAGATCCAGGAAGGAGGGGACACTGCCACAGACTCTGTGTTTCAGAGAACTCTAGCCATCACAAATATCCCAAGTTAAATCTACTGAAGAGCAAGTGGATGCCTTCTGCCACTTGGATTTGGTGCTAAGACTGACACAGTGTGACCTATGACCCTAAATATCTCTCACAAGCAACCCTCTTCAAGCCCAGGAAAATGCTTCTCCACATCTCTTGCCCTTCCCCCTCCAAATAAAGGTCAGAATGCTTGTGGGCTGCTGCTGAAGACAGAGACAGATACTGCTTTGGAGCTTCGGGAGGATTTGAGCAATGAAAGCACTTAGATAAGAGAAAAGACAAATTAATTAACTTGTCAAATCCTCCCCTCTCAGATATCATGGACGTAATAAATCCCCACTTAACTAAGTATCACTTCCCAAGAGTGCCAATGTCCATTTTCTTGCTTTATGTTTTAATTTGTGCTCCTGCAGGTACTCACAAATTAACACGGTATTTGCAAGAGTTGCACATAGGAGCTGAAGAGTATTTTACAATATTCAGGAATTCACAAATTTCTTGTGCTTTGTCTTTTACATCAGTGGATAAGTCTGCACACATGAGAAGAAAAAGAACCTGAAAATAATTACAGTTCAAAGAATTTTTTACATTTGCCTTAATTTGTGTATTTTTATAAAAATATATTCAAATTTTGATGAAATATATGAAATATTCAATTGGTCAGTAAAACGTTCCAAAACGTATTATTAAAATCTTAACAAAAATGACTATAACTAAAATAAAACTAGGCATAATCAACTAATTGTTAGAGTACTTAATAGATTTAAAGTTAGAATACTGAAGATTAGAAAATTGTGATAGGTGAGATCCATTCTTAGAGCAGAAACTAAGAGCTTTGTTTAAAAGTTTGTTTTATAAGATATCACAAATGCATGAAAACGTTAAAATTAATGTTGAGCTTTCCAAGGTCACCCTGCATCTCCTGACTTCCAGTCTAGTGCTCTTTTTATTTCAATTTCAGAAGATTTATAAAGCTCATCTTACATGGGATATTTAGATTTATACCTGTAATTTTTTGACCAGTAGATAATTCACACACAGCAGGAAGGAAATGACTAAAGACTTGGTCTGCCTAAAGTCCTTACTTGGTATCCTTTCAAATTCAAAACCTCCAAAAGTACACAGGATAATCATTTGTACCCTAATTGTTTGCCTTTAACTGTTCGATACCCAGCACTGCAAGCTTTCAAACAATATATCATGCCCTTGACATTTTAACAAAAAGAGGTATTCAAAGCAACCATAAGTCCAAGATATTAGTTAACTACCTTAAAAATAGAGTCACAATATCTGACAAGACATACAGTAATTGTAAAAGACAATCCAATCATTCAACATATGGGGGGAAAAACATGCATGGTGGGAATCCTGAATAATGCAGCACCTTGCTATGTCAAGTGTCTTTAGAGCACCTAAAAGTTAATCAGAAATGAAGAATATCTGGCATCATTTTAAACCCAATAAATCTGAACCTACAATTTAATAAGATCTCCACATGATTTGTATCCACATTAAACTTTAAACACCAGTGGACTAGCAGGTTCATCACACCTGCTTATACATGACAAAAACTATTATTTAAAGAGTTATCAATTATTACACATGTTGTATCCTAGACACTTGGTGTAATTTCCTTTACTTATCACAATATAACAGATACTATTTCCCGTCTTATAGATGATGCAATTAGGGGTCATAGAGGTTAAGTAACATGGTCATGGTCAATAGCTAATAAGCAGTAAATCCCAAACACAAATTCCTATTATTTCATATTATACATCACCTCTATCCAACAGTCTCAAGAAACAAGAAGCACTTGAAACTGTTACTTGTCAATGTCAGGAAGATCTTAAGAAGCACTAAGAAGGGAGTAAAGCAACAGTATCTTGACATTTTCTGTGGGATTCTCTTTGGTTATTCATGTGTTTCTATTATGCTGGGTTTTATGGTGAGGGGGGAGACACAGAAGGTTTTAAAAGAGTGACAATCTAATTGAAGAAATAGACCTTGCTCACATTAACTAACAAGACTGTCAATTAAAAATTAAAATATAAAAAATTAAAATATCAACTAATATAAAATGATACTTCATAAACCAAACTCATAATTTCCAGGGAAAGTATCAAATAAACTTATTCATTTTAGTGTAACATGTGTTGGCTACCTAACATAAGATGACCTTAGGCACTGAGGATCTAAAATTATTTTAAAAAATAAGCTCTGAGGTTAGAGACAACAAGAGAGACAGAACACTAATGTTTAAGTATAAAACAAAAAGATAAGCATTATATGATCTGTGTACACAAAATGCCACGTGAACAGTTAATTCCATCATGTCTCACAAAGAAGAAATAAGCTCAAAGAAAGTATCGAAAAAGTTTAGCAATGCCTTTGAGAAATGACAGATTTGAATTCCATGGATGTTCTTTTTCTCATCTACAAAACAAGGGAGTTAAGAGATCAGTAATCTCTGAAAACCTGTCATATTCTATGCATGAGCCTCAGGGGGATGAATGACTACAGGACTGCAACCTGCTTCAGTTACAGCACCTGAGCCAGTCTGTGGGTGTGGGTGTGGGTGTGTGTATGTGTGTGGGTGTGGGGGTGTGTGGGTGGGGGTGGGGGTGGGGGTGTGGGTGTGGGTGTGTGTATGTGGGTGGGTGTGGGTATACGTGTGGGTGGGTGTGGGTGTGGGTGTGTGGGTGTGTAAAGGAGATTTTGTTGACTTTAAGAGAAAGTTTGAAAACTTTAAAAATTCTACGATCATGTATTATATATAACAAATTATGCTTACCTCAAGGCAAGTCTAGTTTGCCAGAAAACTGTATCAACTGCTAAGGCATCTCTGAGGTAAGAGCTCATCCCAAGGAAATAAAAGGCCATACAAGCTACAGAAAGGGAAACACTGTCAGGGCATCTTGTCCTTTGGATGCCCTTGAGCCTACGCTGTTTCTACCTCCTAGTTCTAACTGGAACTTGCCCCAGAGCTCAAAACAAGAGAACAAGATGCTGCTTAAAAAATCTTTGAGACATTTGGAGTATAAGACAGGAAAGATTTAGGATCTATGTAGTACATTCTAACAAATCTACTTTTTTGGGAGTGGGAAGAGCCGTGCCCCTGCAGAGCTCTAGAGAAAACAACACACACCTGCCACAGGAGGAATTCTGCACACTTGCAGGGTTCACAGAGGCCCTGTGTTGTCAAGAGATAGTGCTCTCAGCACAAACATCAAATGGCAGTGACCTCCCAGGAGGCAGAGGTGAACATCACCAAACTGCTGTGGTTACAAAAGCATGAGAGCCAAACCAGGAGAAAAAGAAAGGTTGATGGGACCAACTAGTTCTTGAGTATACAAGCAATGGGGAGAACATTGGTAGGGAAGAACCAGAAACATAAAAAACCACCTGAATATCCTTGTACCATGATTTTACCCCTGTTATGGTTTGGAAACACAATTTGGGGACTGGTAGGTAATAGAGGGAATAGCATTGCTGGAAATATAACAAGGAGACATGACTGGCCAACTTTGTTTATTATACTTGATTTTTTAGAGGCAGTAAATTTTCTAGTATTATTTCTATTGCAGGGAGTTCAGTTCTCAGCACTATTTTGAAAATCATGAGAAATGACTTGTCTGCAATTATTTAAAAAGATTCCATAGAGTGAAACAAACAACATGAATGGTACTCTCCTGACTTCATGACAAAAATCAGACATCAGGCCAAATCCTCTTTCATGTAGCTATTATCTATTTTTCTTTCCCCATCATAATTCCTAATTAGACTTAAAACAGTTTCATTACTCGTCTGAAATGGATCTTTGAGGGATTTATGTTGAACATCAACAAACTAAACGCAAGACCTTGGACAAACATTTAAGACAAATTAATGTCACAGAAGTCAAATATCAATCTCCATTTTTAATTCAACTAATTATTATTCTGGAAATGGTCCTGGATAACACTGTTCTTGATGCTGAGTTTTTCAACATCACCTAATGGGCTGGCTCATGGCTCATTTCCTATGAAGAAAGTTAGAAGTCCATTTAAATAGAGTGTAGATTTTCATAAACGCTGAACTGCTCAAATAGCTCTCTTGGAAATTAAATTAACACAGCCCATTTGATTTTCAACATGTTCACATTTTAGTCATGCCTATTTTTTATAAACCAAGCAAAAACTCAATCTCATGGTAAGTTATAGAATCCTTCTAGAGACAAAATAAAAATTGTAAATGCTTTGTCTTAATAACATTCTGGCCAGGAGAGAGGAAAGAAGGTAATAATATGCCATATATGACAAGGGGCTAATATTCCTACTATATAATGAACTCTTAGCAAATTGATAAGAAACAATTCAATGGAAATAGAAAGCACATAGACATTTAGTAATATACTGTGGAACAGTTCTTTAACTCAAAATTTATTATAAAGTGTCAATAACTCTGACTTGTGCAGGTATTTATTACAAATGGTATCATAAAATTATTCTTACTATATAAGAGAATGCAACCTAAAATGCTGCTCCATGGTTTGACCTTAAAGGCATGGCAACATTTCACGGCATTCAGAATTGTTTTTGCTTCCTAACACTTGTCAAAAGTATTCTTCTGTGTTGCCAACTGAAGATAATGACTAGAATTTAAATTTGTTATGTATAAACTTCATTAATAGAAAGAGTGACATATGTGTAATTTTTTCTTTCTCGTTTAAAATATTCCTGTGCAGGAAAGAGTTAATATAGCAAGCCAGAGACTGCTATCCTTAGAAAGCCCTGCTTGCAAGGACGGCCATTTGCTGGCATCTGGGAACTTGAGTTTTGAGAAGGGTTCCCGTCATTCCCTAACTGGTAAGTGTGGCCTACTGTACCTCAACTCTGTGCACAAACAATGCAGTTTATGTTGAACACCTATCTTCCTTCGGAAGGTGTACCATTTTGGTACATGATAAACAAAGGGTGTCTATGTAACTAACACTTGCTAAAAACCCTGGACCTCAAGGCTCAGGTGAGCTTCTCCAGCAGACAACATTTTGCAACATGCCTTCACAACTTGATGCTAGAAGAATAATTATCTGTTCAACTCCACTGGGAGAGAACTCTTGGAGGCTTGTGCCTGGTTTCCTCCAAACTTTGCCCCATGTGCCTTTTTGTCCTTTGTTACTTTTGCTTTGTATCCCTTGTATTGTAATAAATCATGGCCATGAATATGACTATAGGCTGAGTCCTATGAGCCCTTTAAGCAAATCACCAAAACTGCAATAGTCTTGGGAACACTCAACACAATTACTCCTAAAATACTTCTCGTTTTGGGAAAAGTGGACAAATACTCCATTTGAAGACTCAACTTTGCCTCCTATATGTTGTTAGCCACCAGGTCCTATAGTCTCTTTTCTCATAAAATCACTTTCTTTTCATTTCCATGGTACCCATCTCTTTGATTTCCTTCCAGTCACCACTCTCCTTATCACCTCAAGCTCAGATTATGACAATGGTCTCTCTCTCAGTCTGCTCTGGCTGTCATAACAAATTAGTACAGACTGGTGGCTAAAACAACAAAAATTTATTTCTCACAGTTCTGGACGCTAGAAAGTCCAAGATCAAGCTGCTGGCCAATTCGGTTTCTGGTGAAAGCTCCCTCTGGCTTGCAGATGGCTGACATCTTGCTGTGTTCCCACTTGAAAAACAAAGAGAACATTCTGGTATCTCTTCCTCTTCTTATAAGAATATCAGCCCTATCATATTAGGGCACCACCCTTATGACCTCATTTAACCTTCAGCACTGCCTCACAAGCCTATCTCCAAATACAGTGACGCTGAGTGTTAGAAATTCAACATATGAATGGTAGGGGTTCCTGGAGGTGGACCACAAACACCAGTCCATAATAATCTCCTATCTGGTCTTTACCTCCCAAAATAAATCCTGCAATCTGCAGCCAGATTAAGTTTCCTAGGAGACTGTAATCATTATGGGTCTCCATGGCTCAAAGTCTGCCAAGGAGAAGTCTCCAAAATCTATGGTATACAGAACAAGTGCTTTAACCTGGTTACCACCAAGTCCATACCTAACACCTGCATGGGAGCTGCTTCAGATAGAGATCAAGAAATCAGAGCAATTTATGTCAGCATCTAGTTCCGATGTGGACATGTTCAAGTCCTCTAAAAATATAATTGCCTAGTATCAAATTCTTTTTTTTTTTTAAGATTTTGTCTATTTGAGAGAGAGAGAGAGAGAAAGAGAGAGAGAGAGCACGAGCAGGGTGAGGAGCAGAGGGAGAAGCAGGCTCCCCGCTGAGCAGGGAGCCCAACAAAGGGCTCGTCCTAGGACCCCAGGATCATGACTTGAGCAGAAGGCAGACACCCAACCAACTGACCACCCAAGTGCCCTGTCTAGTATAAAAATCTAATGCCCACTTTTCTAAGATTTTGTCTAATTTAGCAAAATTTCTAATATATAGAAATTATCACTTTCCTAAATAAATTACTCCCTAACAGGTATACTGGGTATTTGAAAGCAAGCTGAATATTTTTACCTTCCTTCCCTACTGGAGAAGGTGAATGTCATCTTAATTTCACCTTTTGTCTCCAGGTTGAGTCACATCATAGGCTTACAATAAATTTTTTAATTGAGCTAGAAATAATGTCAATTCTCCAAGAAATTAATATATCATTAATGCAATAATCACATTAAACTAAAAAGGAGTTTCAGCAAGAAGAGAGATAAGTGCTAAAATGACTGAATTTAAACACATAAAAAAACTACGGAGAAGAATAGAAATTTAAAATCCTAGTAGATCCTTCCCAAAGAAATCCAAGCAAAGTGGCTGAAATGCCCTTGTATTGAATCAGTACCAAGATATCAGGATATTTTTTTCTAAATATCTGCTGTGTATAAGCCACTGTACTCATTAGTTCAGGGGATACAAAAACCTTAATAGGCAGTGTCAGCCCTCTTAACTCTTGCCTAGGAAAATGAGACAAATGTACAGGCAAAATCCAACTTTTGAGACTAATTAACTTGGCAAGGGCACAATGCCAATAAAGTCATGGATTTAATCTGCTTATGTTAATTGGTGTGCTCTGTCCTCTAAATACTGCATTTTAGAATACCTCTGAATTCAAGGAGGGCCAGGCATTACAACATGAATATAAAACTAAAAATTCATCATTACTTCTAGAAAATTAATTCAATATCACCATCTCTGTTTATAAAGCGTAGCATTACCATGTACTTTGCTGATACAAATAAGTTTAAACAGACTGTAAATGTGTAAATTTACTTGTTTTTTAACTGAGCTTTGACACATTAGAAAGAAAGAGTGCCTTTCTTAAGCCCCGAAATAAAGAATCATTTTTCTGGTTGATACTAGAAAGGTGAGAAGAAGTTGGAACGATATAGGAAATGGTACCTACTCTGAGATGGGGTGGCACTGAGCCAGGACATTTAGGTAGGTACCTGCCAAATGTGGCAGTGGTCCTGGGCAACCGGTAAGAGAACAAAGGTGAGCCACGTCTGCAGAGCAGACTTGATCACACAAGAGAGTTATAATCTAACAGTACGGTTAGAGAACAGTTTGGTTCTGACTCACAATGACACAATCAGGGTCTTAAAACTGATTCATTTGGGACTTAAATGTGGGGCCAAGGATCTTCCAGTGAGGGATTCCTTCTGCCGAGCCTCCAAGAACCAGCCTATCTCCAGGGCAGAGACACTTCCAGCAAAATTTAATACAACGATTCTCAATCTTCTGAGTGTAGACAGAAATTATCTACAGACCCTGTCAAAAACTCGGGTCCCACAGGCACCTTGGTATCTCAGTCGGTATTTGAGCATCTAACTCTTGATTTTGGCTCAGGTCACAATCTGAGAGTCCCGAGATGGAACCTACTTGGAATTCTCTCTCTCCCTCTGCTCCTGCCCCCCACTCATGTGCTCACATGCCCCTCCCCCCCTCTCTCTCAAAACAAAACAAAGCAACACAACTCAGGTTCCAGAGACCCACGTTCCAGGTATTGTGATTTAATGGGTCCAAGCTGGTTTTTGGGAGTCCTGAATTCTAATAAGCACTGCCAGTGAATATGATGTAAATGGTCCAGACTATATGTCTTAGAAATGCTGGATTTGTGACTTAGAAAAATTAATTCAGATCAGAGAAAAGACCTGATTTACTAGAAAGGAGTAAAGATATCTTTGCTAGAAAGATAGAGGCAGCAACATGAAACTTTCTCATATTTGATAACCAAAATAATATCTCTCATCACCAATGTTTTCCTATAAAATTATATATACACACAAAGATTTGAGCCTATTATCTAGGACAATAAATCAGAGCAGCACTTACCTGACATTCAGCAATTTATGAGAAGCTGTTAAACAGTCACAGCTGTATTTTTCTCATTTCAGATAAAAAGACATGAACATAAACACACACAAGCATGTGTTTGGTACAGTTACCCCAAATAAGGATGTTCTGTTCTTAGCTTTTGTGTAAAACACTTTGCTAATAGCATCTAGAAATTTAGGAGAAAGAAAACATAAATTCTTAGAAGTATTCAAGCAAAGCTGCCAAATAATTAGCAATGTAATCTACTAAAGGAAAAATATTGCCCTCATTTTTAGTAAAACACTCATCTGTAAAGCCAAGATAGCCAGTGTTGCTACAAACACCTACCATTTGTGGTGTATTATTTTGGATGATAGGAAGACAGTGGAGAATGTAACGAAGTCTCTGCTCCCCCCCCACGGAATTTAAGGTTCTAGAAGATTATTGGAACGATTTTATATGTATATATGTCAATGTCTATTCTTTCTTCTCTTTCTAAATTTTTTCTTTAGATTCTTTAGAGTAATAATGTCTAATATTAGCCCACAGAACTAACCACTACTTAAAATTCACTAATAAATTCACTGGTATTTACATAAAAATATCTGTCCACTCCACCTTAAGGAACTTTTAAAATTTCACATTTCTTTAAAATGGAACTAGATAGTGACGATGCTTTATGTTATAATACTGAAAGATTAAAAAATCAGTATAGAATATGAATCCATCACTGACCAAGATCAAGCAGGATGAATTCTTATTTAAAAAAAAACCCACACCTTAACAAATTTTGTCAATTATACCTCAATAAAGCTGGAAAAATTATAAAATTAGAATATTAGACAATAAGGAGTATTTCTATTTGTACTTTAATATTCTAAGGCAATTTTTCTGTAAATACGGCTGATTTACTAGAAATAAACTATTATTAGAAGTTTGATAAACCACACACACACACACACGTAGAATTATTTAACACAAAATCAGCCTACTTGCTCTTATTTGTGTGTAAAACTCGCTTCCAGAATTTTAGCCTAAGTCATTAGGAACTCCCTATGATATCTAAAGATAGGCCCTTCATAGTATCTCTCATGTACGGAAAAAGAATTCTAAAATTTCTATTCACTTATCCTTATTCAGATATATCAAGTTTGAGTATCCTCTAGATTATAGAAACACAAAGAAACTTTTAAAATACAATGCATTATAGAGAAGTATAATAAAGGCAAAATTGATCTTAAATCACAAAGTATTTCAGATACAAAAATACCCAAATAGCCTCTTTACAATACACCCCGCGTATGACTGTTACATGGCTAGAAAACAGAACTCATGACCAAAAAGGTCTCTTCCGACCCTGAGATTCCATGATGTTATAATACTGCTAAAATGCTCAAGTTTTCCTATGTAGGCGAAATGTGCCAATTTTAGTCACGACCTCATCAATTCTCTTGACTTCACAAATCTCTATAGCAATCCTTTATTGGTTTCCCAATGCCTAGTGAAAGAAGAGCGGGTCAGTTTGATACACATGTCAGTATAATGTTAATTGCCAATAGGAGGGGGGCGGGGGAGGCAGCATATATTGGAGTGGAAGGCACATGGTTTTGGTATCACACAAAAGTGGATTTAACTTCTAGAGATGCCACCACTTAGTGGATGTGAGATAAAGTAGGGATTTGAATTCTGATGCTCAGTTCCCTTAGCTGTGAAATGAAGTTACTAAAGGGGATAAATAAAACAATACACACGCAGACGTTTTCTAGGTGCTTATCACACAGTACTTGTGTTATGTTATCTCTCTTCCCACTCTAGACAATTTTATTCTCTGTGCAACCGGAGACCTAAGGACCATGACCAAGTGAACCATTCCGGCAATACTTGCAGCGTCCCATGCCCAGGTCTCATTTTTGACTAAGCCCAAAGATGAAGCAAGGTAGCTATTACAAGTTCAGTATTAGTATCTACTCCTTGAGAAACTCTGGACCACCAAAAAGAGAATAAATGACTAGAGAGAAGACAAAGTTTAAGCTTTCTAAGAAAGTATGAATTTCAGAGATGGTAAGGTTAATACTTCATCTAGTAAAATTCTAGATAAATGGCTTAAAATACTTAAAAAACAAAGATGTTCCACACCGCCCATCCCTAAGAAGAAATGATAAAAATCTGGCTATATGTAAATTTGTGTATGTGCACATGCACTTAAAGGGGTTTAGATCAAGAAAGCCGAGACAGAATATAATTAATTTCTTCAGAACTGACAAGAATAACTCCAGCTGATGTGGCCAATATTTATCAGGATCTTCTCTATGCCAGGCACTACGACAGGTGATTTATATTATCTCCTATATTCCCACGAAGCAGCTACAATTATTAGGAAACCAAGGGTCAAAGATTACCTACTGGTAACATGCCCAGTATTACAAAGATAACAAGAGACAAGAGAAACAATTAAAATCCAAATTAGTTTGACTCTGGAATGCAGGCTGAACAACTATGCTTCATTTTCTTTAGGAAACATCTCAATAAAATGATCTGAATGATTGAAAATAATACTTTTCAATTATTATTTAATGGGTCCAAGGTGGTTTTTGGGAGTCCTGAATTCTAATAAGCACTAAGGAGGAAACAAAATTAGATATTAACACTAGATAAAACGGGAACCAGATATTAAGTAGCACTAGAGACAAATATACAGACATATTCAAAATGTGCTAATTAAATAAAGCAAAATCCATTTGAAGGAGCCTTTTGCCAAGTTCTACTCCTGGTACTCTTCTGTTTAAGTCATTATTGCTGCCTTGAAAGACAACAGAGAGGGTAAGCTTTTCAAATCTATAACATGATTCCAAAAAAAAATCACATAAAACTAGAAGGAAGGCCTACTAAGTGAGATTAAATTTTATAGGGATGACTGTAAAACCCTGCAATAAGGTTCAAGAAATTGATTTTCCAAGTACAGAACAGAAAAGATCTTGTTGAAAAATACTTCAAAACAACAGACTTGAAAAAGTTCACTGCAAAACTAGGGTAACACTGATGTTCAAACAGATAAGCCTGACACTGGAAGCACGTTGTCTAGATACAGCAACTCCTGGTCTTGCTGTACTATGAAAGCTCATACTAAGCCAGAGAATACTATGTTTAAGTCCAACAATTACCCTGAAAGTGTAAATTTTTGTGTTTTCCTTTTTAATAGTGGCCTTATTGATATCATAGTCCAAACAGCCCCATCTCATCTATAATTAAGAAGCCTCTACCTTCTTATGTACACAGAGGACATTAACAGGTCAGAATTCCATCATTTTAGGGATTTGAAAAGTGCCAAAGCTCAAGCACATTCTTGTAGTGGGCCAACCAAGATGGTGGGACGTTTGAAAACCAAAGTAAATGGAGAAAGTAGCCTCCCATCCCCATGCCCTCTCTATCCTATAACCATTTAATTTTCTTTATGGCATTTATTAAAATCCAAAATTATCTTTTTTACTTGTCAGTGTCTTAATTTAAATACTTTTTGCTTACCTCTATTTTGACATAAGCCTTATAGGGCTAACCATTCGTGTTTACCACCATATTCCAAGTATTTCAAAGAGTGACTTGTACCTAAGAGGTGCTCAATAAATATTTACTGAATGAACCAAATGGGCAAAGTGTGGGGAAATAAAGATGCTTACTCTGGGAAGAGAAGGAAGATATAAAAGAAATTTTCATATATCATGTTAAAAAGGGAGATGACTTATTTCTGTTTTTGTTTTGTTTTTTAAGATTTATTTCTGAGAGAGAGAGAGAGAGAGAGAGAGAGAGAGAGAGAGAGAGAGAGAGAGAGCATGCAAGTGCACAGGCAGGCAGAGGCAGAGGGAGAAGCAGGATCCCTGCCGAGCAAGGAGCCTGATGTGGGACTTTAATACTAGAATGCCAGGATCATGACCTGAGCCGAAGGCAGCCGCCCAACCAACTGAGCCACCCAGGCATCCCTATTTCTGTTTTTCTCCTGAGAGAAGACATAGGATTAAAATGGTGGACATTTCAACAAAGAAGAATTGGACTGACAATTAGGAAGCATCTTCTAAGTCACAGAGCTGTATAATAATTGAAGAGGCCAGCTTGCTAGTTATGAAAGGATTCTTAGGGATAAAGGCTGTGTCCATAAATTATCAGTTAACCTAAAACTCCTATGACTCAAAGTACATTAAGAATATAATAAAACTAGGGATGCCCAGCTGGCTCAGTTGGAAGAGCAAGCAACTCTTGATCTCAAGGTCTTGAGTTCTAGCCCCATGCTGCATATAGAGATTATTTAAATAAATAAATATTTTTTAAAAATAATATGATAGAACTATACATGAAGACCAAAACAAGTGATCAAAGTGATTACTCAGAAAAGGTATCTTATCTTAAAAGGCAGTTGAGAGAATCAGTACAAAAAATTTAAAAATTAAAAAAATAAAAGAATCAGTATAAACTAGATTTTGAATGAAATGAAATGGGAAGAGGAGGACAAGAAAAAAGCCCTGGTAGTCTTTAAAAATATAACTTTTTAAAAAAATAAAAATTGGGGGGCACCTCGGTGGCTCAGTGGGTTAAAGCCTCTGCCTTCGGCTCAGGTCATGATCTCAGGGTCCCGGGATCAAGCCCCACATTGGGCTCTCTGCTCAGCGGGAAGCCTGCTTCCCCCTCTCTCTCTGCCTGCTTCTCTGCCTACTTGTGATCTCTCTCTAATAAATAAATAAAAATCTTTAAAAATAAATAAATAAATAAATTTTTAAGAAATGAGCATTAATTAAAAACAGAGAGCGGCAAGCTGGAAATCTAGAAAGATACTGGTACCAGTGACATTAATAAGAAAACAAAACAGAAATGGTCAGTTGAAGTTGGCAGTAATGAAGACATGAGGTCTTTGGGTCTCAATTTTTATGAAAAATCCAGAATAGGAAGGCTAGATACATTTGACTAAAAAACAGGTACAAGGCCAGTTTAGAGAGCTCCACTTCAAATCATTAGTAAAAGGATGGTAGTTCAATCCCTGAGAACGGATGAGCTTTCTGTGGAAATATTCAAGAAGAACAATAAATTAGGGATGGGAAGAGCATGACAAAAATTCTATCTCTGTAAGATCATTTTTAAATGTCAACCAATCATTCATTTGTCCTTGGGCAGAACTGCACTTAAATAAAAACTCCAAAGGTCATTATCTTTCATCTTCTTAAAAATCTCCACTGAAAAGCATTCTTAAAAATCCCCTGCAAAATATATTCCAAAGGTTAAAGATATATGTATCAAAATCTTTCTATATTTTAAATGTAGTTTCAGAATGAAAATGATAAAATTTCTTAAATAGTATCAAAGGATCAAATATTAAGTTATATTTGATTTGCTAAATGGATAAGCAGAAGGACTTACACAGTTTTTTCTTGGCCTTTTAAAAATAAATAATTCAACATATAGTATAAGCTTAGAAAAAAACACATTTTTTAGACAAGTTCAAAATACCTATTTGTATCACACCAAATCAAGCACTTCTCACACAGTGAAAAAAGGTTTCTGCCCTGATGTTATAAACAGTATCTTTCTGCACCAACTTAAATAGGATATCATAAGTCATGAAATTTAAATTATGAAGATTTAGTCGTTTCTTTTCCAAATTATAATTTGTTGTTATTGTTATTACTAATTCTCTTCTCAATCTTACACAACCTTACGCAATCATAAACATTAAAATAAATGCAAAAATTAGAGGGAAATTAGGTTTTATAAGTTGTATAGCACCTTTATAATTTAGCCATTTGGAAATCTGGAATCTACAAAATCAGTAAATATTTCACAATTAGTAATCAAGAGGAAAAGGAGAGACAAATGTTAAATATTCTTTTTTTTTTTTCAAGATTTTATTTATTTGACAGAGAGAGAGAGATCACAAGTAGGCAGAGAGGCAGGCAGAGAGAGAGAGGGGGAAGCAGGCTCCCTGTCAAGAAGAGCCCGACGCGGGGCTCAATCCCAGGACCCTGAGATCATGACCTGAGCTGAAGGCAGAGGCCCCAACCCACTGAGCCACCCAGGTGCCCCAAATGTTAAATATTCTTATCAAACTATATAACTGATACTGTTGTTTAGAAGAAATCAACGTAAGTGGTAAAGTATTTCAGATGAAAGTTCTACTGCTGTAAAAATAACAAGCCTAAACCTCATCCAAAAAGTCCTATGTTCAAAGTCATTTCTATGAGCATGAAAAAAATTGAATGACTCCTCCTGGTATATACACTCTAAGAAACTGTATCCCACCAAGACCTAAAAAACTTATAGTATACATATATTCTAGCAAATACCAAAATAACATAATGTATAGAAAGCAGTTAATACAGCAGGCCTGAGACTGCTCACCCATGGAACTGCCTCCTTGCAAGGCTGCCCCTTGGTTGGCTTCTGGGAACGTGGCTGGTAAACAGTTTCCCACCATGACATAAAACTTTCCCTGCGTGACCATGCCTGGTCTGTTTGTGCAAACAATATGGTTTATGCTAAATATCTGCCTTCCTTCTGGAAGTCTGACATTTTGGCTGGCACAAGGCAGAGGGTGCCTACGTGACCAGTCCCCAATAAAATCCTAGGGCGCGGAATCTCTAATGAGCCTCACTGGTACGCAATAATTGGTGCATGTTGTCACAGTTCCCTAGAGGAATGAAGTGTGTGCTGTGACTCCACTGGGAGAAGACTTCTCCCAGGGCTTCTGTCTGGTTTCCTCTACTAGTTTGTTTGTTTTTTTTAATTAACATATAATGTATTATTTGCCCCAGGGATACGTGTCTATGAATCATCAGGCTTACACATTTCACAGCACTTTCCCTCTGCTAGCTTCACGTGTATCCTTTTGCTGTAATGAACCTCAGCCACAAGTACAACCATATCCTAAATCTTATGAGTCCTTCCAACAAATCACCAAACCTGGGAGTTTTGGGGACCCATGACCAATATAGTTTGAGATTGTTTGATTTTTAAACATTAATTATCTGGAGTTACACATTAAAAATGTTCATCACATTTGCAGATGGCAAAAGTTTAATGAATACACTGGAAGATACAATGAAGTTTTTAAAAGGCTGGAACAACTGAGCCAACTCTAACAAGATGAAATTTAAAGGAGATAAAGATAAAACTGCGCTTAAAAACCCCACAAACTATTGTACATATAGGAAGAAGGAACAAATAATTAAGCAGGTGCAAAAAAGACTTAAGGGCTTATTGCAAATAAACTCAATATGTTAAGTGATAGAATATAACTACCAAAGTTACCTAATTTATTTCTGTGCTGAATAAAATAGCAGTATGTTATATAAATGAAGGAAGAATGATAACTCCATTCTCTTTTGTTAATGGTCACATCACATACAGAACATTATATTCAGCTCTGAGCACCATTTAAAGAAGGATATATTAGAGCACATTCAGGGAAAAGCTGGTGATGAGTTTAAAAAACAGTATTTTACGAGTAATGAATGGTTCAAGAGTAAGAGACGACTTTTCTAAGAAACAATGGTTCTACTAATGGATACAGAAGGTTTTTGGGCAAACTAGAAATTTTAATTTTCTTTTTAAAAAAAAGATTTTATTTATTTATTTGAGAGAGCCAGCATGTGCACACATAGGTGCACAAGTGGGGTGGGGAGGGGCAAAGGGAAAAGGAGAAGCAGATTCTCTGCTGAGCAAGGGAGCCCAACCAGGGGCTTGATCCCACGATCCTGGCTGGGATCATGACCTGATCCAAAGGCAGACACTTAACTGACTGAGCCACCTGGGTACCCCTAATTCTTTCTACGTAATCATGGTGGGAAGAAATCAGAAAGACATTCATTTCAGCTGACTCTAAATAAAAGTTCTCCCAAATCCAAAGCTACCTTAAAGTGCATTCACCCTCTTTAAAAACACATATTCAAAGCCTGTAAATGTACTGAAAGCAGACTGTGGAAGGAAGAATTAAATTAGAATGGATATCTACATTAAATGATACCTGTATTAAATAATCTTTCAACTCTTATAGTATACTCTTTTCCATAGCTTCCCCATTTACACTCTACTAAAAAGGAAGAGGGGAAAAAGATTTTGAAATAATCTTCAGTCCAACACCATCAACTGAGTTGGGTGGAAAAGGGGAGACCCAAAAATACAGTCAATCTGGACAATTTCACTCAATTCCACTCAAAAATACATGACTTACTTATATAGAGAGTACACTCAGCTCAACAAATAATCACTATATACAAAACACTCTGAGGAAATAGATGTAAAAGACACAATGAGGAGAAAAGACTTATAAGTATCCCTTGCTCCTTAGACATCCACCCCAGATATGATTTCTCCAAAGTGGTAAAGCCACTCAATTGCTTACCATAGCTGAGGTCATCATTGTAGGAACTGTACCCATGGTTTTGTAGGGAAATCCTCAATATCAACACTAGGCCTGGGGTTCTCATCCCTTAAGAGCTAAAGTCTTAATGTCCACATACATTCCAAGGACACTGGGTTCGAAAGTCTCCAATTATAAAAAGATCTCCCCTACAATGAGAGGCCAGTATGGTTATTGCTGCTAGAGGATGAAGAATACAATGGAAAAAAGGTTCTAAATCTTTCTCAAACTCTACTATTGAAGTGGTTGTGTAGCACTCACGGCATACAAAGAAACAGGCAATGCTGAAAATAGCACCAATAATAGGAGAACAGCATTGACAGAATTCAGTGTTTTGTCTTAACAAAGCAGAAGCATAAAGTAAATGGCAAGCTAATAAAAGTGAGAAGATAAACTGAGCTCAAAGATTTTGAAGTAAAGAATTTGGGCTCTTTGATTTAAATGTGGCTGAGTAGACCCATTCTAGTTACTTTTTTTTTTTTTTTAAGTGGGGAAGAAAAATACCATAAAAAACCCCATGAACAAAGCAACCTCCAATGGGGGCTAGGAGGCAATAAAGTGAAAAATTAATTACCTTAATTTACTTGTTAATGTAGAATTGCTGCTGGCAAGTTTGTAGTGAAACAACCTAGTTTGATAGTTATTGGTGTGAAGAAAAACTGGCTCACTCCCTTTGAAAAGCAACTGGCAATATATGCAAATAATCTTAAAATATCTTCACACAGTTTGACTCAGTATTTCTCTTTCTTAAAAAAAACTGTAGGAAAATAATACTAAATACAGACAAAGTTTCATTTATAAAGATGCTTATAAAGAGTATGCAGTAACATGGAATAACGCTCAAGATATGAATAAATAAATACATTTAGAAATCCTTTACATAGAGCTGCATCTGGGCGGCTCAGTCAGTTAGGAGGCCGACTCTTAATTTCGGCTCAGGTCATGATCTCACGGTCTTGGGATCCAGCCTGGCATCGAGCTCCATGCTCAGTGGGGAGTCTGTTTGTCCCTCCCCTTCCCCCCAACTCTTTTTCTCTCTACAATAAATAAATGAAATCTTTAAACACACACACACACACAATTGATTAAAAAAACGCTTTACATTAAAAAAGTCCTAATACATACTAAAAAAATGAATGGAAAAAAGTGAAAAGTAATTGTATCTAATTATATTCAGATAATGGAATTATGGGCGATTTATTATCTTTTTTGTCCTTTTATATATTTCCTTAAGAAGATGACTTTAAAAATTTAAAATAAAACAATAAAATAGACCTTGATTGAGGATGAAAAGGGGAAACCAGTTATGTAAAAAGGGTGAGAATTAAGAGAGGCAAACTTAGAGATAAGTTTATAGTGATTTGCTAAAACTCCTCCATTTAGGGACGCCTGAGTGGCTCAGTGGGTTGGGCCTCTGCCTTCAGCTCAGGTCATGATCTCAGGGTCCTGGGATCGAGCCCCGCATCGGGCTCTCTGCTCAGTGGGGAGCCTGCTTCCCCCTCTCTCTCTGCCTGCCTCTCTGCCTACTTGGGATCTCTCTCCTGTCAAATAAATAAATAAAATCTTTAAACAAGATGGGATGGGGAAGGAAACAAACCATAAGAGACTCCTAAACTCACAGAAAAAACTAAGGTTTGCTGGGAGGTGCGGGGGTAGGTATAGGGTGGCTGGGTTATGGACATTGGGGAGGGTATGTGCTATGGTAAGTGCTGTGAAATGTGTAAGCCTGACGATTCACAGGCATGTACCCTGGGGCATATAATACATTATATGTTAATAAAAAATAAATTAATAAAAAAAACCTCCTCCATTTAGAGTTGTCTGATATTAAAAGGTGCTTATTATGAAAAGCAAGTTGCTGAATATGTGCAGAAGTACAAACAATATCCTAACACTCAAATTACCTGTTAGAAATCCCTGAGTTCTTCTCTTAGGACCCTGCAGTCCATCAACTCTTCTGAAAAAGGCAAGAAGACCCAATGATCCTCTGGAGAGCTTTCACTTAAAATCAAACTAATGGAAACCTGACAAATTGCTTTTGTTTATTATTCAGCTTTATGTGAAATTATCCTATTCGTTTAAAAAATTTATTTTTAATTCCACTATAATTAACATATAGTGTTATTAGTGATTCAAAAATTCTAAACATTATTCAGTGAGTGCTCATCGCACACTAAGTGTACTCTTTCTCCCCTTTGCCTTTCATCCATCCCCCCACCCATCCATCTCCTTCCTGGTAACCACCAGTTTGTTCTCTACATTTAAGAGTTTAGTTTTTTTGTTTGCCTCCTTTTTTACTTATTCATTTGGGGTTTTTTTTAGTATTTTTTATTAAGCTTTAATTTTAATTCCAGTATAGTTAACATACAGTTTTTTGTTTTCTTTTTTAAAGATTTATTTATTTATTTTGGAGAGACAGAGAGAGAAAGAGAAACCATGTGCAAGCAAGGACAGAAGGGCAGAGGGAGAGAAAGAAACCCAGCCAGAGTCCATACTGAGCATGGAGCTCAATCCCAAACCCTGAGATCACAACTTGCGCCAAAACCAAGAGTCAGACGCTCAACCAACTGTGCCACCCGGGTGCCCCAACATACAGTCTTATATTAGTTTCAGGTGTACAATACAGTGATTCAACAATTCTATACATTACTCAGTGCTCATCACTATTAAGTGTACTCTTTAATCCCTACCACCAACTTCCCTTGTAACCATCAGTTTGTTCTCTATAGTTAAGAGTCTGTTTCTTGGTTTGTCTTTTTTTTCCTTAAGTTTCACATGACTAAAATCATATAGTATCTTTCTCTAACTGACTTATTTCACTTAACCATTAACACCTTCTAGATCCACCTATATTATTGCCAATGGCAAGAGTTCATTCCTTTTTATGGCTGAGTAATATTCCTATTCATTTTTGATGGAAAATATATGACAAATTATTGAGGTTTTCAGCTAAACTATATAGGTTTGAATAATGGCTCTCCTACCTCAGTGACTTGGAACAGTACCTAGCACATAAAAAGCATATCTAAGTGTTTGCTTTTATTCTAATGAACCAAAGTGCATCTTTGATATTAATGTCAGGATCATTCATTCATTTTCTAGCCCATCTGACTAAACTTGAGAAAAGCCAAAACTTTCTGATAGATTAGTTTAAAACACCATTAGTCAGATCTAGCATTTTACATACATGTTAGAAATTTTCCTCATGTCTGGATGAATCAAGTTGAAACTAGCAATCATCTTTATGAGATCCTTAGGAATTATAAAAGTACAACGTACTATTACTATGTGCATACCATATAAAAAGTATTTATAGGGGTGCCTGGGTGGCTCAATCATTAAGCATCTGCCCCTGGCCAGGGTCCTGGAATTGAGCCCCACATCTGGCTCCCTAATCAGCAGGAAGACTGCTTCTCCTTCTCCCTCTCCCACTCCCCCTGCTTGTATTCCCTCTCTTGCTCTCTCTCTGTGTAAAATAAATAAGTAAAATCTTAAAAAAAAAAAAATCTATAATGTATTATACAAGAGGTCAGGAAATTATTTTCTGAAAGGGTCAGATAGTAAATATTTCAGGTTTTGTAAGACATAAAATCTCTGTCACAATAACTCAATCCTGCCATTGTAATACAAAAGCAGTCACAGGCAACATATAAATGAATGGGCACGGCTACATTTCAATAAAACTTTATTAATAAGAGTAGGCAGTGGGCTTTAATTTGTCAAATCCTATCTTACACTATAGTTATGTATTTGTAGTTCATGTATCTCCTAATGGCCTATGTGCTCTTGGAGAACTGAAACTCTGTTTTACTTGTAAATCTCATCATCTTGCATAAAATTTAGTATTGTCCCTCACATATAGTAACAATCTAATAAGTAAAGAACTAATATATAAATATCAGGTCCACGTCATATGATTAGCTTGATTGATAGACAAGTTAAAACCCACCTGTCATAAAGATTCACCTATAATCAGGTGACAAATATTAGAAAAAACAAATCTAAGAAGTAGTGGTCGAGGATGATAGAATGTGTCTCATGTGTAATCCCTCAAGCTGTATCTAGCCATGTTAATGTTTTTGTCCTAGTCTCAAATTTTATACTTTACACCTAAACTAATTATTTTACTCTAATCAGGTTTAACCTATATAAAAGAACATTTTCTTTGTAATATACTGCATCTCGAAGTTTCCCCACAATGTTTTTATATTATGTTGAATATTTAACATTGTCCTTTGTTTCACTTTAATAACTTCTCAAATATCCCAAGATATCCTCTGAGGCTTCAGAATCTAAACATGTAACCAAGTATTTATGTCAGTTCACCTTTTTAAAAGTGCCAGTCCCTTTAATTCTTCAATTATTGTACTATTCCTAAGACTTTTCTGCAAATTCTCCCTCAAATCCTGGAAATTAGATGGTCTGCCCTCTTGCTTCCTTCCCACAATTCAATAAGTTATTTTTTGGACCTAAAAGCATCCAGTAGTATTACAAACCACAATTTATACTTTGCACATAAAACACAATAAATATTTATTACCCTAATTTGTTGATATGGAATGCAAATTAATGTTTCAATAATTTGTATTATGCAATGACTCACCTTGTAAGCCGTTTTAATTAGTACTAAAAATTAAGTAGTCACAATCACAGAAATTTTAAATTTCTAAGAAAATAAACTTTCAAATAACTCAGTTGAATTTATTTACTTCAATAAATAAGGAAACTAAGGAAATGTTTCATCTAAGGACATTTATAAGACAATCCTGTGTTAGTTTAAGTTGAGTTCCTTTAATTTTTCTGTAACCATATTATTTCACTGAAATAAAATGGAATCATATATTAGAAGGGTTTTATTTAAAATGTCACTGATTCATGGGATGCCTGGATGGGTCAGTCAGTTAAGCATCTAACTCTTGTTTTTGGCTCAGGTTGTGATCTCAGGGTCATAAGATGGAGCCACACATTGGGCTCCACACTCAGCACAAAGTCTGGTTGAGATTCTCTCTCCTTCTTCCTCTGCCCTTCCCACTTGCGTGTGTGCGCTCTCACTTTCTCCCTCAAATAAATAAATATTTAAAAATAAAACATCACTGATTCAGACTGATCTCTGATTTCCTGGGTATTATTTTATATACTAAACACAAAACATATATAAAGCACTATAGCCAGAAATGTCAAAACCTTTTCCATCATAATGCTTCAGAAAAACCGACCCTATGATGACTTCAACCATAGTGCAAACCCATTACAAAGAACATTCGGAATATAAAGTGCATGGCTGTGACATGTTTACTTTTCAAAAGTAGTTTTAAATAAAGATAGTGTGATTTGGCAGTTCTTCATCATTCCAGTGTTTTAAATACACAGCTAATACTATTCAATTCAGCCTATATATCTCCTAATATATTTAGCGGATGACTGTTGTGTTTTTAAAAGATATAAATTTTCGGGGCACCAGGGTGGCTCAGCGGGTTGGGGCCTCTGCCTTCGGCCCAGGTCATGATCTCAGGGTCCTGGGATCGAACCCCAAATCGGCTCTCTGCTCAGCAGGGAGCTTGCTTCCCCCTCTCTCTCTGCCTGCCTCTCAGCCTAGTTGTGATCTCTCTCTCTCTAATAAAGAAAAAAATAAGTAAAAATTTTAAAAAATTAAAAATAAAAAAATTTAAAAGATACAAATTTTCAATTACACTCTATAGACTGAAAATTGTTTTAAGAAACATCAAAACAATGAGCAGCACTAATAATAGATCTTATTAACATATTCCACAATCTCAAAATCTCATCTGCAACATACAGTTAATTTTAGGGTAATCGTTCCTCCTTCATAAGTTAAAAGTTAAAATTTCACCAAGAATTTTTCCTGTATGAACAAAGTAAGTCTTCATTTTCTACTCAAGGAAGAAGAGTCCGGTCATTCGACCACCAGGCATCCATAAATACATTATTCAAGAGCCTTATCACAGATAAAATTATTGCTACACAAGGCATATGCTCAGTAGTGTCTCTGTCTAGCTATATGATCTTGTTAGGGTCACTTAAAAATCTTATCTCAGATTTCTCTATGTGAAATGAGATAGTACCTACTCACAGAAGCTTTTAGAATACACCTAATTCATAATGTCAAGGGTAGTGAATGTTCAAAAAGCATTTTAAGGTTTTTCAAATTTTTACTTGAAGTCTCTCCTAATAATTTCTTAATCCTCAGATTTGATAGGAGAGGCACATACTTGTCTCCATTTTCCTCATGATACACTGAGTCATTTGAATACATCCCACAGTAATATTCCAAACTGGGATATCATGGTAATCTTGCTCAAGAATGAGGCTTCAAATCCTAATATGTCTTCTATAGAAGATGTGTACCTTTAATTATTACAAAAGTAATTAAACACACTACAATGATTGCACATCAAGAATGCCAGAATTTTTCCTCCTAGTTTGTAATGTGGTAAAAGCAACAACCCCTTGCCCCTCACCCCATCTTTATTTGTCCTTATGCTACCAATGGATGTCCTAGACTTCAAAATTTATAAAAGTAAATCTCAAAATAGTCTCCTAATAAATTTTAAGTTTATTCAATTTTAAGTGTTATAGGCCTAGAAAAACGGCTGATACATGAAATTGATGGCTGAAATAACAGAAGCCATCACAAGACCCTTTTAGTAACATGCCATCGTAAATATAAATCTTCAAAATGCATTTTCCAGATTTCTTTCCAAATAAAAATACCTAGAAATCCAGTAAAGTTTTAAGATCTTGGTAGAAATGGGAAAAAAAATCGAATGTCTATCTCATTGTAATTTTTAATTTCAATACAAATTATATTTAAACCTGGGTATACATTATAGAGAAGTTATTTCTTATAACTTATAACAACAGTGGAAATTGTGATCTATTTTAAAACTGGTAACTTCAAGCAATTCCAAAAATCAAAATTTGAATCATCCTTTCCTTGATAAAATAATAAATATAAGAAAAACCCAAATATAATCTAACTTAAATTAGATTTAAATATCTTAAAACATTAAACAAAGATTTTCAGGATATTTTTACCTGCTTTTTCAGAAATTATTTTAATCTTCCCCACATCTCTCATTTATAATACCAATTTTACCAATTTTTTTAAATTATAAAATTCCTGAAAGAGTAAACAAAATAACTATGAAGAGGCTATTAGTATAAAATGTATAATCTAACACTATTTTAAACCTGAAACTCTCTTAGGAACACAAGTAAAGTAAATGTTTTGCAATTGTATTTTATAGAGTTTATATGTGAACAACTATTTATGTCTGGTATAACCTCAGACAAATGCACTGGTCATTTCTTGCTGCAATGCATTCATTGCATTAGTCTGCACTGCATTCAAACATACATTTGTATTCATTGTGTTGAAGCAAAAATAACTCAAGAATATCTAACATTGCATTAAATTTCTCAGAAAATTTTCTCTGAAGTAAATATTACAGAAATCAGAAAACTATATGGACTATCTTAAAGAAAGAGAAAGACATTCCATGCTCATGCATTAGAAAAACAAATGTTGTTAAAATGTCTACACTTCCCAAAGCAATCTTTGCATTTAATGCAATCCCTGAAAAATACCAAGAGCATTTTTCACAGAACTAGAATGAACAATTACAAAATTTGTATGGAAACACAAAAGACCTTGAATAGCCAAAGCAATCTTGAGAAAGAAAAGCAAAGCTGGAGGCATCACAATTCTGGATTTCTAGTTACATTACAAAACAGTGATAATCAAAACAGTACGGTATGGGCACAGAAATAGATACAGATCATCATTACAGAATAGAAAACCCAGAAATGAACCCACAATTACCTGATTAATCTTTGAAAAAGCAGGGAAGAATATCCAATGGGAAAAAGACAATCTCTTTAAGAAATGGTGTTGGGAAAACTGGACAGCAACATGCAAAAGAATGAAACTGGGCCACTTTCTTACACCATACACAAAAGTAAATTCAAATGGACTAAAAATTTAAATATGAGGGGCACCTGGGTAGCTCAGTGGGTTGAGGCCTCTGCCTTTGGCTCAGGTCATGATCTCAGGGTCCTGGGATCAAGCCCCACATTGGGCTCTATGCTCAGCACGGAGCCTGCTTCCCCCTCTCTCTCTGTCCGCCTCTCTGCCTACTTACGATCTCTCTCTCTCTCTCTGTCAAATAAATACATAAAATCTTAAAAAAAAAATCTAAATATGAGACTTGACACCATAAAAATCCTAGAAGAGAACATAGGCAGTAATGGCTCTGACACTGGCTGTTACAACTTTTTCTAGGTAGGTCCCCAAAGCAAGGGTAATAAAAGCAAAAATAAATTATTGGAACTACATCAAAATAAAAACTTCTACATAACAAAGGAAACAATCAATGAAACTGAAAGACAACCTGAAATGGAAGAAGATATTTGCAAATGACATATCTGATAAAAGGTTAATATCCAAAATATATAAAGAACTAATACAACACCTAAAAACAATCCAGTTAAAAATGGGCAGATGACATGAACAGACATTTCTCCAAAGAAGACATCCAGATGGCCAGCCAATAGACACATGAGAAGATGTTCATCATCACTTACCATCAGGGAAATGCAAATCAAAACTACAACGAGCTATCACCTCACACCTGTCAGAAAGGCTAAAAACAGTAACACAAAAAACAAGAGACGTTGGTGAGGATGTGGAGAAAAAGAAACTTCGCACTGTTGGTGGGAATGCAAACTGGTATACCCACTGTGGAAAACAGTATGGAGGTTCCTCAAAAAGTTAAAAATAGAACTACCTTATGATCCAGCAACTGCACTACTGGGTATTTACCCAAAGAATGCAAACACACTAATTCAAAGGGATATATGCACCCCTATGTTTATAGCAGCATTATTTACAGTAGCCAAGATATGGAAGCAGCCCAAGTGTCCACTGGTACATGGATAAAGGAGGTGTTTTATATATATATAATTTTATATATACTCTCTTTTATGGCTGAATAATATTCCATTATATATACATAATGGAATATTAAAAAATAAAAAAGAATGAAAATCTTGTCATTTGCAACAACATAGAAGCTATGAGAGTATAATGCTAAGCAAAATTAAGTCAAAGAAGGACAAATACCATATGATGTCATTTATATGTAGAATTTAAGAAACAAAACAAATGAGCAAAAGGGGGAAATGAGAGAGACAAATCAAGAAATAGACTCTTAATTATAGAGAACTAATGCTTACAGAGAAGAGGTGGGAGGGGACTGGGTTAAGTACATGATGGGAATTAAGGAGTGTACCTGTGATGAGCCCTGGATGATGTATGGAACTGTTGAATCACTAATTGTACACCTGAAACTAATATAATACTATATGTTAACTAGCTGGAATTAAAAACTTTGAAAAAAGAAAACTATATAGACTCAAAAGAAAAAATACTGAGACATAATTGGATAATGTTTCTTGTAGAATCAACAGAAACTTTCGCAAAATACCAAAATATTTTTAAAATTTTTTTTAAAGATTTATTTATTTATTTATTTGAGAGAGAGACAGTGTGCACATGAGTGGAAGAAAAGACAGAAGGAGAGGAAGAATCTCAAGCAGACTCCATGCTGAGTGCAGACCTGCCAGGAGGCTCAGTCTCACAACCTGAGCCAAAATCAAGAGTCTGATATTTAACCCTAGGTGCCCCTCAAAATATTTTCAAAATAATATTCTTTTTTTCCAACATTCTTTTTAAAGATTTTTATTTATTCATTTGAGAGAGAGAGTGCGTGCACAAGTGGGGGAGAAGGCAGAGGGAGAAATCTGAGCAAGGAGTCCAACATGGGTCTCAGTACCAGGACCCTGGGATCATGACCTAAGCTAGAGGCAGACACTTAACCAACTGAGCCACCCAGGCGCCCCTCAGTGTTCTTTTTTTTTTATTTATTTGACAGAGAAAGAGATCAGAAGTAGGCAGCAAAGCAGGCAGAGAGAGGAGGAAGCAGGCTCCCCACTGAGCAGAGAGCCCGATGCAGGGCTCGATCCCAGGACGCTGAGATTATGACCTGAGCTGAAGGCAGAGGCTTTAACCCACTGAGCCACCCAGGGGCCCCTCCTCAGTGTTCTTTTTAATAGAACACATTTTCTTTTTCTGATTATAAAAAAAGTAAGTGTTCATTCTAAAAAAAATTAACATGAATAAAGAAGACCCGATCACATCATTTTTAATATTTTAAAACACAACCATTTATACTATTAAACAAGGTTCTCAATATTTTAAATTAATAGAGCAAAACTAGAACTGGATAAAACCCATTTACAAGAAACACTGAAAAAGGAATCTGTTTGGGTTTGTTTGTTTGTTTTTCTTTTCTAATCAACTAGTTTTCCTCAGTGTCTACATATGTGGTTGTAGAGCATGCCACTTTCTACACATTCTTCTTAATCCAAAAAAAAGTTTTGTTCAGGGAAAAGAGCAACTGTTGAAAACTACACATCAGAATATCACATCAACTCAGTAACATAAGCTCCTATGCACTGTGATGGCCCAACCTAAACACATTGTAGTAGCAAATTCCCTGCATCTTAACCTCCTTTATTTATCACACACTTACATCTTTTTCATCCCTAATGACTGCCTCCTGGGGTGGAGAGAGACAGAGGAAAGTCCTTTAGGGCAACAAATTCATTTATTTCTAAACTCACAAATCACTGCTATATGTACAAGGAGCCTGCTGGTTAATCACTGTTTCTTCCAGGTAACATGTATGTAACAAAATCTCTTAGATTCCATTTCAGTAAGTGAAGAAAACTAAAAGGTAAAGACAAATGGCAAAACGCTCCTGAACAATCCGTTCCTACTACTGCCAACATGACAAAAGAAAAATGTTTAGGCATATTTTAATACATCAGGTTAAGGAGGTAAGTCACTCTCAGAATTTTCCCAACAACTGCTTGTTAGTTTACCCTTAATCTCAAATGTCTTCATGAATAATATTCCTGGAAAATGAGCTTTCAGAAATTATGAAAGTTCTCTATATTTAAAAACATTTGAATTTAAGCCTAAATCTGAGTTTAAACAGATTTAAAAAAAATGCCATTTCAGGAAACTCTTAAACTCGATGGATTAATTCTGTTAAAAAATGTAACTTTCTTAAATTGTTATTAGTGATCTTTAAACTGTGATGGCAACAAATATGGCAGCCACAATGAAACAGGAGCTACCACATTCTGAATGTTTTCTATGTGCCAGGAGCCATGCTGGGCACATAGACTACACTACCTTGTTCAGTCCTCAAATCCAGCATAACAATAAGGTTTAAGTCTCTGGGTTTTTACTGTTGAGAAAACTGAGGACTTGGCAGCTTACCTACGGCCAGGATTTCAGTCCAGGTTTCATACACATGGGTTCCAACACTACATAACTTTAGAAATGACTCGACAGATAATAGAACCACCAGTAATAAACTACAGTGTTACTGTTTGGCTGTCACTTAGAACCAAATTGGATAATTACCACCGAATACAATATAATGATGAGAATAATAGTTATGCTTTCTATTCTTAAAACACAACCTAAAGATGACAGAGTAGTTTCAAAATAAGTATTACCTTATTATATAAACACATTAAAATGTGTCAAAAAGGAAGTTATGTGGCTTGCCTTCAAGTTCCATGTGAAACATTACAAAAAATGAAAACTCTAAACCTTGAACTTGCCTTATAGAGGCTCCCCTTGCAGCCCACAGTAAAGCTTTCGTTCCGTACTCTCCTTCACCAAACATTTTTTTCTATAAGAAATTTATAGAGATCCAGGGGCACCTGGGTGGCTCAGTAGGTTAAAGCCTCTGCCTTCAGCTCAGGTCATGATCTCAGGGTCCTGAGATCGAGCCCCACATTGGGCTCTCTGCTCGGCCGGGAGCCTGCTTCCCCCTCTCTCTGCCTGCCTCTCTGCCTATTTGTGATCTCTCTCCTCTCTGTCAAATAAATAAATAAAATCTTTAAAAAAAAAAAAAAATTTATAGAGATCCAAAGAAGCTATTCCACAAAAACTTAACAAAAGTGAATAAAGGCAATGTCAAAGAAATGCTATGTCCTAGGGCTTCAGTTTCATTATAGAGTAAACTGGCAAGTTTGGGCTTACCAGATTGGTGTTTTAATAAAAGAAATTTGTAAGATCAAGGAAAGAGATATCACAAAACATGGAAAGAACTAAAGCAAAAGATTTAGGCAAGGAAAAAGAAATAAAACTCGAGAAATTTTATAAGGACAAGGTACACACAGAGGTACAAAGGTGTGAAGGCTTTGAGGAAAAAAGAAAAAGAAAAAAAGAAAAGCAGTAGAGCACAGTGGTTCAATGCATGTTTTGCCTCCAACCCAGGTGAGTGTGAATGAACCTCTGTACCTCTGTTACTGACTAACGGAGGGACCTGACATTAATAACCCTTCATTAGTTTGCTCATCTCTAGGATAAGAATAATAACAGAACCTATCTGAAAGGGGTATAATGAGGATTAAATGTTATAATATATGTACAACTTAATACAGTGTTAAAATTTGACACAGATTGTTGGGGCACCTGGGTGGCTCAGTGAGTTAAGCCTCTGCCTTCGGCTCAGGTCGTGATCTCAGGGTCCTGAGATCGAGCCCCGCATTGGGCTTCCTGCTCAGCAGGGAGCCTGCTTCCTCCTCTCTCTCTGTTTGCCTCTCTGCCTACTTGTGATCTCTCTGTCAAATAAATAAAATCTTAAAAAAAAAAAAAAATTGACACAGATTGCTATTAATTATCAAGAGGAAAAGCCAGAAGAGGAAAATGAAATAAACACAGCCTCAGGTTTCCTCTCCAGAGACCTACTGAGTCCTTTCTAAGTCTATTTACACACCAAACTAAAGGAATCAAAATCTGATTCCCAAATAATGCATATTAGGTTGAAGACTCTATTTGTGACGGCTGAAAAGTTAGAAGTATTACGCTTTCTTGAATTTTGTTTTCCTTGAACTGGTCTGAACCTAAAAAGACTCATTTTAGGGGCGCCTGGGTGGCTCAGTCGTTAAGCGTCTGCCTTCGGCCCAGGTCAGATCCCAGGGGCCTGGGATCGAGCCCCGCATCGCATCGGGCTCTCTGCTCTGCAGGAAGCCTCCTTCTCCCGCTACCAGTCCCTCTGCTTGTGTTCCCTCTCTCGCTGTGTTTCTCTCTGTCAAATAAATAAAATCTTAAAAAAAAAAAAAAAAGGCTCATTTTAACTTATCGAAGATGTCACTGGCAAACAGAGATAAGAATATACAAAATCCAAATCACAGAAATGTGAAACAATTAAATTTTGATTCCCAAATAAGCAAACTCTTGTTCTAAGTGAATGTTTATTAAACTGAAACAAAGCCTGCTTTTGATATATAGAATACTATTTTATTCTTTATTTTAAACCTTTCTTACATGTTTAAAAATATACATGGGTTCAGAACAACCTCAATAAATGATGACATTTTCTATTAAAGGACCTCTGAAGTCAAACCACTAGTGTGCAAACACAGTTGGCTTCCAATTTGAAGTCATAGGCACATTTCATTAAATGCATTTCATAAAACAAAGAAATCAAAATGCTGAGAAGAAAAATACTCAGTAGTTTGATATAAACTTTAAAATATCTGTCAGGCAGGAAACTTATAGTAAAAAAGTAAGATTTAGATGTTTTACCACTCACACCTGCTTCTCTACTAATTCCCCAAATGCCATTTTGCTACATCTAAACCCCTGACAATTTATTATACAATTCCATGTAGCACACTAGAAAATAAGTTAATCTTTTCGTATGAAAACAGATCATTACAAAAGAAAATACTGACAGCTCTTACCTGTATTTGATAATTAAGTATATCATATTCTCAGCAGTACTAAGAATGCAGCTTGGTCTAATATAAATATCTAAATAACAACTACACAAAAGTATTTTTCTCTTCAAAGAAGTTTTTGTATATTTTTTCCAATGTTGATGACTTAAGCAACATTGATCTATATATTGTGCTAAGAAAACATTAGGCACAGACCACATAATATAATTTACGTTTTCTTTGTTGTAAAAAATATAGTATATGCAAGTGCACATCATACAAGTGATTGGTGGACGCAACACTAAGCTTTGTAAACCTAACACAGAAAGGTTAATATTTACTCTTCAGGGGGAAGGGAAAGGGGAACACACTCAGTGTGGTCTGAAGGGCAATCAAAACCTCATTTCTGGGTGAATATTCTGCATCTGCAATTAGGATTATTTGCAAATATTCTTAAAGAAAAACAAAGCTTTATTATAGCAAAAAAAAAAAAAAATACCACTCTGGGCACATGAACTGAGTGAAAAGGAATTAGTTAAAAATGTTTACAAAAGCTATTAAAAATATTTAACACAAATCTCAAACAAGCTATAGATTGCTTTGTTGGAAGGAACAGATTATTTAACATTATGACTGCTTTAAATGGTAGATTCTTTCATTAGCTAAGACACTTTTGGATTAAGGTACCGAAGGATGCAGATCAAGAAAAATGGAGAGAAAAAAAAAGCAGGCTGTCAGAAAGGGGGTGGGAGGGCTAGCATAATTTTACCCAGAAGACACAAAAATACTGTTTCTTTTTGTTTATAGCAGAAATTTTATGCTGTGGATATTATAAAAACACAAGCAAAAAGGGTTATGTGGCAGGTAATAAAATACAATGCTTACTACGCATCCTTCATGGAGAAACCACTTATAGATTGTAGATTAGTATGCTTAAAAGTATACTTTGATGCAAAAAATTGTACTTTGCCACATATATGATATGTAGCATTTTCCTAGAAAGGGCAATTTATGTAAGTAATTTCCACAAACACAAAGAGAGTGAGAGAGACAGAGACAGAATGAGAGGCAAAGACAGAGAGAGAGAGCTCAGTCAGAGAAGACAGAGATGCCGGAGGGGCTTTGCTCATGTCCGGTGGAAGAGCTGAGATACTTTTTTCAATATTTTTTTCATCCTCAGTGCTTAATTTTGCTATTACTGTACATTTATATTCACACACTATAATTATCTCATGAGATTACCCTCTATACATTCTTTTCTCTAGTCCCCCCCCACCACCATGGAAAAAGAGGGGAAAAAAAAAAAAAAAGAAAAAAGAAACCTCTTGTCTCTTCATTTCATAGTCAACTATTCAAGTAAACATTTCTCTAGTGGCAAATTTCCAGATGAATCAAGAATTCATTGTCCAAAACCCCTATCAGATTACATTTGATTTCTACACAGTTCTATTCAAATGGAGCAGGAATTAGCCCGTTTCCTAGGTTTGGGGTCTCGTGCTTCCTGATCCTTCACACACATACAAGATGTGCACATTGTCTCGGACAGTCTTCGGAGGCCTAGCCGGAAAACACTGTTGGAAAGGCTATAGATTACACAGTTACAAAAACTATTGCTTATAGCAAGCCAGGTTGTTAGGAAGGACAGCGTTGGATTATCCAAGACCCGGGAGCTTTCTAGAAGAAAGTAAATTATATAAGGAAGCCACAGCATGTAAAACACACTGGTTATCCGAAACAAAACCATGGCGTAGCGACGGTCGGGGCTGTGTCCAGTCTCTCCAGAGGCATCCACCTCATGGCTAGGAAATCGGGCCCTCCGGTCATTTATCTCTTTGGTGTGCTGCCGGCAAATTTTGAAAATATGGAAGTAAGTGAAGCAGACAACAAAGGCAGCAGGAGCATAAAGTAAACAAACAATAAAGCCAGTAAAATAGGCACTGGTGAGCCAAGAGGTGGCACACCATTCAAAAATGTCACCGTGGTACCCTGGTTTCCCCCAGCCAAAAAAGGAAGGCAAGAAAATTAGGCAAGAGTAGATCCAGATTAAAATAATGCAAATTCTCAGGCGACAAGGAGTGACCAGTTGATTGTAGGAAAGAGGCTTGGTTATTGCAAGATAGCGGTCCACACTTATGCAAGCAAGACATGCCATAGAAACACTTTTTAGAACGGAGATGATATATCCAAAAACCTGGCAAGTCAGTGACTCGTGGATACCTGTGGAGTAGTGAAGAAGTGAGAGAGTAGGAACCAAGCAGCTAACTCCAACGAAAAGATCAGCATATGCCATTGTCTGAATAAAGTAGCTGGTGGTATAATGGTGCAGGAGTGGAGCACAGTGAAAGACAAAAATGACCGTTAAATTCCCGGCAATGATTAGAAATGTCAGCAAGACAATAACAACGGTCTCAAAGATGCACACATCCACTGCACTGTAGTAGCCAAATCCAAGTGGGCAGGAGTGACGTTCAGACACATTCACAATGCCACTGCTCATGTTCAAGATGCTCCATTCAGTCCACCTGGATTCATTCATGGCGTGGAATTAAGGGAGCATGTAGCCTTGGCTCCAGCAAGCAGGTGCCCTGTCCAGCATGTGTTAAACTCTGCACATTAGTGTCTTGGGATCGGCTTCGGGAGACAGCGGCAGTGCTTCTGTCACAGCTGAGCTTCCCAGAGAGTGCTCAAGCCTCTTCATCAGCTCAGTGCAGCAGTGGCACATCTCAACTTTTGGGGGGGAAGAAAGGGAGGTAAGCTAGAAAGGAGGTGAAAAAAGGTCACTGATTAGCTTCCTCCGGTGCTCTCAAAACAACTTTCTCAAGATACAGGCGCTTCTAGAGAAAACGGATTTCTTCTTACCTTGCACTATGAAAAATTAAATCTGTAAAAAGAAAAAAAAATCTATTGCCAAGGGAAGAAAAGCCTTTGTGAGCTTTTTGGTCTCCTCAGAAAGGTAGTTTGTTAGGGATCAACTAGAACAAATGAGAAAAGCAAAAGTCTTAAATTGTCTCAAGCTTCCTGCTTCATCTATCATGAGAAGTGGATTCATATTTTATAATTTAAATAATTAAGATCTAAGATCTAGTTGCAAATCTAAGAAAAAGTTCATTGCAGCAAAAAGTGTCTTTGGGCTCAGTTCAGGGGTTGATGCTGGTGGATCAACTTTATGATCAATAGATCTCTCTCATTTCTCAAAAAAGCTAACTCCCCCCCCCCCCCAAACACACACACAAGGTTAATTCTAAAAGACTCAGCTCTACTTCGGCACAAAGGAGCAGAACAGAGGTAATAGACTCCAGATTGCCTTATAACTCTCATGAAGAAATAAAAGCCTATTTCCAGTAGGGAAGATAATATACAATGGGTTAACACCTGACAAAAGATGATAAACTTTAAAGTTTTAATTCTGCATGTAATCTCTTAAGTATTCAGATGAAAAATGCTTTAGTCCATCACAATTACTAGTGCTACCACCAACAATGTAATTTATACTTTTTCCTTTTCCAAGGGCAAATAAATACCTGTTATTAATTTCAGCGTTAGTAACTGAAAGTAACTTTCATTATCTGATATGCCATCTTCCTTACAATAGAGCATAACCATAAAATACATAGCTCAAAGTTATTTCTCACTTTCACAAGCACACATATATCTCACATATATATGTAAAGATTTATGAAATTTAGACAATAGAAACTTTCCTATATACTCCAAGCTTATGTGACCAGAAATGCTGCCGTTATTTATTACTTAGGAATTTCTAGTAGGCTTCATAGTCTCTGTTTCTAGACCTCTTCTATTTTCATCAGAGGATTAACACATTAGATCATTACTTCGACTAAATCTTCTGAAAGTGGAAAATTACCTTGTTTGTTATATTTGCAGTTACATAGCAGCCATATGTTAAGAAAATGCCTCTTCTATTTCTGTGTTCTATTTTGAGCAAGTGCTCAATTAATACAGGGGCCATTAGGTAGGTTATAAGATGGTCTTATTTTAAAATACCTCTAAAGCATCAAGATGAGTTTAAATCCTAGAGTTTGAAATACTGAAAGGCTTGCAGGACAGAATCCATCCAAAAGGCTTCCAAGGTCATTCTGGTATCAGGTGAACATTTGCCAAAAATCTTTTTTAAAGTACAGGTATTTCAGAGAGTTTCCTGACAGTCTTTGTTGTCATACCTCTTGAAGAAATAACATTGCATTAGAAATAAAAACATTTCCTTCAGGAACAAAGCAGCAGCTTAATAGAAAGCATTCTTCTGAAAGTTATTTTCTCATGCACCACCAAGTCATTCAGGGAAGTCTTTCTTCTTTTGTAACATCCACAAGATATTCCTCCTTGCACATTTCTAGTTTCACTTATCACAAAATAGTTCTCTTCTTACAGGAATAAGGCGATGCTTCTCACCTACATTCACTCTTATCAGCTGCTAGGCTGGGCTGCTTGCTTCAGAAGTCCGATTTACTGTGATGCAGTCACCAGGATGCTGTCGGTAGATTCTTCACAATCTCTCAGTATCACTGCCTCCACCTGAGCCGGAGCCCTGCTCCTCCTCCTCATCCTGAGCTGATGCAGAAGAACTCACCATCAGAAAGGTGACTCGGTCCTCCTGCCCCAATCAACAGCACAGCCAATGGCTACTGCAGCTGAAACTGTCACTAGGTAACAGTTGCCAGGCACATGCAGGCTTATAGACTTACTCGGCAAGCTCCGATCAAGATTGACAAGAGAAGACAATGCAACTGACCGATCCTTATAACATATTAATGGCACGTGTGAATCTCTAGAGGTAGTCTCCTTACAGCATTTGTAAAGATTATTTCCTATGGACAGGACAGAAAAAAACAAAAACCAAAAAAGCACTGGGATACACCTTTAAACCCTGTAGAGAAACTACCACGAGGTACTATGACACTAAAAAGTCAGCAGAAATCTAATGCTCACTGACAGAAAAAGTGTATTAATTATTAAAAATCAGCTACATCTTCATGAACTCAAGTGATAGAGCTACTATTTTTACTCTCTAAAATATAGTTATACTTTGATTAATAGAAGTTAAGTCATTTAATAATCTCTCCAATCCCTGCCATACCCACACTAAATTGCTGAATTTAATGTATTTAATTGTATAAACAAGGCATTGGAACTAACACCTCTATGCTAAAATCTATTTGGGGAAATATTTAAGGTTAAATGTGAACTCTGAAAAGTAGGTATTAGAAATAAGTAGAATGACCACTCTACTTTTTAACCTAATACAAAAAACACTCAGAGTCAAAGAATTCTGTCATATAGTGATTGACCTACTCATACCCAAGTTAGAAGAAAGCAAATTAAGCTCCTTTACCTGATGGAGATGAAAAATATTTCTATTTATTTTGACTTACTATAGACAAACATTCTCTATTTTAAGCATATTTTTAATGGGGTCAGCATTTTTCTTTAAAGTGACTTAAAACTAATTTGCAAATTATTTCAGAATTAAATAAGGAAAATTAAAACAGAAGATAACATCTGTTGAGCACATTCTGTGTGCCAAGCATTATGCTAT
>CM053618.1:43053943-43087498 GCA_028646535.1 Procyon lotor
ATTATTTTCAGGGGCAGAATTTAGTTATTCATCAGTTGCACATTCCATCAGTGCTCATTCCATCAAGTGCTCTCCTTAATGCCCATCACCCATTTACCCCAACCCCCATCCCCCTTCTCTCCAGCAACCCTGTTTCCTATAGTTAAGAGTCTCTTATGGTTTGTCTCCCTCTCTGATTTCATCTTATTTTACATTTTCTTCTCTTCCCCTCCCCCTGTGTTCATCAATTTTGTTTCTTAAAATGATTTTTAAGAAAAATCATGTTGAACTGCCTTACAGGAAGGCCATATTATTATTAAAAATCTTCAGAGGCTTAGCTGAAATACAGACTGCAGGCACATTTCTCATTACCAGAATAATTTATAAAACAAGTTAGAATAACAATTGTAGAATGAGTACCAGGTTGAGCCTTGAAAGTAAATATTTAAATGTAATACTAAAGGCTAGAAGGTCCTATTTTACAGGGAAGTATTTTGACTTTTAGGGATACCTAAAAGCATTAAAATCAAACAAGACTGGAATTAACTAACATTCCCTTTATAATAATAATAAATATTCAAAATAAAAATTACATTTGATAAATATTCATGAATGTGACAGATCCCACACCCCATATTAAAAAGAGTTAAATACTAAGCTTTACTATAAAACCATCAAAAAATAAAACACTATTATTAAAGTTACTCATGTCACCAAAATCTAAATAAACCATTTACAAGGATAGACTTTACATATATTTTTTAAAGATCTACTCTTTTTTTTCCTAAAAATTTTTATTTACTTATTTGAGAGAGAGAGAGAGAGAGAGAGAGCATAAACAGGTTGCAGAGGAGAGGGACAAAGAGAGAGGGAGAAACAGACTCCCCGCTGAGCAAGGAGCCCAATGAGGGCCTCAATCCCAGGACCCTGGGATCATCATCTGAGCCGAAGCCAGATGCTTAATTAAGTCACCCAGGTACCCCTAGATTTTACATATTTTTAAAATAGCTTTGAATGTAATATTTCCAAAATCAGGGAAATGGCAAAAAATCTCACAAAGAAACTCAACTACTAAATCCCTTTAGTTTGACACATTTATTTCCAAAAACTATCACTGACAGGAATTTGAGTCTATGAATACTCTAATCCATAATTGTACATGCTTTCAAAGGTATAATGATAATATAAGAAAGAGTTCAAGTAGAGTCTTTGATGCACTAAGCTTCCCGCTTTCTTTCTACCAACTTCCAAAAAACTTCAATGGTTCTAACAAGATAATTTTCTTTCTTTCTTTTTAGAGATTGATTTGTTCCCTCACCATCCTTTTTTCTGATCTGATTATAATAGGAACTAATTTATAATGTGAAGCTCTAATAACAAAAAGGCATTAATATCATATATTTACATAGCTCATTACATAAAGCATTCTTTGTTTTTAAATTAGGCATAATTCTCTTCATGTTAGGGGCCATTAGGTGTTTTATTATTGCCATTCTTATCGCAATCATTATTGCAATTTTTATTGCAATCATTATCAACCACCTCCTCTCCTTTCAACTGAGGAATGCTAGTTGGGAAATATCTAAGAAGAATCATTATTTGAGATACTTCAGAATAACTTCTAACAGCAAAAAATATAGCTTTATGAGAAGACACACCACAGGCGTTTGATTTCTTATTTACACCATATGTATGCTTTATATATTCTTTTATATGTATCAATATTTCATTATTAAACATCTAAGCATTTCAGGCAACTACTCAATAGGACCTAAATAACAAAGTAACAGAAGGACATCAGCATCAATGGTAAATAATACAAACAGTAGGTAATGATTATCAAAGAGAACTACATAACCAATATAATACTGTAAAAAGTAAACAAATATAGAAAGGGTTTTTTTTTAAAAAACATTTTTAAAGGTACAAAAAAGGTATATACATTCAGAAATAGAATGTATCTATTTCTTCAACTACTCCCATCTGTTAACTTTTCTTCATCTCCACTGTCACTGCCCTAAGCAAGCTAGCATTATCTTGTGTGTGGGCTTATGCAGTGGCTTCCAGTGTGGTCTTCCTGAGTTGCCTGTGACCTCTCTTCAATCCATTATGCACAAACAGACAAGATATTCTTTCCAAAAATGCAAGCCAAATGGTACCACTACCCTTTAAAAATACTTCAGTGGTTCCGCACTGAGCTTAGGATAAAGTCCTAACAGGTCCTATAAAATCTATTCTCTACATACCCATCCAACCTTGCTTCTTTTCTATATTGTTTAGGATTAGCTTAACCTCCCCCTACTTCACCCATCCTCCTGTCCCACATATATTTGCTATGTTCTCTACTGCCTCAGGACATTAGTACCTGCGGCTTACTATGCCATCACACTTTTTTAGTTAATTCAGGTGCAACCTTCAGGTTTTGTTCAAATACCACTTTCTCACAGATACATTTCTTGAATTCCCAGATTAGACCAGATTCCATACTTATCATAGTTTGTAATGACCTAGTTCATTCAATTTTATCTTCCTAACTAGACTGCCAGCCCCATGAAAGGGGAAATATCTGTATTATTCTTCATTATATCCTAAGTGCCTACTTTACACTGTTGGACATAAAATTGGAGCTAAACAAGTAAGTGTTTAATATGACTTTAATATAAGGCACATAAAAATAGCCCGAAGAGTCTATAAGACAGAAAAACACCAATAACCAGTTTCTGTGAAGCTCAGAGTTCCTTGCAATCCCCCTTGAATGACATTCAAGCTTCACAAGAAATGTATAAAGTATATAACCTAAATGCAGAGGGAGAATAATTAGCCTAATATAGAATAATTAGCCTAATATATTCAAATTAAGGGAAATAGTATTCATCTATACCTCTACCTAAATCCAGTTCAATATGAGTATTTGACTAGTGCTTTGAAAAATCCTATATAGCAGGGGATAATGATCATTGACTTATTTTAAGAATGACAATTGCTACAAAATACTGTATTGATATATTTTAAATGCAGTATCAAAGCACCTTGGTCTAAATTCTAAAAAAAAAAAATAAAGCATCTGAAGTAGCACATACTACAATCCACTGATTTAGTGATCTCTCAAGGACAGAAAACAAGTTTATATTATTAACTTTACTTCATTATGACAAGTTATATGTCATAAGTTATATGTCACAAGTTATATGTCACAAGTATATATAACATACTTCATTATGACTACAGAAAAGAAAACTTCCCAAACCTGCTAAAGATACTCCATGGAAAAACCTGTAGCTAGAACAGTATTTAATGGTAAAAGAGTAAACGCTTTCATTTTAAGATGAAAATAAGACAAAGATGTCTGCTCTTAACCACTTCCATGCACTTTGTACTGGCGGTCCCAGCCAGTGTAATAGGCAAGAAAAAGAAATAGCTAAGCCATACAAGAATAGGAGGACATGATTGCATACATAAGAAATACTTTAAAAATCTACCCTAAAGACCATTAGAACTAAAGAGTAAATCTTGTCCAAATACAAGGTCAAAACACAAAAATCACTGAATTTCTATATACTTACAACAAACTATAGTAAATGAAATTTTAAGACAATAAACCATTTACAGAAAATACCAATAAGGTTAACAAAAGATGTGTAAGAACTCTACCCTGAAAATTACAAAATTAAAAGGTCCTAAGTAAATGGAGAGATATATCACCTTTATGGGTTAGAAAACTCAATACTGTTAAGAATATTAGTTTTCCTCAAATTAATCTATGGATTTATTGCTATTTGTAAAACTAAATAGTCGATTCTGAAATTTACACATAAATAAAAAAGGGCCTGGGGTAGCTAAAACAATCTAAGGAAAGGAATTTTTAAAAGCTAGAAGACTGGCACAACCTGATTTCAAGACTTACTATAAAGCCACAGTAATCAAGACTGGCATAAGGATAAACAAATAAGTCACTAAAAAGAACAGAGTCCAAAAATAAACCCACACTTACCAACTGAATTTTAAAAGACTAAAACAAGTCAAGAGGAAAAGAAAATCTTTTCAGTAAGTGTTACTAGAAAACTTTGGATATCTGGGGAAAATTAACTTAGATCCTATCCTCATACTACAACCAAAAATATATTTGAGATAATCATAGATCTAAGCATAAAAATTTTAAATTATAAGTATGTAGTTTCTAGAAGAAAACATACTAGAAGGAGAATATATCTTCATAACATGTAAGTAGACAAAGATTTCTTTAGACATAGAAAGCAGTAACTATAAAAGTAAAGTGTAATAAATTATACTTAAAATCAAAACTCTGCTTTTCAAAAAATATTAAGAAAATCAGTAAGTCAAAAGACTAGGAGAAAATATTAGCAAAACATTATCTAACAAAAAATTTGTATCTCAAATTAATAACTGAATCCTATAATTTGTTAGTAAAAATACAAAGAACACAATTAAAAATAGGGAAATGCTGTCACAACACTACCAAAGAAGACATACAAATGGCTGTCAAAAAACTGAAAAAGTGCTCAGCATCAATGGTCATCAAGAAAAGGCAAAGTAAAATAACAATGAGATATAACTATCCGCCCACTAAAAGGACTAAAATTAAAACACTGTGAATACTAAATATTGGTAAGAATGCACAATTCAAACTCTTATAAATTGTTAGTGGTAATGTAAAATGGCCCGACTTTTTTTTATATTATTTTTTTTCACTGTTCTATTAGTTTCAGGTGTACAATATAGTGATTCAACAATACCATACATCCCCTGGTGCTCATGACAAGTGCACACCTTAAACTCCATCACCTATTTCACCCATCCCCCACTTCCTTCCCCTCTGTAACCATCAGTTTGTTCTCTATAATTAAGAATCTACTTCTTGATTTGTCTTTTTGCCTTTGCTAGTTTTCTAAATTACACACAAGTGAAATCATATGGTATTTGTCTTTCTCTGACTTGTTTCACTTAGCATTATACACACACACACACACACACACCCCACCTTTTCTTTATCCATGGATCAGTCAATAGATTAATTGGGCTGCTTCCATAATTTGGTTATTGTAAATAATGCTGCTATAAACACAGGGGGCGTGTATTCCTCTGAATTAGTGTTTTTGCATTCTTTGGGTAAATACTCAGTAATGCAATTTGCTGGATGATAGGGTAGTTCTGAGGAACCCCCATACTGTTTTTCACACTGACTGCACTGTTTACTTTCCCACCAACAGTGCAAGAGGGTTCCTTTTTCTTCATATCCTCAAAAATGGCCCAACTTTTAAAACTTTGAAACAGTTTGGGAATTTCTCATAACATTAAACAAATCTACTCACCAGTTCCAACCCATCAAAACGAAAATATATATCCACAAAAAGTTGTATAAAAACGTACACGGCAGCTTTACTTTTAATAACCAAAAATTGAAAACAACCAGGGAAACAGATAAATTGTGATATGTCCATATGACTCTGGAATAGTTGAAACTAACTTTTGATGAAAGAAATCAGAACATAGTTCCCTCATATGGAGTGTGTGTGTGTGTCGACCAGCAAGAAGTATTAGAAAACTTTTAGGGAAGACGTAAACATTGTGTATGTTGATATCTGTGGGTAACATGCATGCATATATATCAAAACTCATCAAAATGTGACATTTAAGATCTGTGCATTTCACTTATATGTAAATTATAGCCACAAAGAATGATAAAGCTATGATTGCCCTTTCATGTTTTAAGGGCTCCCTTTCTTTGTAAAACCACCAAATTAGAGCCCTGAACTACTTGAGTGAATTTTAAGGTGTTGCCAGGAAATCATATATATTGATGTTTAAAAAGAAAAATACCAGAATCCTCCAAAGCAACATCCCATCAAGCATGAGAGTTAATGTAATGTCTAAAAGAACAGATCCTACGAGACCGAATAAGTACATCTATCCTATGTCTACTTTCACACTCTCTCAGTCAGTATACCTGACTCATGGTTCAGCGGTTGCACTTACAGACACAACAGCCCAGATGCAAGTGAGACACTGGGTGAGAAAAGGCTTCTTATTAAATGCCAGTTACACAACACTCTGAGACTGCCCTAGCTAGCTAGGATCTAAGACAAGTGGCCAAGAAAGCAAACCTTTTGAGAAATTTCATTATCTTTAATCAGTCACAAAGGAAAACAGAGAAAGAAAATACTATTTTACATGTATGTTTAACTCCTATGAGTAGGGGAAACCCTCAAATAAAATATATAATTAAAATCAAATTAATAGGTCAAAAATAGTATGCAGAGCAAAAAGATCAAACCACTCACAGTACCCTTTTTCTTTACATTCTCCCCAAGTTAGGCTATTATTTTTAATAAATATTTATTAAATCTGAAGACAGGAGAAAACTACGACTTGAAGAAGAGAATATAGGTTCTAGCATAAGTCAGATGGGGGGGGGGAAATGCTTGCTGCAGCGCTCATTATCTGTAATGCTGTGGGTATGTCATTTTTCCCATGTGTCTCAGCTTCCATCTGTAAAATGGACACAACTCCTACCTTTGAAAGTTGGGTATGAAAACTAGAAATTAAAGATGAACCATAAAAAGTACATAGCTATTCATTTAAAGCTCATATAGTAAAAGTAAGCATATTCTTATTACCAATAGACTTTTTGTTTAATCATTTCTCCTTAAGAAGTTACACCCACAAGTAACCTGTTGAGATTAGGAAATTAATATCAACTCTTCCACTTTTCTACTAAATTGCCATCTCCTTCCAAATCCCTTTTAAAAAGTACATTCTTAAAATAAATATATTATCTGCACCCGACCATGCATCTTAGGAAATTTATATGATTAGCAACACAGTAATGTAAAAATTACCAACGTTTAGTCTGTAAAAACCTCAGTTTCATGGGTGCTGCAATTCCTGGATAATGAGGGTTTCTCTTTTTAAATTTTTAAAATTTTGCTTCACTCTATGAAATTTTACATTTAAATCTTTATAGGATATCATCCATTCCTCTGCCTCCTTAAACTGAGAATTCTGAACATAATTATAAATTTTGCCTGGTAGGCTGGGATCATCACTGTTAACATCAATGAAAACAGTCTTATGATACAATCACACCTCTGCAGCTACTAGATTACATTTACATGTATATACAGGTACAGATACATAGGCTTTAAATAGAGAAACAGAGAGACTTGTTTAATTTCCACAAGTAACTAGGCACCTAGAAAAGAACGGAGCTCCCATATTTTCTGACTCTATTTGCATAGCAAATATAGCAGTACTCCTCCTTCATCTTCTAATTTGCTACCCTTAATTTTCTAAAGACTTAAATATCAAAAATTAAGCTTACAAAATTTTTTTCTCAAAGAGTAAACAGAAGTACTATTCTACGAATAAAATGCCGTAGCACAGGCCTGCATTGTCATCTATTTCTGGATAAATGAAGTGGTAACTGTTTGTATGGCAATAGACATGATAAATACACTTAAAAATTACACAAGAGAAAAGGAAATTCCAAGCTTTCTTATATCTCCCATGTAAGAGCTATCTATTACTCATGTTCTCTCTTTATGAAGCAAATCTGGAAATTAAATTGTTTAATAAGATTTTTATATCAATGAAATCCCATCAAATATTAATAGTATGTCACAGAAAGGGTTCAACATAGCCACCTCCCTTTAAGTTGAACATTAAAACATCTCCTACAAAGCTCTGTCAAAATCATACGAAAACAGAATAGCACAACTGCATTTCAAATAATGGGTTCACATTATAGGAAAGAAATGTTGATTCACATTCATTTTTAATTGAAAGAAATTTTTCCCTTATAAAAGAAAATTGCTATTTTTTAAAGATATCTTATTGTTATGGCAACTGAAGTGCTAAAAATAATAAAGAAATATCAAAGTTGTTATAGCAACTAGAATTTTAAAAAGCCATGAAGTGTAAAATAATCAAACCTTTACTTGGCTTAAAATGCAACATCTATGACTCAGTTCTCAAAAGAAAACTTGAAATACTCATGCTCTTGTCTTTACAAATTGTCTCCAAAGTCCAAATTAAAAAACAAAAAAACAAAACTTCAGCCTAACAGTTGAAATATTTTTGATATTCCTCACATCCTTCATCATTCTATACATAATCGACAATGTGTCTCTGATAACCATACAAGTTACCAAACGTCATGAGTAGCAGGAAATGTTGGTTACTCAATAAATGCATGTTGAATTAAACTCAACTATTCAGAGTTCACGCAAAATCTGGATTTTCTGGTCTTCTAACATGCTTATCTCTAATCTTCACTGTTCTGCTCTAGAATACATTGAAGGTCAAAAAGATCTACTCACTGCCAAAATGCTTTGCCCAGATTCATCCAATTAAGAGTTCAATTAAATTACTATTTTACTGAAGGTCTATTGCGCGCTATGTATTGGGGGAAGTTCTGAGACCTTTTCTCTTAGAAGTTACAGTCTGGTAGAGAACAAACTAAAATAGGTCAACATCACTGAAATGTGAAGCGCAAGGAAGGGATATAATAAGATTCTCAGGAGAAAATTCATGAAAGTTCTGTAAGCAATGGTAAGGTCTTTAAGGATTTAAACCAGGAAATAACATAAATTGATTCTTTTCCCAGAGATAGCCAGATGAAGAAATTAAAATTTTGGATTTACATGCTTTGCACTAGAAAATCTAGGTTAAGTCTTTACTTTCATAGTTTCATTTGTTCTTTTCTAATAACTAATAATCCAGATTCGGGTGACAAATGTAGTAACAAGTAGTGGTGTAGTAACAAGTAGCATTAAATTAATACCATTTGGTATTAGTATTGATAGCATAAAGGTATATTTTCATTGCTTCAATAGAAGCATCATGCTCACATCATGATCACAAGGATTAAAAGTATATAGAGTTTATATTGAATTTTACATCAGCACACATTTAGGTAACAAAATAATATTTACAGCCCATAGTGGTGGAAGGGGATTGTTAAGGACTTTTCTTCACCGTGAAATTGTGTGGCATATTATTCAATGTTGAAAACTCTGACACATACAGTTGATATTCAAAAGATGTCTTTTAATAATGATGATTAAGTACTCTGGCAATACAAGTGACAAAGAGGCAAAGCTAAAGAAAACTGTTTAACTAGTGATAAGAAACGAACAATTTTTGACTCTAGCTTACAGAAAACATCCAATTACAAATCATATGAACAAGTGGAAAAAGAGTTATAAGAGAGAATATAATTATCTTAAGATGCTCATTTAAACATACATTTGCTTTTACATGAAAGCACTAAAGAAATGTCCTATTATCCTTTCCTCCACAAACCTCCCCCACACCCTATCACCATTCTGTACATTGCATTGTCAGCTCCTAGACTGAGACAATTGTCTCATTTATCTTTGTATCACTCATGGAGCCTAACACACAATGCTTCAATCATAGATATTCAGTACATGTTTGTTGAAAGGATAATATTTCTGTTGAGCCAGCACTTTCTTCACAAAGATCTCATAATGCTTTATAAGCAGATATTACTAACAATATAAACATATTGCATGACTTACTCCAGGTCACATTAAAAATATGGTGGAAGAGGAAAAATCAACAAAAACGAATGAAATGAAAACCTTCTAACCCTGAGACTAGAAATGTATTAACCACAAGATCATTAAGTGTCTGTTGCAGGGGCCTAAAATAATTTACTTAGCAATTTAATTCAACCAACCAACATAGGGTTGAGTATATTTAACCATCTTCTTTACTACATTATGAGCTCCTCTGAAAATATCTATCATTACTATTATCCTAGGTGGTGAGCACAGTGCCTGACACATGATAGAAGGTAATGACACATGCTAAACAAATCAAATTGACTGATTTGTGTTCCTCTCCTGCTAAATATCAACACAAAAGGTTATTTCATAAAAGTAGATCTTTTCCTAATCTAAAATAAACAGCAGGATTCTCTTAAAATAACAGAAATTAGGGAGGCTTAAATTCATCCAGAATATAAAGCATTTCAAAGGAAAGCTAAAAATATTATACTTTCTCATCATCCTTGGGTCATGTTATGGGGGAATAAGGAAAATGAGAACTCAAATGAATTGACCTACATCTGCCAGTACAACTTTATTTTTCGCCAGGCAGTTTTAAAGCTAAATGGCTAAAGTGATTAGGTAGCATAGGGAACAACTCAGAACACTGAGCCTTTGACAGAAATTACTTTTAAGAGACAGAAATTGAGAAAGGAAAGAATAAACCTATTATGCTGTTTTCAAGACATGCCTAAAAGAGGAATAAATGTTGCTAAACTGGCAGAAGCCTGGTAAGAAAATGTCTCTATTGAAAAGGGTTTGGGATCAAAGAAGAAAATGTGATTAAAAACTTGAATTAGAAGACTGAAGTGGGAATCCGCAATTAGTTTGGCTGATTTGGGGGCCCATTAGGCAGCACCATGCAATGATGTTCACAAACTTCTGAGCTGAGGGATAGGACTTGAAAAATGAACACGCACCCACACATATACATACAGACATACACGCACATTCACAGAGATTCAGGGCTCCTGTTAATCTAATGTTAATCCAGCTCCATAATGCCAGCTTCAACCCAGCAATAATCTAGATGTTTTTGGTGTGACCACAACACAGGCTAAAGCTTGGTATAAGTGTAACTCTACAACCTGGACTCGTATTACAAATGTTACCATCCTCTGCTTTTCCCATTCACTCTCTCACCTACCCCTGCTTTCAGGAGCTGAAATAAACTGGTACACAGCAGTATAAAATAGAAAGATGAGTTAGAGAGACACAGTTATTTAAAAGTTAAGCTTTTCTGAGAAACTGTAATTTTGTTCAAAGAAAAAATACACCTTGGGTTAAAAGTAGATTCTCATAGGATTTAAATGTGCCAGTAAGAAGCTAGAATTAATTGGGTATTTAAAACTCAGAACACCAAATAATTTAAAATCAATATTTACTCTAGGAAAAAATGTGTTCACAGAATTCTATTCAATATCCAATATTATGAGGTTGCTTATATATGACAATGAGAGAAATCAACCTTTTCTTTTATCTTTTCTTCTCTCTTATCATATAGGAAATCATATTTCCAGTGCTATGCCTTTTGTATAATATTAAGACCTTTGGAATCTTAATACTCCAATCCCTCCACAGTCTTCTCAGGGAGGCACATATGAAGATATATTTGTGACAGAAAAGTTTTAAAACATTTTAAGAAATAATTTTCCAATATCTCTAGTCTGTCTGTATACTTGCAAAACTCCAGAGCCCTAACTGTTTAAATGCTTGCATATACAAACATTATCTGGGCATCAAAAGATGACTGCAGAAATGTGAAGGATTCCAGTTATAGTAATGGGTTGGAATGACATTTTCCTTAATAACTCCTCTTATAAATGTACCGCCCAAGATGAATGTCATTATGGGACTATTTATAATTTAAAGCTTTCTGTCAAGATGATTTTATGCCCTGACATGGTTCTGAGTAGGCTGGTAACAGCTGTATGCCCCAAGGGAAAAGAAATTATTGGTGTTGTTCAAGAGCAAAGGTATTAAATAGGAAGTATTTTTAATAGAACTTCATGAGAATGATGATGGCTAATTGATTATAACATACAGTAAAATTCCACCACTCAACCAATAACTATTTCAATAATAAATTGTTACTTTACCAATAAAGTTTCTTCCCTCTAAGTAGAAGAAACTTAATTATAAATATAACCCTAATCTTTTGAGCTTCCTAATAAACTAGATGTCTGGCACTATTACAATTAAGGTTTTTGTGCACAAAACGGGTATTAGAAAAGTTTTGGAAATTTAAAAAAAAAAACCTTTATCCAGTATTGCTGGAACATCACTATATTTATAAATTTTAACTCTGCATAAATGAGTTTAGCCAATATGAAAAGAATCAAGAGAAAATGTCAATTATTGAGTAAGCTGAGGATGTACTTACTATATTTGTGGAAAACACTGGTCTAAACCCCACCATTAATAAAAAAAACAATAATCAGACCGAAGTGTTTGTGTTGTTTTGTTTTTATTATTCAGTTTTTAATCTACAAGAATAAAAACTATTATGTTTAATTTGCTCCTTATATGTTGGGGAATTTTCCTAAGAATCTAAGTTGGTGAGGAATTCTGAATACAATTATTGGAAATATTCTTCGTGGCTCAGCCATATGCTACTAGAAATGAGAAAGTTCTGGTCCACTATTTACTGGATGACAGAAAGTCACTTGAATTCTGCTGGTCCCAAAGGCCTAATCTGTTTCATTTATAGAATACGATGCTTACCAAATGAGGCATGCAATAGCAACACTTGATGCTCTTTAAAAGTCATTTAGAGTCCTGAGATTTTTACATTCACAAGGGTGCCTATTAACACTATTATTAATGTGTGTTGGGACACAAAGACTGTAGACATAACAGAAAACTACTGATAAAAAATAACTTACTACAGTATCTGTTGGTTATACTGGTCAGATCCTATTTACGGCAAATGCCATAACAAATTCTAATGAAAAAACTCAGCATGACAAAAAGATTCCCAATGTTGTGGCTGATGACCTACACAGCTCAAATAATATTCAGTGTGTTAACAGTATCCCTTACCAACTAATAGCAGCAGCAGCAGCAACAACAACAAAAAGTAAAAATCCTCTTATTATTTGCTTACACTGACTGACAAGGACAATTGTCAAGTGGAGCAGGACCACTCGACAGTTTTTTTTCCTAAATGTTAAATGATAATCCTATTGTTGCTTATTAAATTCCACAAAAACTTGCATTCCAATGGTATACTACAATTTTATAACAATAATAACACCAATAAAGTGTTAATCATGAGCACAACTAGAACATAAAGGTGTGCTATATAAAGTCACTAAGATGCATTAAAGGCTGGAATTTTTTCATGTTTTTATTCCATAGTAGCAATAAGACACTTCAGAAAGTGTGATCCCAAGGTTACTGCATTGAATGCAGTTTAAGTTACTTGGCACCTTTTTCCAGCACCAGTTTTTTTTTTCTTCTTAGGAAGCAAAACCACCACTGACCAATTTTGACTTAAAATATGGTTATTGTTTGTTTATTTAAAATATGGCTAAGATGTCATATAGTAAAGTCTGAAAGGTACATGATAAAACATTTCCAAAAATGTAAATATAATGTTTTTATCATTATCAAAAAGCATTTAATAACTAAAGAAATACAGAAATGTCATGGACTTGAGGCAAGAAATGAAGGTTAAATCTGCATTTTACTAATTTTAAATGCCAGGCTGAGAATGGAAAAGCAGCAGAAGCTACACTATAAGCCATTATCTCTAGTAATCCTAAGGGCATGAGGGTAAGGCACATAAAGGTTATTCTTTTCATGCCATAAGTACCTCTTGTTCTAGGCCAACACTACTGAACACCACAATTGGATAGCAGCTCAGGAAAAAAAAAAAAAAAAGACGTATCCTACATTCTAGGTAGGCCATAAAAACACAGACACACATTTCCTTCATTCATCATTCAGTAAATTTTTTCTTGATAGCCTATTGTATACTATGCTTTCTTTTTGAAGTCCTTTTGGTCAAATACATCTTTTCTTATAAACTGAAGTGACTTTTCCTTTAGGAACAAGGGTGCTGCTTACTTCTCAGATCATTTGCCTTTGGCCTACATATCCCAAAATAAATATATTTTTTTCTGGTTCTGAAAAGAGAGAAAGTTTAGTTTCAAACAGATGTCATATATAAATCAAAAGTAAAGTGAACACTCAGTCTACCTTCTGTACTTAAATTACCTAGAGAAGTTGTTCCAAAATTGGATTCAAAGGCGTGGCACAAGATAGGATATGACTTTTCCAGAACAGTACTCTATACTAGAGGAAGGGAGGAAAGAAGAGGAAGGAGGGCGGGAGGGAAGAAAGGAAGAAAGGAGTCTGGAGTGAAAGAAGGAAGCAAACAAAAAAGGAAACCTTCAAAAGACCTCCAAGAGGATTACGTAGAAAAATGATCAAATATAAATATTTCTAATGTATGTTCATCCAAAAGCATATTACTTAGCATTTAAGTAGTCCCTGTAGCCCAGGAGTCTTTTAAGTTTTTATATTGGTTGATTCATAAATCAAAATACAGGTACAAAACACTTTGGAAATATTATTCAGTTCATTTGAGACAAAGAAAAGGCAGTTTTACTCACAGTACATTTTCCAGAAAATACTAAAGAAGAAAAAAGTCCAAAAGACATTTGGAGGTTATTATCGAAAAGTTTATTTTTGTTCATTATCTACTGATTTAATAAAGTGTTAAGTGCTTCCCTACAAGGTCAGATGAATTCTAAAGATACTAAAGAAAAATGTTGGAGAGATATGTTTATATTCTACATTGTCATAGTTACCTATAAGCAAAATAAGATAGTTTGGTACAGGAGAATGGACACTGATCTAGGTATAGCTTCATATGTTATAATTACCATTTATGTATCACATACAAATAAATTCTTATACCTTTGGATTTCTCATCTAGAAAAAGAGTCATACACCATTGTCTTGCTTATCCTAGATGGTGAACTGGAATAATAAATAAGAAAATATTTATGGCACATTTTGGGGAAAAAATTATAGAGCATACTAAACATGTCACTTATTTTTACCAACAAAACTTCAAAAAAAAAAAAAAAGGAAATCTGGACTATTTATAAGACTATTTCATATAACTTCTCTTGGACTTCGATATCCACATCAATAAAAGGGCCTTGGTATTATAAAAGGCTTTCATGAAGATAAAACTAGAAAATATATAAGTATATAAGAAAATCTGGGGCACCTGGGTGGCTTAGTCGGTTCAGCATCTGCCTTTGGCTCAGGTCTTGATCCCAGAGTCCTGGGATGGGGCCCCACATCGGGCTCTCTGCTCAGCCTCCCCAGAGAGCTTGTGCTCTTGCTCATTCTCTCTCTCTCAAATAAATAATAAAATCTTTTTTAAAAAATGAAGGTATATAAGAAAATTTTATAGCTAAGAAGGTCTATTTCTATACACTGAATGTCTGTGTCTTACCAAAATTCATATGTGGAAATTCTAGCCCCCCAGGTGATGGCATTAGGAAGTGGAGCCTCTGGGAGGTGATTAGTGCCCTTATAAATGTCGTCCAAGAAAGCTGTCTTGCCTCTTCCACCATGTGAGGACAAACCAAGAAAGCATCCTTTATAAATCAGGAAGTGAACCTTCACCAGATACTGAATCTGCTTATGACATGACCCTGGACTTTCCAGCCTTCAGAACTGTAAGAAACAAATTTTTGTTGTTTGTAAGCCACCTTCTTAATGGTATTTTATTATAACAGCCCAAATGGACTAAGTCAGCTATGAAATAAAAATGTTCATATCATTATGAATTCTATTTTCTATTTTTAAAACTTTTTTTGGAAGTTGTTCAAATGTTTTAAAAAAAGTTACTTAAATCTGGAGCGCCTGGGTGGCTCAGTTGGTTAAGCAGCTGCCTTCGGCTCAAGTCATGATCCTGGAGTCTCAGGATCGAGTCCCGCATCAGACTCCCAGCTCTGCTGGCAGTCTGCTTCTCCCTCTGACCTTCTCCCCTCTCTCGTGCTTTCTTTCTCTCTCAAATAAATAAAATAAAATCTTAAAAAAAAAAAAGTTACTTAAATCTTGATGATCCTTATTACTCAGGCATGGGAAACCTAGACACAAGATAATTTTCACCCAATGGGCAGAGAAAATATTACAGTTTGTTACACTTATAATAAGTCTCCAAACTGGCAGAAACCAGAGAGCTCTCTTTCTCTTATGAAAAGTAATCCCAAATATGTGCTCTTAAACCAGATAACTCTCTTGTTTACTGTAACTTTGGGTAAGTTATTTAAAATCTTTATCAATAATAGCACTTAAATAATTATAAATAATTATTGATATTGAATAATGAATTCACACATTCAATAATAAATATTCAAAAGGATTAGCTAATTTAGTATGAACCACTAAAGGCATGATCAAATTTCTACCTTCTTCTCAGAGCAGTATGATACAAAGCCTTTACACAAATCACTCTTGCTTTCCTTCAGAAGCCCTAAAAGCTGACACACATAGAAAGTTGTACTTCTAGTAGGCCAGCATAAACCCTAACAGACCAACTTTAAGCTCTAGACTAAATACAAAGAATAATTCACTGAAGGTTCTAGAGAGAGTCAAAAAGCAGGATTATTTTGGAGAGGTAATCCAAACTTGGAGAACAGGAATATCTGAGGTAAGTATGCATTTTTTGCAGCTTTGACCTGAGGGCAGGCCATAGTCACAATGTGATGCAAGGTGCCTGACGTTCCAATAGAAAGTGTACTGTCTTTCCTGACTGAGAAGGCAAGGGTCAGGGCCCAGCATAATCACAGTTGCCACAGAGTGAAGAAGGAAATAATGGAAAAGAAAAATCCAGAGACTGAGAACCCTGTATTCTGTGTATAACATCTCCCAAGTTTCTGAGTAACCCCCAACCCAAGTATACACGAGACAGACTACAAGCTGGTAGGTAGGCTCAGGCTGAATGGACTCAACCAAGAATGGGGCTACTAGCCATCAAGGCAAAACAGAGTTTATAATCTGAATAAAATCAAGTTACGCGCTTGCTAAACCAAAAGTCAATACTCTCATAATATTCACAATTTCCAGGACAGAACTCCAGAATTATTTGACAACTAGTACCAGGAAACTGTAACCTATTTACAAAGGAAAAGACAATCAACAGAAGCCAACCTTAAGATGATCCAAATGTTGAAACTGGCAGACAGGGACTCTAAAGCAGCTATGAAGCTTATGCTCAATGAAGTAAAGACTTACACTGAGCAAAAGTAGAATAAATTTCAGGAGAGAAAATGAAAATTTAAAAAAGATCCAAAGGAACATTGTAGAATACAAACATAACATTAAAAATTCACAGCACGGACTTAGAATAGAGATGAAAAAAGAAAGACTAATTGAACTTGAAGAAACCCCAACAAAAATTATCCTACCTACAGAAGATATAAAAACAGCTTATCGAAAAATAAAATAGAGAGAGCCCAGAGATCTGAGGGGACAATATCAACAATATCTTCTAGTAGTAAAAGAGAATTGGGGAGTAAGACACATTTGAGGAAGTAATGCCCCAAATCTTTCCAAAGTTGGTGAAAGACCTAAATTCACAGATTTAAGAAAGTCTGTGGTCCCAAGGAGTACTAACATGAAGAAAACCATGCTTAGGCATATCATAATCAAACTATCAAAAATCAAAGGGAAGGGGCACCTGGATGGCTCAGTGGGTTAAAGCCTCTGCCTTTGGCTCAGGTCATGATCTCAGGGTCCTGGGATCGAGCCCCACATCAGGCTCTCTGCTCAGCGGGGAGCCTGCTTCCCCCTCTCTCTCTGCCTGCCTCTCTGCCTACTTGTGATCTCTGTCTGTCAAATAAATAAAATCTTTAAAAAAAAAAATCAAAGTGAAAAAGAAAATCTCAAAAGCAGCCAGAGAAAAACAACATATTATATACTGGAGAGCAATGATTCAAATGATGCTGGACAAGTTATATAATTTTTGAGTATCACTGCAAAATGGAGTCCTATGTAACTTCACAGATCACATGCCCATGAAATGGACTCTGGAGAAACTATGTGTTTTAATCAAAAATGAGAGAAGACAAAGGAACATTTTCAAAATGCTGAAAGAAAAAAACCATCAACCCAATAGTGTATATCCAAGGAAAATACCCTTCAAGAATACAGGAAAAATAAAGATATTTTCAGATAAAGGAAAGCTATGTTATCAACAGACCTGTACCATATGGAATGCTAGAGAAATTATTTCAGGCTCAAGAGAAATGATACCAGAGAGAAACTTGTATCTTTAGGAATAAATGAAGAGCATGAAAAAATAGTGATAAATATCTGGATTTTCCTAAATATATCACTGTATTTTTTTAAGAGTCCTCTGGCTGCAATGTGTAGAACAAGTTGGAGTAAAGGGAGTGAGGAGGTGAAAAAATTAAGTGGGAAGACCATTTAGAAAGCTATTGTCACATTGTCACATTGGAAAAACACGTGCCTTGGACTCCAGCAATGGCAAAGAAGATAGAGAATGCCCATGTTTGAATACCAGCTGTAACATAAAACTGACGCTCTTTCCAACTATATTATAGATTACACTTGAACAGGAAAAAGTACAAAGTATTTTCTCAGTGTGTGATACTGGGAGAAAATAAAGCCAAGCCTAAACTTCATTCTGTCCTGGAAAAGTCCCTAGAAATATGTTCACATCATTATATGCTTCTGCAAAATTTGAAAGAAAAAAAAAAAAAAGATTCTTTCCTTAAAGAATTCTAACACCCCAAAACTATGCTTCAGGCCCAACAAAACCTGAATTCACACTGGATATTCAAATATGTTTATTTTATCTTTTCAGTGTTACAAGATTTATTGTTCATGCACCACACCCAGTGCTCCAGGCAATACGTGCCCTCCTCAATACCCACCACCAGTCTCATTGGATATTCAAATACAACTAAGTAGCATGAAAGGGAGAGATGAAAGGCATATTAGAAATAAAAATTAAGCCAGTTTATAAATCCTCTTGAGCATTCTGGATAATACTAAACATGTTCTGAAGGATGAGTGCCATTTAAAAAGCACTCTAACAAAAAAATAAAATAAAAAGCTATCACAAATCAGTAATTAGAATAATATATAGTATGTTCAAGATTTATATAATTATGTCCATGTCAGTAATCAAATATGTCATGTACAATATCTAAACTCATTTTCTTCCTGGGAGTGATTTCTAAAAAGGAATACAAATAAAGTGGCTCTTTCAGATAAGGCATTTAGTATCTGTCATTTCATTTCCACAGCAAAGGCACTAGGCAGGTTTCCTAGAGGACTATTTGTCACAATATATTTCTGGCTACATCTTTACCCATTTCCAAAAAGGAAAAAAAAGCAAACAAACACAGCCCTCCAGTAACCTTAAATTCTGTGTTAAGCTACTATCTCCATGATAGAATATTTTAAATTAATGTGGTCGGCTTTCACTAAAGAACTCGTCTCTCAATTTAACCCGACAGAAAGAATGGGGAATAGGACCTGTCTTCCTGGGAAATAAAATGTATTAAGGTTTTAAATGTGATGGGTCAAGTAGTATGGGAATGAAGATTAATGAAAGTAAAATTTAATTCTTATTCTTTGGGCTCAAATGGAAAACCTAAAAGGCTCCATACATTTTGAGAATTAAACAAAAAGCCTAAATCAAAAATGAAAGTAAACAGTCAAAACTCAGGAGAGAAAAATCATTCAGAAGAAATATCTACTTCTTTGATTCTCTGACTTTCCTTCCATCTTTTCCATCAAGCAAAAGCCAAGTATCAGATGATTTAGATGTTATATAAAGCATAAATTAAAAGCTTAAACCTTATAAGGCAACTATGTGTAATCCATCGTCATTCTTATTTTATATTTACACAGTATTCTTTTGATAAGAAACCATAACTATTTTAGTTTTATTTTAAATATAAACTTTATTTTTTTAGAGACAGAGAATGTGCACGCACACATGCACATGGGATAGGAGGGAGGCGGGAGTAGAGGCCGAGGGAAAAGGAGAGAGAGAATCTTAAGCAGGCACCAGGGCCAATACAGAGCCCAAAGCAGGGACTCCATCTCATACCCTTCTAAGATCATGACCTGAGCCAAAATCAAGAGCTGGACACTTAACTGACTTGGCCACCCAGGTGCCCCATAACTATTTTAGTTTTTAAACTATATTGTCACAATCTCTATCAAAATACCATCAGAATTTTTCACAGGGCTGGAACAATCCTAAAATTTGTATGGAGCCAGAAAAGACCCAAAATAGCCAAAGGAATGTTGAAAGAGAAAACCAAAGCTGAAGGCATCACAATTCCACACTTCAAACTCTATTACAAAGCAATAATCATCAAGATAGTATAGTACTGGCACAAAAATAGACACATAGATTATTGGAACAGAAAAGAAAACCCAGAAATGGACCTTCAATTCTATGATCAACTAATCTTTGACAAAGCAGGAAAGAATATCCAATGGAAAAAGAAGACAGTCTATTCAACAAATGGTGCTGGGAAAATTGGACAATCACATGCAGAAGAATGAAACTATAACACTTTCTCACACCATACACAAAGGTTAAACTATATCATCTTGGGGCATGTGGGTGGCTCAGTCAGTTAAGCATCTGACTTTTGATTTCAGCTCAGGTCATGATCTCCGTGTTGTGAGATCAAGCCCTGCATTGGGCATGGTGTCAGCTTAAGATTCTTTCTCTCTCTCTCCCTCCACTTCCCACTCCCATGCTCTTTCTCTCTCCCTTTCTTTAAAACACACACACACACACACACACACACACACACACACACACACTACAATGGCTTATCTATCCATAAGAGTAATAGTGTTCAGTTATGATCTTACCCACGACTGTAGAAAAATTTTAAAACTACTTTATACTAAGTAATAAATTACATTGTGACTTTTTTGCTATTTCTTTCTTAACTAAAATAAGCCAGAAATAATTACATGCTTTTACTGAGCTAATAATCTTTAAAAAAAAAAAAAAAAAAGCTATTGCAGAAACATTTTAGGGTTTAAGGCCTAAGACCCAAACCCTTGCTACTCAAATTGTTTCACAGACTACTAGAGGTACTGACATTAACAGATAGGTTGTCAGAAATGAGAATTGCAAGCCCCATCCCAGAGCTACTGAATCAGAATCTACAATTTAACAAGTTTCACACATGTTCTGAATACACATTAAGTTCTGAGGTCCGTCCTAATAACGTTTCTGACCAAAACAAAACAAAACAAAAAAGTCAATAGTGAAATTAAATCTGAATGTAAATAAGCCAAGAACAAATTATCAAGTACTGACTCTGCTTTCATGATTAAATCGAGACTTGCAGAGAGGCACTTGAGATCATATTCTAAGTTTACACTCTAATCAAGTCAAAATGCCATAATGTTAGCATTTAGATCCGTTGCCATATTTTTACTGTACCAAGCTCTCCTTAAAGACCCTCCAGAGTGCCCCTGGAGCAACATGGAATCCTTGGAGAGCCCTCAAAGTTACTAAGATAAACATGAGTTTCTTTTGTTTTTCAAAGAGGTTTCAATGTTATAGGCTTTCTTAGAGAACATCTCTATCTCCAGAATAAGAAAAACAAAGTCATTATTTAATTCGTAACCATTTTCTCAAAGTATTAACATGCTACCAGAGAACCCCTATGAAGAATTATCGATGACTTGGGACACTATTGAATTTGGTACAAACTGAACAGAATTTAGCACCAAGAGAATCTTTCCTCTTATATGGTAAGAAAATCATTCTATATAGAGTTGTTGCCGCATTAACAATATGAGTGCAAAGAGTGAATGTCAGGGGATGGGGAGGGAGACAAACCATAACAGACTCCTAGACTCATGAAACAAACTGAGGGTGGCTAGGAGGCAGGGGGGTAGGGATAGGGTGGCTGGGTTGTGGACATTGGGGAGGGTATGTGCTATGGTAAGTGCTGTGAAATGGGTAAGCCTGACGATTCACAGACATGTACCCTGGGGCAAATAATACATTATATGTTAAAAAAAATCACTATCATATGATTTTGTTCAAGTTATTTAGTGTATTGATGCATGGATTTGTTTGCTTAATAAAAATATTTAAAGAAAAAAAAGTGAATGTCTATAAACATAAAAAATGAAAAAAGCTTGTATTTTTATAATATAAAATGGTATCATTTATAGCTCACCTATCATGTATTGTCCAGCAAAAATCAAAAGCCTGATGGAAAATTAAGCGATCTTCATATTTGCAAATGCTGGAGACTATTTTTGTTTAAGACTGTGGGAATTTACTAACCACAATTATGACATACAGTCTAAAGAGTGCAATAACCTCCTTATCATGTTAATTAATTGTTCTTCTCTTTTAAAGATCTATTGTGTTGTTTAACTGAGCAATAATTCAAGTAAAGTGCCCCAGAAAAAAACCACTTGGGCTCCCATTTTGGAGTTTAGTTGGCAGCTCTGAGCCTTGCCAATAACCTCGACTCACCCTTTGTGTCCTCTTTTAGAGGCTCGTACTCTACACACAGCTTCATTAACAGTGGGCTGAAAACAACTTTGGGTTGAGTGTTTTGTTTGGGATTTACTTGGCCAGTACCTTTAGAACAAGAGTGTTCCAATAAAGTACTAGATATTATTTATGTAAGAATGAGCTTTAAAACAACAACAGCAACAAAGGTCTTTCAGAAATTCCTAACTACTTTGTAACTGCATGACTTGATCTGATGATAATAGCAGTCATTAAAAGTTTGCCTCAAAAAAAAAAGTTTGCCGCCCCCCAAAGAAAAGCAAAACAAAACAGTATCAGTGGAATAATATCTTACCTTAATCTAAACATCACGCTACCTATGAAAAGTAAATGATTCAAGTTTCTAATGTGGTTGAGTTCAACATCAGTTTGGAATGATGCACAGCTTTTACCCATGGCCACGTGTGCAGTGAGCAGCCCTGACCACAAGCACAAGTTCTCAGCCCTGGAAAGGCCACCTCTGGAAAGTCAGCAAGTTGCCTCTTAGTCTTAGTCTCTGGAGGTACTGTTTATTCATGAAAACTTTGATAAGCCTGCAGTTTTATCATAACATCAAGAAGAAATATTCTCTGTGATTTTATGCTCCAAGCAAGTTCAATGGAAAACATTAAAAAGAGAGCTAAAAATCATAAATGAATTACAGGTAACTCTAGTTTCTATTTCCAGTTTTGACATACTTCTTCTATTTGACCTTGGGCTGAGTATTGAAACTTTTAGATTTCTACTTTAACTGTAATACTATTATTTGAAAGCAATCTAATCCACGGATAAGTCAAAAAGATAAATTAGTGTTTCTAAATCCATTCTCAATTAATGTATTAAATAAACATATGACAATACTTTAAGGTGAACATCTGAGTAAATGAGCTATGCAAATTAATGCAAATCCACACACCCCAAGTTTAACAGAAACCCTAATCAGAAAGAATCCCAGAAATTGAAAATCGTAATAAAAACAGAACCTGAATAAAAACTACGGCACCTGCTTTAATACTGTTCTTGTGCAAGATACTGTCTTGCTTCCATCAGATACATCAAATAATATAAGTTAGTGGCAAATCTGGGTTAACAAACTTTTTCTTAATTCAACAGAAATACAATTCAATAGAAATACACCTACATTTAAAAAGTAATTACTAAAAAAAAAAAAAAAAGTAATTACTACGTCATTCATAAGACTTACTACATTTGCCAGAGCTAAGTGCGCCATGAAGTTTGTAAACATCAGATTGTGCTGTGTCAGCGATCAGTTGTACAAGATTTAGCATCCTGAACTACAACTGATTTGAAATAACAGCACAGAATAAACTGATCCACAAAGAGCCACAATTCAAATCATCTTCATAAAAATAAAGAATCAGAATATAAAAATGAAAATCTACTATGTGCCAACATGTGGGGAAGAGTAGGAAGGATGCAAGGAAGAATAAGCCACAATTCCAGTTCTACTGAGGGGAACTTTTCAGTTACCCTAATTTGCCCAACTACTTGCCCATTTTAGATATTTCTCTGAGAAAACTAATTAGTTCCATTTTAATTAGTTTCTTTGAGAAATAAACCTTTGTAAATGTATTAAAACAAATATCAAAAGGTAGGAAGTAACAAAAGCAACATTAAGAACAATGATAAGGTTCTTACTAGTTACTCATAATCAATTACTATTTGGTAAATTAAGAAATATCTGAAGTGCTGGATATAATAATCATCATACAAACACAAACAGGCCTTGGAAGCAAGACACAGAATATACATATAATGCACATACTCTTGGGAAATTAAAATAGTCTCTTTTATACAGTATTTCTCTAAGAAGGCTTCAGTTAAACCAAATCAACTGCTAAGCCTACACAAATGCCAATATTAACTAAATAAATTCACTAACAGTTTGTTAGATATTTATGTTAATTTTGATCTCACATGAGATATATATGTGTGTGTGTATATATACATATATATATATATATATATATATATATATATCTCTACAAACATACCCAAATGTTGTCTACTAAAATTATTTCTAAGTAGGCTAGTTTGTTCCAAGATTTAAAAAACATGGTAAGATTACAAGTTTAAAAACTTTTCAGAGCAACCAAAATATTTTAACTCCAAAATTATTGCTATTATGTAAATTTACATCTAAAAAGAAGTCCATTAAATATCAAAGTTTATCACTACAAAATAAAGTTGGCTAGAAATCTTTCACATCACTCCTTTCAACTAGCACATAAGTAGTGAAAGAATGTTGCTAGAAGCCGGATTTAGTAAGTATCTAAGTCTAGTTTCTTTCTGTAAAACAGCCTGAGCAGGCAGCTGATGAGCAGTTTCCTTTTTAATTAGAGTTGTTTCCTGATTAATTAGTCCCAGAGCACTTAATCCAAGACTACACTGGGACAAACAGTGAGTCTCCTCATGGTACTACTAAGTATCATCTTTTCCCAAGGATCCAGCTCAATCCATTTTCAATGGGAAAGGGTCTTTTCATAGTAAAAATAAGTTGGAAAAATCATAGGTCAATAACAAGAGATATATCACCAAACCTAGCAGGAAAAAGAAGTGTGCAGATTATCTAGGGTAATCCCTTCAATCCTTCATTTAAGTTCTCCTATAATTTTTTTAACTCAGAAAAATTTGATTTTAAATAGTAATTTTTAAATGTAATAAAGATCAATTTCCCTTTTGACTGCATAATCAGCTCTGTAGGACTACATGAGAAAGAAATTTTGTAAGCATACCTAAATCATCCCTGCAAAGATGTGATCTCTGAAACTCTTCAAAGTAAAGATATAAAGTCTCTAGAAAGTAAAGTAGGAAAGCTACAGACTTCAATTACATAATCTGTATGAAGAGACAGAACCTTATCCAGAGTATCTAAGTACCAAATAGACAGATGGGTAGAAAAATAAGATAAGCTTTCTTCTTCTTTTTTTTTTAAGGTTTCAATTAAAAATTGCCATTATACTTTTCAAACAAGAACTGAAGTTTTAAAGAGTTAAATGGAATTTCTTCTTTTCACATCATTTTTGCAAGTATCAAGGTACAAGCTTCATAATGCTGTCTTCAGAAAATTAGTCATCTATTAAAAGATTAAGTAGGTTTCACAAACATGTCAGGGATCAGCTCTTAAAGGGTAGAAGTGATTGAATTATTCTGACAGTAGTAACAAGTGAAGCTCTCAAGTATGCATACTCATAATACTCCAATCCAGCAATAAAAAAGTTTTGAGCAACTTTTACCTAGACTATTCATCATTCATTAGGAATAAAAGTTTGTATGTAAAAAAGTAGAACCTACTGTATTCTTAATAGAAGCATTACTGATAAAATTGTGAATCTAGAAAAAGTAAAGATCTAATAGAAAAAAACAACCAAATGAAAATAATAATAAATTGTTATGGTGCAATTATTCTTTTTAAATAGCAACATATTGAATTAATTACAATACTTATTCTGAAACAGTCTGTGGAATGAATATGTAGATTAAGTCAAAAACCAGTGTATGGAATAAAGCTTTAAAGTCTGAAAAATTTTGCTGAAGCAATCATATCTCCAACATGGTATTTACCTTGTATCTTCTGGAAGAAGCTCAAGAAATTTCTCAAAGAAACTGAATTTTTCTAAGGCCTACAATAATCTTAAATTTTCTCAATGGTCCTTTGGTTTTTCCATTTGTTTATTTTTTTTCTATTGATGGGAAAAGGAATTAGAAACTACAATATGAGTTTGCAATGAGAGATACATTCTAATTTTGGAATCTTTGTGTATGCATATTAACAATCACAAATCTAGAAGTGCCTGGGTGGCCCAGTGGGTTAAAGCCTCTGCCTTCGGCGCAGGTCATGATCTCGGGGTCCTGGGATTAAGCCCCGCATAGGCTCTCTGCTCAGTGGAGAGCCTGCTCCCCCCGCCCCCCACCTGCCTCTCTGACTACTTGTGATCTCTCTCTGTCAAATAAATAAATAAAATATTTTTTAAAATAATTACAAATCTACTCCATAAGCTTAAAAGAAGTAATTATTTATCTTATAACAAAAATATTGAATAAATTAAGATGACAACTTTTCAATGACTAGTTTTGCATCTGGTCCCTAAGAGCTACTCATTAAATGTGATGAAAAAAGTGAGACTTCAGTTAATCAGCTCTGGTCTATAACTTGAAGCATTCTATTAAAAAACAAAACCCCCAGAATCAAAAACTTTCTTTTTTTTTTTTTTTTAAATTACTTATTTATTTGACAGAGAGACAGCAAGAGAGGGAACACAAGCAAGGGAAGCAAGAGAGGGAGAAGCAGGCTTCCTGCTAAGCAGGCAGTCTGATGTGGGGCTTGATCCTAGAAACCCTGGAATCATGACCTGAGCTGAAGGCAAGCACTTAATGACTGAGCCACCCAGGTACCCCAAAAACCAACATTCTTAGCTTCTAATATAGTTCTTTTTTTTTTTTTTTAAAGATTTTATTTATTTGACAGAGAGAAACACAGTGAGAGAGGGAACACAAGCAGAGGGAATGGTAGCAGGAGAAGCAGGCTTCCTGCCGAGCAGGGAGCCCGATGCGGGGCTTGATCCCAGGACCCTGGGATCATGACCTGAGCCAAAGGCAGACGCTTAACGACTGAGCCACCCAGGCACCCCTCTAATATAATTCTTTAATTACTATCATAACCAATTAACCTCTCCTATTTTTTTTAAATCATGAAGCACTGAACTATAATTTAGTCATTCAACAAATATTTTTACTCAAGGCTAGTGCCAGGCTCTGGGAATACAAAGTACATTTTGTTTAAAGAAACAAAATGACAGTTTCTCTATGATGACACAGTCTACTGTCTTGTCAGTTTAAAAATCAACTAAAAGCCATGCACTAACAAGCAGCCTAAATTGAGTAATTCATAGGGAAAATGAAGCCCAGCAAATGTAAAATAGCAAATAATGAAAACCACATTTTTATTTTTTTTAAAGATTCTATTTATTTATTTGACAGAGAGAGAGATCAAAAGCAGGCAGAGAGGCAGATAAGAGAGAGGGGGAAGCAGGCTCCCTGCCGAGCAGAGAGCCCAATGTGGGGCTCGATTTCGGGACCCTGGGATCATGACCCGAGCAGAAAGCAGAGGCTTCAACCCACTGAGCCACCCAGGCACCCCGAAAACCACCTTTTAGAGCCACATTATGGACAGTTAAGAAAAAGAGGCAGGTAACAGAGAATGGAAGAAATGATGGAGAGACAAATATAAACTATAACAAAACAAAAAAGGATAAAGATACTAAGATTCATGAAGTAATCAAACAAGAACCTACAAAATGAAACTGTTAACTGTTACAAAAATATGACAAGAAATGTGTAATCTGGTGGACTGGGGGAGGTGGATTTTTGTTACCTGTCTCATATCTGTTGTCTCACACTTTTTAGAACCTGGTACTAATTAATGGAAAACAGATGGAAACATAAATTTGAAAGAAAAAGGAAGTCATTGCAAAAACCCTGGGGAAAACTCATCATACCACATTACCCAATAAAATATAAATATACTCTAGAAACATGTGCAGATAAGATTAACAAAGTTATTGTTTAAAAAAGTTATGAAATTGGGATCCAGGAGTCATATATCCCAGACTCTTGAAAATCTGCACAATTTAGGAAAAATATCAGTTTTCCTCTTATACTTAATTCTAAAGCTATAACTTTTAACTATATATGTTATATCTATAATAACTATATAATAACTTTCATGCCACTGATCTATGCTCAATAACACAAAACACTGCCCTCAAAACAGTGTACTCCTTCACTAACTCCATGACATGAAAATAAGGTAACATTAGAAAATCACCTGCTCCTTAATTTACCCAGAAACTAGTTACTATGTTTAAAGGATAACAAAACCAAAACATTACCTCTTACTAGAAACAGAACAATGTCACATAAGAATATGAAAGTATGAATATATTTTAAAATTTTTAAAGGAAAGTGTCAGTGCTGGGGGAAAGACTTTTAGTGCATCTCAGATTCACATATAATTGAAGTTTTGATACATTCAAGTGTCGATACAGATATCGTAGAAAATGAAAAACCCCAGAGGATGAAATAAAATTTGATAAAAATGATGCTGTGAAAAAGTAATAATAAGCTAGGTATAATTATGTGGTCAGAAACCACTGCCCTTACTATCCAAGAAAAAATAATGTACACTTTCTTAATCTTTTTCAGTAATTCTTGATTCCCTTTAACAAAGACCTTCTGGCATCTACCTGTTCAAGGCACTTACATTACAATATAGTGAATATTCTTTATTCTGTTTGCCCACCTTATTTGGGGGGGTTAGTACATTTTAAGAAATTATAAATTTTCTGGAGAAACTTTTGTAAATTTTATAGCTATATCAGTAATATACCATTCAGTACGAGAGCTTGTGGATTTTATACATACCAATGATACAGACCCAGCTGGAATAACCCCATTCTATCAAAAAGCTCATTTCCTACAACGAGACAAGGTGATGACAGAGAACAGAGCAGCCGTGTAATTAAGCAGCGCCCTGCCTCTTGATGAAATCTAGTGTTGAACGTTATCTAACATACAGCATTGAATTTTTAAAAAATAAATCATGTAAAGAAAAAGCAAACAACTACCTGGCTAAATGATGTACAGAGTTTAATTTAGTTGTGAAACCTTATCAAATAAAAGAAATATGTAACTGAAACCATTACTTGACTTTTCAATGATTCTCTAAATGTTAATCATAAGAAAAATACCAATTTAAACATTTCCTCTTGAGAATGTCCAGTAATTATAATTATAGTATGTTCCACTAAAATCGAGTAAAAAATTTTCTTTACCTACATGTTTTATTAAAAGCCATCTGCTACAATAATACACTGGAGAATAGAGAGAAGACAGGCTTTATTCTGAGCAGTACCAATAACCTGACAAGAATAAACACAGTGAGCATTACCTGTCCATATAATGCTCAAGAAAGTTGAGAACTTGCAGATTCTTAAAACAGGCCACTCTCATGGTTGTTTTTTATTTAAATTCCAAAAGAGACTTTTGGCAGCAACTACCAAAATATTATTTGCAACTGATATGTTATATCAGACATTAGGAGTGATTTTAGAGAAAATCATTTGACTTTATGATATACCTGAATATGTATAATCACTAAAACAATAAATCGTACAATCAGCACAAAGTTTTAGGATTCAAATATTCCACAATATTCACCAACCAGAAAAAAACAGAAAAAGACAAGTCTGATACTTCATACCTAAAAAGATTCCTTCTCAATTCCATCACAGCTATTATTCACATCATGTGCTCTTGTGAAAATCATGTGACTAGAAGTAGTCTAACATACATATTAAAGTTGAAATACAGACCAACACCAATACCCATTACCACTGTTACCACGTTCATGATATAACATCACATTGGTAAAAACAGTAAAAGCTAATCTTGAATACTTACTATGCGCCAACCACTTTATCACCTTATTTAATTCCCACAACAATCCCAGCAGGCATTACTATTATCCCTGTTTTATAGCTGATGAAACTGAGGCTTAGAAAGTTGGGATAACTTTTCAAGATCATAAATTAATATGTGGGAGGGGTGAGACTCAAATCTAGATCAATCTAGCACTGAGACTTAAATCCTTTAAAAAGAAACTGTATGTGTGCCTATGTGTACACATACACACACATACATATTGTGAAGAGAAGATTCATTCAGAAAAAAAAAAAAAAACCAAGAATTCAAGAGGTGGTGGTAAATGGTTTGTATGATGTTATTTCTGAAAGCTCATCAATTAAAACCTTGTTTTGATTTTAACAAAGTGTAAAGTGTGAATGTTACAAATTACCTCACTTCTACAAAAGAGCATAAACCATAATCCAGTATTTGTTATGTTATGCAAATAAAAATCAGCTGACTTGATGGATAAACTATACACACATGTCATGTAATTACTGAAATTCTACATATAGGGCACTTGGGTGGCTCAGTGGGTTAAGCATCTGACTTCTGGTTTCAGCTCAGGTCATGATCTCAGGGCCGTGAGATTAAGCCCTGCTTTGAGCTCCATGCTCATCCGGGAGTCTGCTTCTCCCTTTTGTTCTCCCTCTGACCCTCCCCTCACTCGTGCTTGCTCTCTCTCTCGAATAAATGAATAAATATATATATATTTTTAAAAAGGATAGACTGTAAAGACCCATCTTAAAAGGGATGGCTTGAAGTTAGGTGTTTTAGAACTTTTCTATTACTGATTCTATAAAGTACTATTTAGATTTTTTTCTACCACTTGTTAAGGTTTATACATGTTTTCCAATATAAACGGAATAATACCTACTTTATAAACTTCATTTCCATACAATGCATAGTATAAAGCAGAGGAAAGGAATAATACTGCTTTTACTTCTTTAGCATTTTATTAGCTTAATGGTGAACAATGAGAAAAATACAGAGAAAGAATTCTTCCTTCCAAAGGATCTTTAAAAGACAAAATGTAGGAATGCCTACATTATCCCTTTCATTGCTCTTTTAGAGTTTTCTATTTTATGGGTTCAAAAACTGATTCTGCTATTTAGTAATTGTGTGTCTCTTAATCTCTCTGCACCTCCTTTCTCCGCATTTTCTCAAAAATGAGAATTGCATCACCAAAGTAGTCAAACTTAATGGAAAGAACATAAGAAGGCACTAGACATAATGCCCATCACTTTGTAATCCCCACACACTCCATTAATTTCCTCAGGAAGCGTTTTCTAGCATCATCTAGAGGGCAGTCCTAGTGTTGAATGCTAAGATTACAGCAGTAAGCAAAATTCAGACACACTCCTTGCTGAGAGTTTATACTCTAGAGCACCTCCATGAGTCATACTGCAATTCCCACAACCAGACCGTGGCAGGACCTTTCACAACTCTGTCTTTAAGCTTGGCACTGCCTCAGCCTAAATATATTCTCCTATTCATTGCTCCTAGGCAAAGTTGGCTGCTCCGTTCTACTCCTTAACACTTGGCTCAGAATTCTGTCCCAGCACTTACCATGGTATCACCATTTTTCCACTTTCTTGACTGCCTCCCCTACTGGACTGTTAACTCCTATAAGGGTAAGTATAAGTGTCACTCTTTTTATACCTCTAGTACTTAGCATAGTGTGGAACACAAAAGACATCTTAATGTTTGATCAGTTAAAGAATTAGTTGCACAAGTAGATAACAGGGTGTTACACATCTTGTTTTGCTTCTTTCTCTTTTCTCAGATGGATGTTCTGAAACCTGTAGAGATCTCAAGAACCCATTGTAATCTCTATTTTTCCCAGAGTACTTTTCTGTGCCACTCACTGAAGCATCTACTGCTTTATCATTTTCCTCAACCCTAACACTAGTGCTTACTTACCATGTATTAGGCATGCTCTCAGTGCTTTATGTTGATTATCTAATTGAAACTTCCCAACCATTCCATAAGATACAGATTAAGACTATTAAATAAACAAGGGAACTGAAAGTGAGGATAATGAAGGAACTTGCCCAGGGTCACAAACTAGTAGACAGCAGAGCTTGAAATCTGAACCCAAGGTTCTCCTCCATGGTGAGCACCAACATTTCCTAAAGTGAAGCGACCACTTTTACCAAGACAGGTTGTGTCTGAAAGCTCCTTTGGATGCTGGCAGTAGAGTCAACATAATTCTCCATGATTTAGATGTTTAACAGCTTTTCTGACTGGTCCAGCTTAGTCTCTGTCATCAGATTAGGGTTACCAGTTAGTCTGCAGCTCTTGTCCTGGTTCATCCTCTGTTGAATCTAGACTAGAGTTTTTCATCCTTTCTAAATTTTTGGTCCCATTACATTTCCCACCAGTCAAAAAGATTTGTAAAGCTTTATTTTCTGTACATTACAAAAACAGGAGCAGAGTGTGTGATTATTCTACGCTGTACTCCCATGCTTCTCTAGTCAGTATTACTCTCTAGCCTTGAGCTATGAGATTTGGGGTGATTTAATCTACACACCCCATTGGCCATTGCAGAAATATGCCAGTAATTCCTAGTGATTCCTACCCACTCTCTGGGGGAAAAAAATGGAAGCTAGTATACCAAGTCCTGATGCTCAAGTTAACTCAACACTTAGAGCTGTCCCCAAATAGGTAAGATTCCTGGGGGAAGGGGAGATACTGCTTCATACTTTACTAGGTAAATCTCACATAACATAAGGCTTATAGTTTGGGGGAAGAAAAAAAAAGAACAAATAACTCTATGGCAGGTGAAAGAACTTACTCTGAAAACTATAAAACGCTGATGAAAGAAATTCAAGATGACACAAAGAAATAGGAAGACATTCCATGCTTATGGGTTGGAAGAACGAATGTTGTTAAAATGTCTACTCTACCCAAAGCCATCTATATATTTACGGCAATCCCTATCAAAATATCAATAGCATTTTTCACAGAACTAGAACAATCCTAAAATTTATACAGAACCACAACAGACCTTGAATAACCAAAGCAATCTTGAAGAAGAAAAACAAAACTGGAGGTATCACAATTCCAGATTTCAAGTTATATTACAAAGTGGTAGTAATTAAAACAGTACAGTACTGTCATAAAATTAGACACAGAGTTCAGTGAATAGAGTTCTATTCACAGGGATAGAACAGAAAACCCAAAAGTAAACCCACAATTATATGATCAATTTATCTTCAACAGAGGAGGAATCACTACAAGATGGGAAAAAGATGGTCTCTTCAACAAATGGTGTAGGGGGGAAAATAGACAGCAACAAGCAAAAGAATGAAAGTGAAACCCCTTCTTTCACAAAATCAACAAAAATACACAAAAGTAAACTCAAAATGGATGAAAGACCTAAATGTGAGACCTGAAACCATAAAAATCTTTGAAGAGAGCACAGGCAGCAATTTCTCTGACATTGGTCATGGCAACATTTTTCTAGATATGTCTCCTGAGATAAGAAAAATAAAAACAAAAATAAACTATTGGGACTATATCAAAATAAAAAGTTTTTGCAAGTGAAGGAAATAATCAACAAAACTAAAAGGCAATATATGAAATGAGAGAAGATATTTGCAAATGACATATTTGATAAAGGGTTAGTATCCAAAATATATAAAGAACTTATACAATTCAACATGCAAAAAATAAATAATCCAATTGAAAACGGGCAGAAGACATGAACAGACATTTCTCCAAAGAAGACATACAGATGGCCAGCAGACAAACCAAAAGATGCTCAACATCACTCATCATCAGGGAAATGCAAATCAAAACTACAACGACATATCATCTCACACCTGTCAGAATGGTTAAAATCAATACCACAAGAAACAATAGATGTTGGCAAGGACGTAGAGAAAAAGGAACCCTCTTGCACTGTTGGCAGGTGGGAATGCAAACTGGTGCAGCCACTGAGTAAAA
>CM053618.1:43087598-43105945 GCA_028646535.1 Procyon lotor
AAATGAAACAGGAAGGGATGAGGAAGGAGACAAACCATAAGAGACTCCTAAACTCACGAAACGAACTAAGGGTGGCTGGGAGGCAGGGGGGTAGGGATAGGGTGGCTGGGTTGTGGACATTGGGGAGGGTATGTGTTATGGTAAGTGCTATGAAATGTGTAAGCCTGGCGACTCACAGACATGTACCCTGGATTAAATAATACATTATATGTTAATAAAAAAATATTTTAAATCAAGAAGGAATAAAAATGCAAAATTTAAAAAAAAAGGGGAACATGTACCCTCATGTTTATTGCAGCATCATTTACAATAGCTGACCAATGGAAGCAGCCCAAGTGGCCATCAATAGATAAATAAAGATGATGCAGTGGGGTGAGTGTATGAAATATATCCTCAGCCATAAAAATGAATGAAATCTTGCCATTTGCAATGACATGGATGAAGTCAAAGAGTATAATGCTAAGTGGTGAAACAGATATTAAGCAATTAAAAGCACACTGTAATAACCTCTCCTCTGAGGGAATGGTTGATGTGGTAATCACAAAATCCAATATATTTGGGGGCCATTCATGCATTATAATATGTGAACAACAGAAAGTAAATAATAAAGAGTAGTACGTATATGGTCAAACAGAAAGTACAACCCTAAACCATACAAACGTACTATTCTTTGACGTACTGATGGTTACACAAGGCATATTATAGCTGGATTCAGCCTAATGGCTGTATGACACCACACATGAAAAGAATGCTTCAGAATGTGATTTGTTGCTTCAAATTCTGAACTACCACACCACTACTACAGAATTAGCTGAGAAACTGACTACTTTTTCTTTCTTTCTTTCCTTTCTTCTTAATGATTTTATTTCTAAGCAATCACTACACTCAATGTGGGGTTCAAACTCACAACCCTGAGATGAAGAGTTCCATGCCCCACCAACTGTGCCAACCAGGTGTTCCAACAGACTACTTTTTCAGAGAAGCCCAATCTTAGGTAAGTTTTCTGTAAATACTCACACGCCTTCCTTACATGCCTTAGGTCTTTGGTAGGGACTTTTATAGAGCAACTCTTTGTTTAAGCTGAACCATTTCATTAACTGATCTTGAAATATTGCCATTTCCTTGATAAGACATGAAAAATTAACTGGACCAAAGATGACTAATTGCTGAACTTTGATGAACAAATACCAAATACTGGAAGCACTTCTTACTGAAAATCCTCTGGGTGTTCATGTTCTTTTCTACTGAGCAGCTGGTAAGCTTATATGTATCCATCACAGAGTACATAGATACACTCTTGGCTATACTCATTTGCTGTCTAATTTCTACCCTTAAACATAGAAAAAGGACAAAATTGTTTTTTAAGATACTAACATTCATCTTTTACTCTCTTTTATTAGAAAGAAAAGAATGAAATTAAATATACCATTGTACATCCTTTCACAGAAAGGTTATAACTTTGAGAGCCTGAAAAAAAGGAACACTATCAGAGCCTCACATTTCTATACTGTTTGTATGAAAATGTTATTTTTGATAAACTGTACTGTTAACATAGATAACAATAAAAATTTTCTGTAGTCATAAATGTAAAAACTGAATGCAGAAATATTTATTTATTTTTTTTGAATGTGGAAATATTTATTAAACTATCTTAAATTCTACATTGTTAGTCAATCTCTAGTGGCCATTTGTAAACATCTGCCCTTCTAAAATAAACAAACTAGCAAGCTTAATTTTTATTAAAAAATTATTCCATAAGATATCTCAACTATTGCCTCTATTAACAAGCAGTGTACCAGAGAAAGGTGGGTGACTACCCAATATCTATTTTATCTTTTCATCCTTATTAATAAACCCATATTTCAATGGGTAGAGGAGAGAAGCAACGTATCCGTCTTAAAAAAAAAAAAAAAAAAAAGAAATTCCTAACTTCCCAGGGAGATAGTAGCCATGTAACAGAATCCTGGTCAAAAAGATCAAGTAAAAGTTGCTGGTTAAAGTTTAAGAGAAAGAAAGCTCTTTAAAAGAGGAACAGACAGAGGCATCTGGCTCTGTTGAGCGACAAACTCTTGGTTTTGGCTCAGGTCATGATCTCATGGATCATGATCTCATGGGTCACAACAGCAAGCCCCAGGTGGGTCTCCACAGTCACTGCAGAGTCTGCTTAGGATTCTTTCCCTCTTCCTCTCCCTCCCCTTCTGCCCCTACTTCCTCTCACATGCACTCTCTTTCTCTAAAATAAATAAATGGATCTTTAAAAAGAGGGGGAGCAACGCACTTGGTTTAGATATGCTAAAGAGAGGTCTAGCCTCAATACAAGCTTATGGGAGATAACCTCTACATCCCTGGAATCTCCCAAATGATACGAGTGTCTTTTTTTAATTTGCAGTTGGCTCTTCCAACCATATCTGATAGTTTATGCTGAGGAGGCAACTCATAGTGGGCCCTAGACAGTTTATGTTAAAAAGAGGACTGAGCATGGAGGCTAGCCAAGCCAGAAAAGCCAACCAGATGGGTTAGTGGCATTGAGCCAGGTGATATCATCCCAAGTTCAGGGGAGGGGAGAAAAGAGAACTAAAGGTTGAATTGAAAGGTGAGTGATGATTCAATCATGCCAATGTAATGAAACCCCAATAAAAATTGTGGAGTCCAAGGCTTGGTGAGCTTCCTGCGTTGGTGATTTTCTAAGTGCGTACTACTACACACTGATGCAGAAAGGATAATATGTCCCCGAGGATTATGCAAGCATCACATCTGAAATCCTCACAGTTCCAGATTCTGCTCTATATATCTCTTCCTTTGACTGGTTCTGGTTTGTATTGTTTTGCCTTAGGAAAAAAAAAAAAACCTATCAATTTTGAGTATAACATTCTGCTATACTCCTAGAGAGTATCTATGGGGACCCCCAAATTTGTAGCTAAGCTAGTATGAAATAAGAGTGGCTCTCTGGACTCCCCAAACTTGCAGCTGGTGTCAGAAGTCCTGGGCAGACTTCGCAGCCCGGAGGCCTGTTCCCTTCAAGTCCAGTTTAACTGCCTTTGTCTTTCTTCTTTTCTAAACACAACACAGAGCAGCCATTTTGTGACAACAAGGTGACAAGCATGTGCCAAGTACATCAGACAGAGTTCAGTCAAGGAAAGAGAACCTGCTCTAAGTATTTTAAAAGAGATTTAATAGAAGAACTTGGGTATGTAAGCGCTGGAAGAGCTGGAAGAACAGAAGACTGGGGACACCACCGCTAGCTTCTGGGTTTGCCGCCACTACTACAGTGCAAGAGTTAGGGGATGGCTATTGCTCCTCAGGTTAGGAAACCATAGGAAACAAGAACTACAGAATGGAGGCAGGGGATTCGGAATGGAAAGCTTGGAGGAAGATGTAAAGTCTCACAACTGGAAAGGCCCAGGGATCTATCTACTACTGCGAGGAGAAAATAACATGGCTCTTGCCTCCCTCCAGTCTGCACATGCGAAAGTAAATCGCAGCCAGATCTCAGAGTGAAAGAGAGTCTCAAAATATTTTATTCAATGAAAACATTTTTTGCATTTCTGTCTCTTGATCTTAAACTCCTTCCCGCAATTGTATATTCAAAATTACCACAGTGCTTAGTATATATGGTAAAGCTTTTATCATGCATATGACATACACTGTTTTGCTGGGAGTTCATAAATAACATTATGGGAGACTATTCTTTACTCTTCTCCCAAAGTCTGAAATCCAAAAAGGTAGGAATTTTAAAAGCCTCTTGGTAGAGAAAGGGATATGGTAGTAGCTGCTATCCTATAAGCAGCCATTAAAGTATACAATTTGTTATTTATATAAAAAAGTGATCTGAGGGGCGCCTGGGTGGCTCAGTGGGTTAAAGCCTCTGCCCTGGGCTCAGGTCATGATCTCAGGGTCCTGGAGTCAAGCCCCACATCGGGCTCTCTGCTCAGCAGGGAGCCTGCTTCCTCCTCTCTCTCTCTCTGCCTCCTTCTCTGCCTACTTGTGACCTCTCTCTCTCTAAGAAATAAATAAAATCTAAAAAAAAAAAAACCTTTTTAAAATAAAGTGATCTGATACCCAGAGTCATGGTCTCTGGACATTTCTTCTCAGATACTTCCGTTAATAAAAACTTTTCTGGAAATAAACTTCCAATACACGTATATTTATTTTATTAACTTTCACTATGCATAAGTGCTACTGTATAATATAGATCCTATAAAGCATAGAAATGTAGATAGGATATAAAAAAGATAAAACCAATGAAAAACTTAGGCTGCACAAAAATTTAATATTGAATATGGGTCACGTAAAAATGTTTTATTTTGTATAATTTTTCTGTTGAGATAAACTTCACATGACATAAAATTCACCTTTTTAAGGTATACAATTCAGTGGTTTTTAATATATTCACAGTATCATACAATTATCACCATTATGAAGTTCCAGAATATTTCCATCACCCCAAAAAGCAACCCCATACCTGGTAGCAGCCACTCTTAATTCTTCCATCCTCTAGCCACCAGCAACCATTAGCCTACCTTCTGTCTCTATGCATTTGCCTATTCTGAACATTTCATGTGAACATAATCATACAATGAGTTACTTTTTAATATGTTAGTTTAGCAGTTCATGAAACAACAATTGGAAACTTGTTTCAAACTCAGTTTTCTTGGTTCATGGTTTTAATCATTATCATATCTGAAAAAGACTGACAGAGATACAGAGACCCTAATAGAGGAGCGTATTTTTTCAGTTGCACCCATCAATCATTTTGTTGAAATTTGGTTGGGAAATTACTCATTTTCTCAAATGAGTTTTTTTCCTTAAAAAAATATTTTATTTTTTAAGTACTCTCTACACCCAACATGGGACTTGAGCTCACGACCCTGAGATCAAGATCAAGATGCCCTACCAACAAAGACAGCCAGGAAACCCCTCAAATGAATTCTTATCATTAAACCAGAAGGTGATTTATTTTTGTATTTTTCGCAGTCAATCCCAAATTCTTGACAACTATTTATAGAAGTTTTTAAACATATTTGAAATTTCTGATTCCAGATTTTTAAGATGTTAAGAGTTTTATATTTTATAACACATGTAGCTTTCAGTGTGACAAAAATCACATAGTGATGCTTACATTGCCAAATGTTTCAAATGTCCTTCTTCTCTATGAGTTTATTTCTAGAAGTAGTCACTTTGTCATCCTTCATACATTAATTCTTACTTGAAGGGACAGATAAGTGTTTTTGTTTTCTGTTTGTTATTTTTAGTATCTTGATACGTAACATCCTGTGATAGCAAACTCTTTAAACCACTCATATATGCTGTGGGGGTTAAGTTAAAACTAGGGAACCTTTAAATCCATGTAATTGAGCACATGCAAATTGCAAAAAGACTCTAATATCATGAAAGTGCATACTTGAGTGTGAGCACCGTTATTCCTTACCAAGGTGTGCAAGCCCCTTCTTCCCTCAGGTCATGGCTAAATCACATGGGACAAGTAGTCATTGGAGCCAACAACTTACTGACATCTCAGTACCATGGCACAGCAAATATTAGGATAACTCAATATCCTTTGTGTTGAAATTTAAAAAATAACAAATGGAACTTAAGACATCCCCCCCACACACACACATCAATGGATCACCTTGCACATTCCACTGTAGAAAACACTAATCATAAAAATGAAGCTTTTTTAAAAAATCTGAATTTAGCAATAGGTGAATTTAGGCATTCAGAAAATATCTGTGGAAGGAGGGAGGCACCGAGGGAAGAAAGGCAAGAAAGAATCAGAGGGGCTAAAGAATATAAAAAGTTGATAAATCCTGAGGAACAAAGTCTTGGTTATCAAAAAATCTCACTTATGAATAGAGATGTTTAAATCCATGATTTAGAGCAAATTAAGAAATTAGAAGGTTAGAACTAAGAGGAGACTCTGGGACTGAGGATTACCTTTACGTATGCTCTGCAATCAGCTCTTTGGACATAAGCACAGGATTGGAAGCAGGGGCTCCTGACAGAATAAGGATCTGAACAACGAGCTACATCATGTAAGTGTAAGGTTACATAAGCATAGAAGGCCTTTTAATTTCATTTTAAGTTAATTTCATTTTTAAATTATACTAGAGAATACTTATACTGGCACAAATATAATTGTATATAAATCTCATACAGTAAGAAAGCTTCATTGGAAATACTTGAAACATAAATATCTTCCGCTTCAACAAAAAAAATGAAAGCCAAGGCATTATTTACCACTATCCACAAGTGCTCAGAAAAAAGGCAGAACCATTCACTGCACAACACTAAAGCAAGTGTTTAAAGTTAAAAACATTTATGACTTATTGCAGCTATGAAAACAGTATTTACTTAATATGCTGTCCAATGAGAACATGAAAAAAGCTTCCTACCTTTGTGATAAGAAGTCGGTATCTATCCAGCATTGCTTGGTTGTCATGGCAGCCTGCTAATAACTGCCACACCTCTGCCCTCAGGGCTTCGGGGACGCCGCTCTTCACCAGAGTGGACAGCCCCTTCGGTCGTGCACCAAGGTTACTGTGCCTAAGAACACAAGAAAACAAACCATTCATACTCCCTTCACCACTGCTGTTGTTGCGAAAAGTATGTTAATGAATTTACATAAAAATGTAAGCCTGGGTTGAGAGAAAAATTGGGAAGAAGGGCATGAAATACCATCAGGTGCTCAGTGATCTCATGGACATTGTTCCCCAGGCCCATCTTCTTTATTGGTGAACTGTGTTATTCTACTGTCAAGAAAGCTTTTAATTTATTTACTTTTTTACTTTATTACTCTCATTTACTTTTAAAATCATCCTATGAACTTATTCATAAAAATGAACGTGTTAATTATATATTTCTGGGAAGCATTTCAAGGCATAAAAAGAACCATCTGAATCCCTTGACACGAACATAGGGTAAGTTGGCCAGTGGCGTGGGTACGGCAGGGGATGGCGGAACGGGATGCTGAAAGTGGATCACAGGTCTATCATGTCTTGACTATACCCCCACATGGTGACCCAAAGCATTCCGTAAATGAAGGACCTAGAACTTTCCTATAAAACCTATACAACCTATACAACTCCACCTAGCTAGGGGAGTAGCACAGACTTACCAGCCAATGGTATTTAGAAATGAAACAAAGGCAAATTATTTTTTGTCATGAGGTCAGTGATGACATAGTAAGTATGCTACTCTAATAATCTGCCCAACTGAACAAGAAATTGACTTGTAATTCTCAGTCTTGGGAATATAATTTCCATTCCTTAATGTTTTCCTGGTGCCTAGCTTGAGGCTGGAGCTACGTTTTATGCCCCCTTGCTCAGATTTTTATCTCTGCTTATATCTGTTGCTCAGTTTTGATCTCTTAGAGCAGACCCTGGCGTTACCATCTGGACTCCAAACCTTGACGATGTGCTCTCGTTTGTTCTAACATTCAGGCTCTGGTTTCAAGTTTTAGTCTTCAAAGTCACAGAATCAATATGTCTATTTTCTAAAATTGGCCTCCCATCTACTTCACCAACTTCTCTGGCTTATATACACTCTTCCATCTCTGGCTCAGACCTCGGTTTTAGCAGGCCCTTCCTCTGAAAATATGTTCCATTCTTTTCCCTTTCGGTCATAATCTGGCCATTCTGGAAAAACTGTTTTAACTTCCATAACTCTAACGCTCAAGTAAACTCATCCCATTAATATTTTTAATAAGCCATCAAGTGTATATCTACTCCGCTTTCTTTCGGCCTTTGCAAAGAAAACTTTTATATTGCTGAGTTAGAGAATCTAAGCTGCCAATACTGACTGGCTTGGAGCAAAATGAAATAAAAGGAGGTACAGCTTATACATGTAAAACACTATTGCATATTAGGGACCAGAGTTATGCCGCTAAGTGGAAAAAAAGCAAGTTTCAAAACAGTATATATAATTTTAAATTTACATTCTCTTTCCCTCTCTCAAAATATTTTATATAGTATTATTTTATTTTTTAAAGATTTTATTAATTTGACAGAGAGGATAGAGAGAGACACAGCAAGAGAGGGAACGCAAGCAGAGTAGTGAGAGAGGAAGAAGCTGGCTTCCCGCCAAGCAGGGAGCCCGATATGGGGCTCAATCCCAGGACCCTGGGATAAGACCTGAGCCAAAGGCAGATGCTTAACGACTGTACCACCCAGGTGCCCATATAGTATTATTTTAAATATTCATTCTCTCTCCCCTTCTGTCTCTTGCTTCCTCCCTTTTTCTAACCCATAATATTTTGAAGCCTAATTTCAACCTGCATAGGAAAAGAATATAGAAGAATATACTCCAAAATACATGTGTAATAGAATTGAGAGGGAAAATTACTTTTTATTTTCCTCTACTGTTTGAAATATTCACAATGATCTTAAATTCTTTTATAATCATACGCAAAAAAAGTCATTTCAATTCTTTAAATTTCTCTCATGGGCTTAAACTAAAATACAACTTTAATTTGTAAAAACAACTAAGCTAAATATGCTCCACAAAATTTCTTGGGAGCATTATTCTTAAGAAGACATACACCTGAGTAAACTAACATCTGTAACCTCCTTCCACCTGCCTCTTCCTTGCTATCCAATTGAGTATAATATTAGCAAAAGAATATTGTGCCACTAGAGAGCCAGGATCAGTCATAAAATGATCTTTCTCACAATATATTTGGTTCTGATTATACTTTTGAATAGGAAAAACATATGTTACTTGAGGGTTGCTGAGTTTCTATAATCTTAGAGTAAAAAACGGAATTAACCAAAAACAAGAGTATACAAAGATCAAAGCTCATTTCCTCTGAAATTAAATGCAAAATATTGTGAATCTTAAGTCCCATAATATAAGCGCAGCAGCAAAGTAATTAAATATATCATATGCTACATGTTATATAGATCAGTAAGTCATCAGTGTATCCACAGCTATTAAAACTCCAATACACATCTCCCATGTAAAAGAAACCTTTCCTCATCCCCACATAACCCTCTAGCTGTCATACTATCTCCTACCCTTACAATAACAAATTTCTCAAAAGAGTTGTTAAATAGTCATTACCTCTATTTCCTCCTCTCCCACTCATTCTTTAACTCAGCTCAACATGGCTTCTCCATCTCTACTTAGTTTTCACTGATGTAATACATGACCTCTCTCCATGCCACTAACTTCAAGGGACATTTTTCAATCCTCTCACTGTTGACCACTTTGCTTCCTTTGGCTTTAAGACAAAGCCCTCTCTCTTCCCCCTCACAGACCCCACTGCTGTTGCTTCTCCTCTGTGAACCTCCCAAGTCTTGTGGGTACTCTCTCCACACTTTCCTCAGTGGTCTACTTCTCATGTTTCTCTCATCTCTGAGTGTTTTCACCTATGCCCATGTGTTTGGAGTTCCACGGGCTCAAAGGCACCTCAAAATCAACATGTCCAAGTCTCAATCCATATTTTCTCCCTAAACCTTGCCCTCCAGGGTATCCTATCTCAGTGACTGTCACCACAATCTATACAAATTAGAAACCTAGGAATTACTGTTGACATTACTCTCTGCCCTACAAAAATCCATCAACAAATCTAATGCATTTTTTCTTGACCTTTATGAATTCCATGCACTTCTCCGTATCTCCACAGCCACCAATTCTCTTCACCCTCAGCCACACACAGCTTCCTAACATTGACTTGTCATACTACAATATATTTCCAATACTGCTGGCAAATATAATCTTGTATAATGATTTAAAATAAGATTTTATATTTGGAGTATCTTCTCCTACACATGCATATACACACCCCTAACGATTCAACTCAGTTGACATTCAGCTTCTAGCTGACCCTCAGCCATCTGTCTGGCCAAGTATTATGGAAAAAAATATTTTCTCCCCCTCTTAAAAACCAAGGCTCTACTTATCTTTATAGACTGACATTTAAAAAGAACTAGGTCATTCATAACACTAAATGATTAACAGCTTTAATTTACTGACTATCCTAGTAATCATACAGTAATTATATTGCATACAGCACCCTAATACTTAAGGGGCACTAAAGGATATTAAGCCAAATACTACTAGTATACATCTATGACAAAGGAAGACTGAAACGAAATAGCAAATTACAGAAATAATCATTGCTTTCAATACTTTGGATAAAACTACCTATTAATAACTACATATGGCCGTTGCTTTAATAAAACATGAACTGCAGCTATCAAGAGACCTAGAAATAGGCAACTAGTTGTTACATGTGCTGAATCACGCACTGGAAACAAGAGGCATCTAAATATTCAAAAAGTCACACATAAAGAAGATATATACTAAATGTATAGTTATCAGGTAGTTTTTGATACATAAATATAAACCTCAGAAGGGCAAGAATCTGTCTTCAGTACTTTTGCACCACAGATACTTAGAACAGTGACTAGCACAGAGAAGGCATTCAATATATTTTAGATAATTGAGTGAACAGATTTATAAAATTAAATTCATATGATCAACTACTAAGGCTAAGCAAAAAAAATGCTTTTTTAAAAGCATTCGCACTGATTTTAATAAGATCATCGAGCTGCCATGTATTTATCTAGTTACCTTCAAAAGAGGCATCTTTTCTTGAAACTAGGCATATAAGAACTTTTACTATTCCAAAACTGTCCAGAGAGAATTTCAAAGGGAAGATATCATTTCTAACAAAAACAGCAGAGAAATCGAGAGGAGAAGAGCCACTGAATGTCACTGAGTGGTTGCTGATAGAATTAGGGCAATTTTAACAGAAGGAAGGTGGAAGTAGGGGGCTGGGAGACAGGAGAATGTAAGGACGGTGGCTTGACCCATCTTAAAAGGTTCTCACAGAAAAAAGAATGGCTAGAACAGAAACTAAAAGAGATTTCTCCTTCAACAGTGAGAAAATCTAAATATGTAAACCTAGGTCTTACTTAAATTAAACAAGCTACATTAAGAAAAACTTCAAGAGGGGCGCCTGGGTGGTTCAGTCAGTTAAGCGTCTGCCTTTGGCTCAGGTCGTGATCCCAGGATCCTGGAATCAAGCCCTGAGTTGGACTCCCTGCTCAGGGGGAAGTCTGCTTGTCCCTCTCTCCCTCTACATGCTCTACCCCCACTTGTGCGCCCTCTCTCGTTCTTAAATAATTGAAGTCTTTAAAAAGAAAAAAGAAAGAAATAGAAAAACTTCAAGAAAAACAACAAATTAAAGGTCATTCTGAAGATCAAGAGCACATATTTTGATTTGGGGGTGGAGGGGAGCAGGATCTTACATCAGTTGAAAAAAATAGATCATTATAAGTTAATATGAAAAGGAAGAAAACTATAAATGCTCATGCTTAGTGATTCTTGTCTTTCATGTTCCCTCAGAGCTTATATTTTATTTTGTTCTCTCAGCAGTTTGCTGATGCTTGGTTAAGCTGAGAGACCACAGATTAAGATAATGCATTCCCACTTTAGTAAGTATACCCATGAAGAACACAGTCAAAGTGCCTACTAAATATGTATCAATTTTCTGATCTTCTAATAAAAGAGAATTGAATAGTTTGAAGATGGTTTTATTCAATAAACCATATTTTTACCTCAGACATTCACTTAGTATTTTTGGTTAGGAAATCTTCTTGCTACAAAATTTGACCTTTATACCTAAGTTTTCAGTCAGTACTCTGTTTTTCTAGTCTTCAAAAATCTCAACAGCTTCCACATAATTTTAAAACCAGAAGCAACGATCCAGAAATAATTCTGCCCAATTCCTTAAATTCCTTCAATAATTTAATACTCAGGTCATCAGCACTACTATTTTGAATATATTAGACACGTCGCAGAAATCTTTTTTTATTGTGTTATGTTAGCCACCATAGAGTATACCACTAGTTTTGATGTAGTGTTCCATGATTCATTGTTTACGTATAACACCCAGTGCTCTCTGCAATACGTGCCTCCTTAATACTCATCACCAGGCTCACCCATCCCTCCACCACCCTCCCTTCTAAAACCCTCCATTTGTTACCCGGAGTCCATAGCCTCTCATGGTTCACCTCCTACTCCGATTTCTCCCCCTTCATTTCTCCCTTCCTTCTTCTGAGGTCCTCCATGCTATTCCATATGTTTCACAAATAAGTGAAACCATATGATAATTGACTTTCTCTGTCTGACTTATTTCACTCAGCATAATCTCTTCCAGTCCCATTCATGTTGATGCAAAAGTTAGGTATTCATCCTTTCTGATGGCTGAGTAACATTCCATTGTGTATATGGACCACATCTTTATCCATTTGTCTGTTGAAGGGCATCTTGGCTCTTTCCACATTTTGGCTACTGTGGACACAGCTGCTATGAACATTAGGGTGCATACAGACCTTCTCACTTCTGTATCTTCGGGGTAAATACCCAGTAGTACAATTGCTGGGTCATAGGGTAGCTCTATTTTTAATTTTTGGAGGAACCTCCACACTCTTTTCCAAAGGGGCTGCACCAGTTTGCATTCCTACCAACAGTTTAAGAGGGTTCCCCTTTCTCCACAGCTTCTCCAACATTTGTTGTTTCTTGCCTTGTCGATTTTTGCCACTCCAACTGGTGTAAGGCAGTATCTCAATGTGGTTTTGATTTGAATTTCCCTGATGGCTAATGATGATGAACACTTTCCATATGTCTGTTAGCCATTTGTATGTCTTCTTTGACATACAAGAGAAGTGTCTGCTCATGCCTTCTGCCCATTTTTTTGACTTGATTATCTGTGTTTTGGGTGTTGAGTTTGAGAAGTTCTTTATAGATCTTGGATATCAGCCCTTTGTCTGTAGTGTCATTTACAAATATCTTCTCCCATTCTGTGAGTTACATCTTTGTTTTGTTGACTGTTGCCTTTGCTGTGCAGAAGGTTTTTGTCTTGATGAAGTCCCAAAAGTTCATTTTCACTTTTGTTTCTCTTGCCTTTGGAGACATGTCTTGAAAGAAGCTGCTGTGGCCGATGTCAAAGAGGTTACTGCCTATGTTCTCTTCTAGGATTTTGATGAATTCCTGTCTCACATTGAGGTCTCTCATCCATTTAGAGTTTATCTTTGTGTACAGTATAAGAGAATGGTCCAGCTTCATTCTTCTGTATATAACTGTCCAATTTTCCCAGCACCATTTATTGAAGAAACTGTCTTTTTTCCATTGAATATTTGTTTCCTGTTTTGCCGAAGATTAGTTGCCCACACAATTAAGAGTGCATATCTAGGCTCTCTATTCTGTTCCATTGATCTATGTGCCTGTTTTTGTGCCAGTACCATGCTGTCTTGGTGATTACGGCTTTGTAATATAGCTTAAAATCAGGCAATATGATGCCCCCAGCTTTGTTTTTCTTTTTCAACATTTCCTTGGCGATTTGGGATCTTTTCTGGTTCCATACGAATTTTAAGATAGTTTGTTCCAGCATTTTGAAAAATGCCATTGGTATTTTGATTGGGATGGAGTTGAAAGTATAGATTGCTCTGGGCAGCACAGACATTTTAATAATGTTTATTCTTCTGATCCATGACATGTAATGTTCTTCCATCTTTCTGTGTCTTCTTCAATTTCTTTCATGAGTGTTTTGTAGTTCCTAGAGTACAGAGCCTTTACGTCTTTGGTTAGGTTTATTCCAAGGTATCTTATGGTTTTGGGTGCTACCACTTTCCAGTTTGGATTTTCCAAGCTGTCCCATCACAAATGTCTCCTCTCTTCCTCCAGCCTTGCCGCTGGCCCTCTTCCTCAAATCTAGCTCACTCACTTCTTTCCTGCAGTCATTTCTTCAAGAAACCTTAACTCCAAGGTCATATAACAGATCTCCACTACTGAGCTTTTTACACACTCTGTTTTTACCTTTCTTTTCCATACTATCTTTATTTCTTTTTCATAATTTCAAATTTGTATTAAATTTTTTCCCTTTACATATTTCTAGTGGTATATTTAATTAACTGAATTCTGATTTTATCCATAAAAGTTTCACTTTATTTCAATACAGTGATCTAGCTGTTGTATAATAAGTTCAAAATACTTTTAACTACATTTCAGTTAAAAGTTCATTAAGAACACAGGCTGAAGGGACACCTGGGTGGCTCAGTTAAGCGTCTGCCTTGGGCTCAGGTCATGATCCCAGGGCCCTGGGATCGAGTCCCTCATCCAGCTCCTTGCTCAGTGGGAAGCCTGCTTCTCCTCTACTGGCTGCTCCCCGTGCTTGTGTGCTCACTCACTCTTTCTGACAAATAAATAAAATAAAATGTTTAAAAAAAGAAGAACAACAACAACAACAACAACAACATAGGCAGTCTCCTCACTTTAAAGAAAAATATCCCCAAAGCAAAACTGAACTATACAACAAGAGCTTTACCTAAATAAATCACAAAAATAACTTCATGTAACTATCTAACCAGTATTGCTAAGACTCACCAAAAGCTTCTAAATGTAAAGAACAGTAATGTTTTAAAAAGATATACCAAGAGGGCGCCTGGGTGGCTCAGTCGTTAACTGTCTGCCTTTAGCTGAGGTCATGATCCCAGGGTCCTGGGATAGAGCCCAGCATTGGGCTCCCTGCTCAGCAGGGAGCCTGCTTCTCCCTCTCCAACTCCCCCTGCTTGTTTTCCCTCTCTCACTGTCTCTCTCAAATAAATAAATAAAATCTTTAAAAAATAAAAATAGCTAAATAGATATTCCAAGAGCAATTAAAAATTTTTATCAATCCTTGTGTAATAGATATAAACTTTTCTCAATTAGGCAAATTTTACCTTTTTTATGCATATGAATTATCATGACACAACCACAACAGTGAGCCAAATAAAATAAAAATATTTGCATTGTAGAGGATGCAGCAAGTTTTATAAAGGTCAAAAAATCAGTTCTCTTAGTTGTTTAAAATAGTTTCCTCACGGAGTGATCCAAAGGGGCATGTGCACCCCAATGTTTATAGCAACAATGTCCACAACAGCCAAACTATGGGAAGAGCCCAGATGTCTACGGACAGATGAATGGATAAAGATGTGGTATATACATACCATGGAATATAAGCCATCAAAAAATGAAATCTTATCATCTGCAACAATGTGGATGAAATGGGAGGGTAATATGCTAAGCAAAATAAGTCAGTCAGAGAAAGACATGATTATCATATGATTTCATTCATATGGAAAATTTAAGAAACAAAACAGAGGATCATAGGGGAAGGGAGGGAAACATAAAACAAGATGAAATCAGAAAAGGAGACAAACCATTAGAAACTCTTAACTACAGGAAACAAACTAGTTTGTTGGGTATGTTGAGGGTTGCTGGAGGGGAGATGGGCATTAAGGAGGGCATGTAATGTAATATAATGAGCACTGGGTACTATATACAACTGGTGAATCACTGACCTCTGTCTCTGAAACTAATAATACACTATATGTTAATTGAATTTAAGTAAAATTTTAAAAAATAAAATCATTTCCTCAGATTTGTTCAATGAATTTCTTGAAGTCCACTACTAAAAGTATAATTTAGAAAGATACTTTCTTAAGAAATGTACATTGAATTATAGCTGTGAAGCCCTGTCAATTCTACCTCCGAAGTTTTTCCCCATTTGGGACCTCCTCTCCCTATAAGACCCGTGGGTTTGGTAAGATCTCACCAATCCATCCAATTACCTCCTAGTTGTTCTATTAACAGTTTCTTCTGAAATAATAAAAAGCACAATAGCAATTTTAGCTTTAAAAGATTTGTTGAGGACTGTCTTTACTATGTTGATAACTACTGAAGCTGGATGGTGGGTGGGCTTTACTATATATTATTTTCTCACTTTTGCATATCCATGACATCACAATTATCTGTTTAAATGTTTATATGCCTCTGTAAGATGCCAAACTCCTTGGAGATAGGAATGATCTCCTATTCATCTTTAAATCACCTATGTCTAGTACAGTCCTAACAGAGAGTAGATATTATTTTTTTCAGTTGGATGAAATCATCCATAGGAAAAAATAACAAAATGGTCGAGAAACATGAAACAACTCAGTGTTTCAGTTAGTTTATTAAAATGGTCTAAGCATACATTCCTATCTTTCTTCATTATGAACCTCAAAGGTAGGAACTGTGTCTTTATCTATGTATCTCCAAGAGCCTAGGAAGATGCTTCATAAAATGTATGTTCCAACCAAGTTATAAATCTTGTTATTTTATAAAAACAGCAAAGCTCTCAATATGCTATTTATTTAGTCACCAAAGTAATTTTGTGTTCCTGCCATTCTCATGGTCTGTCTTTAACTCCTACTAGAAGGCTGGCAAGGGAATCAATTTCCTAATTTACTCTCTCCTTCTCATTAAAACTTCTACATTCTTCTATAAAAGCTAATCCGGTAACCTACCCACATTACAGAAATGGCACCTGTCCACTTGGCTACAAAAGTTCTGGCTCTGGAGCCAGACTGTCTAGATTCAAATGCTGACGTGGTCATTTACTCACTGCATGATCGTGGGCAAGTTACTTACTGGCTGTTGAGCAAGTTACCTATTCACTGCCATTACCTTCTGTGCATTTTTATACTAGCTTCTTAATGTAGTTGCACTTCAGTCTCTCATCTCTCTCTTTTTTTAAAGATTTTATTTATTTGACGGAGAGAGTGAGAGAGCACAAGCAGGGGGAGCAGCAGAGGAAGAAGGAGAAGCAGGCTCCCCGCTGAACAGGAGCCTGGGATCATGACCTGAGCTAAAGGCAGACACTTAACCGACTAAGTCACCCAGGTGACCCTAGTTTCTCATCTCTAAAATAAAGATAGTAATAGTCCCTACCTCAGAGGGTTGCTGTGATGACTAGAGAAAGGCATCTAAAGTGTTCAGGATAATACCTGGCACACAGTAGGTAAACTTAAGTTAGCTATTACTTTGTAGCCATGCCCTACCTTTCCTCCTATTATAATGAACTGTCTGTGCTCTTAAAAACAACTCCTCCATTAGTCAACAAACGCATCTCCTCTTGCCTACTCAACAACTTCTCTTGCAACTGTGTCCTCTCCCTCTGGCATTTCCAAATTTTCTCTCCTAGATTATTTCCAACAACATACAACATGCTAAATTAATTTTCAGAATAACTTCTCAGTGCACATGCACTTCCTAACATGTCCCTATTCCTTGTCATCCTTTTATGGCAAAACTACTCTGAAGAGGTCCCTGTACCTGTTGATTATCTTTCTTCTTAGACACAGTCTAATCAAGCTTTCATTCTTACCTCTCCATTGAGAGGTTCTTGTCAGGGTCATCAGTGACAATCAAATTGCTGGATTAAGAAAAATTCTCAGGCTAACTGACTTGACCTATCAGCAACTGATCATTCCCTTCTTCTTGACACACTTACTTCCTTTGATCTCTACCTTGTTTCTTCTCCTACCTTTATAGGCTTATGCTTTCTTGGATTTCTTTGCGTGATCCTCCTCATCTCTCCAACCTCCAAACACTAGAGTGGACAAAGGCCTGGTTCCTGGATGACTTCTCTATTCACTCCCTAAGTAATCTTGTCCATTCTAATAGCTTAAAAAATCATCTATACACCAATGGCTCCCAAATTCCTATTTCCATTCTCATCTTTCCCTCGAACTCAAACTAATATGTAACTGACTAGAGGACACATTTATGTGGATGTCTACAAGGCATCTCAACATCTCCAAAATCTTGATTTTTATCTTCCAAAGGGGTTCTTCCTCTTGTCTTTCATATTTAAATAAACGTGAGACCTAGTTGTTCAAGCCAAAACTCTGGCTTGAACAGAACTGAACTCTTGGTCAGTTACTTCTTTTTCACAGGCCACACAGGAAACACAAGCATATTCTATCAGGTCTGTCTCAAAATATATCAAATCTGATCCCATGATTACTTTTTGGTATCAGCATGGCATAAGGCAGCGTCATCATCTCTCTCCAGGTCTATTTACAGTAGTCTTCTAACTATCCTGCCTGCTTCTGTCTTTGCTTTCTTATAATTTATTTTTCAATTCAAAGCCAGAATGATGCTTTCAAAATGTTTAAGTCAAAACACCTCACCATAACATGACAAGATCAAGACACAAAGTAGTCAAGTAACTGTCCTATGAAAATTGAATCTACTTATAATCTATTAGGAAATATATCAATTTACATTTATTTAAAAATTACAGAAGAAAAAAATAATCAAGTACAAATGTAGCTATATAAAATTTTTATAGACTTGAAGGGATAAAAATCTGTAAGTCAAGAATTTTCATTCATAAATACATTCAATAAATTTTTGTTGAGCACCTACCACATTCTAGACACTGTGATAGGGACCTGTAAGACAACAGTAACTTTGAGGAGGTCATGTCTACTTGACATAACTTGGAAAGCTTAGAATAGAAAAATTAGTTTGAGACA
>CM053618.1:43106445-43162528 GCA_028646535.1 Procyon lotor
GGGCGAGCTGGGTGGTGGGTATTGAGTGCATGGAGCAGTGGGTGTGGTGCATGAACAATTTTGTAACACTGAAAAAACAAAAGTATTTGGGGAAAAAATACGTCTAGCCACCAAAAATAAATAAATAAATAAATAAATAAACAAACATAGTGAGGAGGTTAGCAAGTAGAATGTGGCAGAGAAGCAACAACAGAACAATGTGGTTATGTAAAAGGGTAACTCTGAAGGTTTTAAAAAAGCAACTATAAAGAAAAAAAAAAGCAACTGCATCCCATTCCACCTCGGGGGGGGGGGGAGGAAAAATGATAGAAGACTAGGATTCCCATCCTCCTCAGTAAATCTCATTTTTTACATCAAAATTCAGGTTAGGATTACCCTTTTCCGGATGTGCTACCACTCTGGGCATATTCTATCATAGCAATTATCACACCATATTACAATCATCTATTTTCCTCTACATCCTCTATCAGACTCCTATCAAGTTTCTTGACAGGGAAAAACTTTTATTTCTATATTTCCAGTTCCTAGATTAGTATTTGGCCATAGGATGTTAAAGTTTCCTGGACTGATAACTGAAAGGGAGAAGATGGAAGAGAGAAAAATCCATTACAACTACAAAAAAATGTATGCCTTGAAAATTAGTGACCTTTAGTATGTGGGCATCTATGGGCAGACATGGGTAAAGGGAACCAGGCCCACTCAGTCATTCATAATGAATTCTGGATTCATCATTCAATACGATCTGAATTCTTGTGCTTCAACACAAGCAACCAGTGAAAATGCCTGGTTCTGAAACCCAGTTCCACCGTTTACTAGCTGTAATCCTGTTTAAGTCCTTTGTGATCCAGCTGCCTATTTGTAAAATGGGAATAATAACAAACAGTATCTATCCTATACTGTAGTTGTACCAATTAAGCAAGTTATTACAGGCAAAACCCATATATATCAGTGCCTGGCAAAAGGCAGGTATGTTAACTGTTAAAAGCTGTTTTCGTTCAACAAATTTGAATTCCTAGGATGAACAGTACAAGGAAACGCTGGAGTGCAAGTTTTGAGCAGGAAGCGGCAACAGTAAATGCAGACTTTTCTCTATCGAAGCTCCTCAGATATGGGAAGATAAGAGAGTAATATAGCTAAAACAAAGTGCGTGGTCAATTCAAGCATTACACTTTCTTTATCACGTCCCATCCCCAGAAAGAGTCAGTCCTTCCTTTCTGGCTCCTACACAGACTCTTACAGTAAGATCTGTAAGACTTCTATGAACACATGCCTGTTTTCTTTATTCAGGCATTTAATATCTATAACTTTCATGCTTTATATATCTTTTTTCCTTTCTTGGAATCCAAGCTCTGTGAGGGCTGGGAGTCTATCTTGTCTTTATATAATAGCACTCAGCACACAGTAACAATTGTGGAATAAATGGAAATATTTCTTTGTTACTGCTTTATTTTTAGAATACGTTCATACATTTATGGTAATTGGGATAGAAAACATTGGAATGAGAAAGATGAGGAATCAGGCCAATTCCCTAAAAAGACATGAAACTGCCCAGGTTTGGAAGGAGTGACTGACCAGAAGAACCTCTCATATTTTGACTGAATATGGGGCTTTGGATAAGTTTAACGATGTTAAGAGAGAGTTGAGAGAATCCATAGTTAATAGCTTCCACTCTTTTGCTTTAGAAGAGGTCTCTGAGAGACTCTGCTTAACTCAGGGAGTATGGTTAGACTCCTCCAGAATGCCTCACTTCATTCCTTTCCATGCACAATCTCCTTGTCGATTTCAATTTCCCTGCAATTCAGTTTCAATTCAATTTCTCCTTGAGAAAACAGGACCAAACAGAGGATTCCACATCAGACTCACACTATGGGACTACTACTCTCTTTAAACATAGGTGAAATGAAAATAACCATATTAATTACATATCGTAAAAATTAAATGAGAATGCACGTGCGATACTAAACATGGTGCTGATCACCCAGCAGTACTCGAGTGTTAGGTATCATTTCTTATTACTTCTATTGTTACTGAATCCTCAGTTTCCTGCCCAGCACTTCAAAGTAACTAAAAGCATTCTAGGCTTATTGTTTATTATTCACTGATTCCTAACATGCAGAGATCAGAAACCAACTGTGCAACACCAAAATAAGATCCAATAAATGTAAATTTTTAGATCAAACAAAATAAATATGTATGACACTTGAGTCAAAATAATTTAAGGGCTCTCTCTCTTAACTTTGGCTACTCCCTGTGTTGAAGCAAATACCATGTTTCTATTAGCAATGTTTTTCATCCTACTTATAAAAGGAAAATTTCAGAAGTAGTATCAACAGATACCATAAAAGGAAAAAAATATACATATTTCTATGTATAGACATATACATGTATATGTCTATACATATACATGCACACAACACAATGCTTTTTTTCCAAGTAAAGTTGAAAATAAATGACAAAATTAGGGGCAAATTAGCACAAAATCCCATTTTTTTTAAAGATTTTATTTATGTATTTGATAGAGAAGAGAGACAGCGAGAGAGGGAACACAAGCAGGGGAAGTGGGAGAGGGAGAAGCAAGCTTCTCGCTGACCAGGGAGCTTGATTCCAGGATCCTGGGCTGAGCTGAAGGCAGATGCTTAACAACTGAGCCAACCAGGAGCCCCTCATTTTTCTTTTCAACTGAAGGATTACTCATAAAATAAAAAGCTATAAGTAACCACAGATAAAATGTGACTATTGTGGTTTTTCAAAGATTTTCTCCTTAATTTTCTTTTGTAATAAGTACTGTTTGCTGAAAATAATACAGGTAATCAAAGGTTACTATAAACTCTCTTCTAAACTATTGGGGAGAAAAAAACAATACCTTACTCATCTGGCAAAACCTGTAGGAATACAGGTCTGTATATTGACACGTGTCAACCTGGAATAGTGTAAAAGTGATTTATTTTGATTACTTAGCAGTAAATAATGTCATTTTGGACAGCCAAAAACTATAGCCACATTTGTATGACCTTGAATATAATCTAATCTCCCATTTTTCACATGACAGTCAGAATATACTTGTTCTATATATAAGCTGATATGCAAATGTAAACCATGAAGGTAAAACAAAAGATCATCCTTAATTTGAAATATGGTAACATTTCCCATTGTCAAAAGGAAGGTGATTTATTACAGAGAGAAGATTCAAGGTGGAAGACACCACAAATTGTATGATTTCTTTCCAACTAAATCATCACTGTCACTCTCGCTCTAATTACAGGTTTCTAATTAATAGTCCCTGTAGTTACTAAGCATAAGTGATTAATAAAAATGTATCAGTGATCATTGAAATCTGTCAACCACACTCAAAAGAAGTGGGGCAGCCAAGAACCTTACTTTTTTTTTTTTTTTTTCCATTTTATAACATTGTTTTTTAAGCCTCACAAATTTGTACAGATAACCAGAATGGAAAGAAGTGAGGTTACAGTTGAGGAAAAGAAGAGGTTAAGGCTCTTAACATTAAACAAACCAATTTCTTTCTTTCTTTTTTTTTTTTTTTAAGGAGTCCAATGCAGGGGGCTCATGACCCTGAAATCAAGATCTGAATGGAGATCAAAAGTTGGATGCTTAACCCAGTGAGTCCCCCAGGCACCACTAAACAAACTGCTTTCTTAATCATGAGACTAATATATCCTTTTGTATATTTATGTGTGTTTCATTTTACATTTTTCTGGGATATAAAGGGCTTAAAATTTATTTAGATATTTATTTACATTTTGTATTTTTAGGGGTTTGGAAATGCATTTTAATTCTCTGCTCATTTTTTTAATTGAGATATGACTAACATACAAAAAGCTGTAGATAAATAATGTATACAATTTGATGTGCTAATATAGTTTTATAATAAAAAATTGTGGCAGTATCTATTTCAATGTATTATCGATGACTTTTTTCAAAATAATTTGACAGGTGGTAAAGAAGGAAATTAGTGTCTGGCAGATTTTAAGAAAGAACATATGAAAATAGTTATACTAAAGGATTATTCTAAAACTTATCATTCAAAGAATGACTTTTAAAAGGCAGCCAATCAATTAGAGGAAAAAACTAAGCAAGCGTTGGAGATAATTAGAAACAAAGAGAAGCAAGGGAATAAAGAACCCATCAGGATACTCAAATTTAACTAATGGGTGGAAAGGGAGCTCACTAACGCCCACCCAGTGCTGCATAATATACTCCCAAGTCCTCTAACCGGGCAGATGAGCCTCTTCAACCAAGAGTATAACTCCACAAGGGAAAACACTCCAAAGTAAATGAGAAAGGAAGGGGACATGCCCACAAGACTAGCCAAAGCAGCCATGTGAAATCAGGCAGTCAAGGAAGTAACAGTGAAAGCAAGTTCATCTCTGCATTTGATTTTTTTATATTCCCCTCCTAAGGGAAAGCATTTTAACTGAGGAAGAGATTGCCAAGTACAAAACACAGTGGGAGAAAAAGTCAGAAACTGCCAAAGAAGACAGGTTCATTTCTGATAGAGGCCAGCACTTACACATAAGGACTTTAAAATTCAACAACGACAGTAAACATATAACTATGAAAGTAACAGAAAATTATCGATTTCTTAGAAAAACTCAAGATTTTAGAGCATAAGTGCCATTTTAGTGGACCTGCTAAGCATTCTCTGCAGGGTCCTGTAATAACATGTCTCTCTATAATATCGATACTTGCCTGCCTTCCTTTCTAAACTAACTTACCTGCTTAAATAAGAGACTGTATTCTAGTCCTCATGGTATTCCACACCCTATCAAAGTACTTGGCAACTGTTAAGTGCTCAATAGATGTCTGATAAATAAAATAAACACACTTTTTCAGAACCTATGTATCAATTGACCATGTGACTTTTCCATTTGGATACCTAATAAACTTTCCAAAAAAAGTTCTTAGTTTTCTTCACATGCCTGTATTTGCCTGGTTCTCCTCTTCCCATTTTCATAAATGACAGCATTATCTATGCAGTTGTTCAAACTGAAATGGACAAGTTACTATGTACCCTCACCCCTTACATTTGTTGCCCAACCCTGTTGACTCCACCTCTAAAATGTACCTCAAATCTGTCTACCTTTCTCCCTCTCCACATTACGACCCTCACCCAAGCACCCAACATTTTGGCCAAGATCACTGTAAGAGTCTCCCAGTGGTCTCCCTGCTTCCACCCCTACTCCACTGAACTTCATTTTCCTCTATACAGTGCAGTTTTGAAACCATGAATCAAATCTTTGTCTGTTCTTCTCAGCTTAAAACCCTTTAAAGCATTCAAAAAAGAATGCCTCACCGTGGCTTACAAGAACTTACATGATGTCCCCTGGCTATCTGTTCAAGTCTGTATTGTACCACTTTTTTGCTTGCCCACTACCCTTCAGTCATCTGTTCTCCTTTCTAATTTTCAAACACACCAAGCACACTTTCACCTTCACGCCTCTGTACTGTTTCCTCTCCTGAAATGCTCTTTCCCCATCTTCCAACAGCTGGCTTCTTCTTGTCACTCAAATGTCACTTTAAATGCCACCTCCTCAGAGAAATTTTTAGCTGAACACCCAATCTAAAGTAGCTACCCAGACCAATCAACCAATTTTAACTATCTAAATGGCATTATTAGTTCGTGATATTTTTATTTATTATCTGTCATCTCTCCCATAATTAGAAGTACAAAAGATTTATCTATCTTATGTCAGAGGTCTTCAAGATCATCCCCAGGTTCAATGATTCTCTAAAAGAACTCAGAGGACTCAGCCTATAGTTGTAGTCACACTTATAATTTATTACAGTGGAAACAAAGCAAAACTGGCAAAGGGAAAAGGCACACTGGATGAAGTCTAGAGGAGACCAGGTGCAAACTTTCCAGAGTCCTCTCCCAGCAACAAATTATTACCAAACGTGTGAAAAGTTGTCTACCAGAAAAGCTCATTAGAGAGGTTTTTATTGGGGCTGATCACGTAAGTGCCCTCTGCCCAGCATGTACCAAAATTCCAGAATCCAGAAGGAAAGTAGGTGTTCAGCATAAACCATATTGTTAGTAGAAATAGTGTGGGCACAGTGAGCCACTCTACGCAGTTAGGGAAAAGTGGGAACCCTCTCAAAATCTGTTTCCCAGTACCAGCCAAGGGCTGACCTTGCAAATAGCCTTTTCTGAGGATAGCAGTCTGAAGCCTGCTATGTTAAGTCTGTTCTACACACGTATTCACCCCTGGATCACCTATCCATCCATTAACAGATTTTAAAAACAAAAATATGTTGTTCTTCACTGAGTCTAACATTTCAAAGATATTTCCATCTATCACATAAATATTTACTTAACACTTGCCACATACTAGGCAATAGGAACTCAAAAAAGAATAAAATACCATCTGCCCCTTAGGAACTCACACTCTGGAAGGTGAGAGAAATGAATTTAAAAGACCATATTTATAATATGGTATTTTAAGAATTATTAGAATGGTATGTTCAAAGTATCATTAGAATAAGATGATAGAAAGACTAATGCCGCCTTAGTGCGTAAGGGAAGACTTCCAGAAAAAACAGAGAGAGAAGAAAGGTCCTACTTTAGCTGGAAGTGGTCAAGGTACCTCTAAAGAGGTAACACCTAAGCCTTGAGCTGAGATCTAAATGATATGGAAAGGGCACCCAGGTGGCTCTGTCGGTTAAGCCTCCACATTTGGCTCAAGATATAATCTCTGGATCCTGGGATTGAGCCTCAGTGGGGAGTCTGCTTGTCCCTCTCCCTCTGCCACGCCCCCTGCTTGTGTTCTCTCACTCTCAGTCTCTCTCAAATAAACAAAATCTTCATTAAAGAAATAAGAATGAATGATACAGAAAAGGCAGCAAGCAGAAATCCTAATGAAAGTACCTTCCAAACAAAGAACAACATATGCAATGGCACAGAGAAAGGTCAATTTGAAGGGAGGCTCTATAGAATATAGTATACACTCAATAAACAGTAGCTATTATTACATCATGTCCTCGTCATATATTGAGAAACAGATTATTTAAGAGATTAGATATATCGAGCCCATAACACTTAGCAGTTATATCTTATTTATAGCCACCCTACCCATTTACCAAAAAAAAAAAAAAAAAAATACTTGAGAGAGGTTAAAAACAGACACAAGTAAATGAAGCAAACATGAATTAATCAAGTATTGATTCATTCAAATATTTATTAAGCGCTCACTAGATGGCCAACCTTAAAAATATGAAATAGACATGCTCCCTGACTTTGAGGAATTTATGTTCTAGCAGAAAAAAAGAAAATGGATATAGATATATAACAACAGAGCAGATTAGATGCTACAACTGTAGCAAGAATAGAAAAGTCAAAGGCTGGAGGGGGGTAGAGAAAAGGCCTTACATCAGAACACCAAAGCAAAAACACACAACAGGTAAATGAAAAACTAAGCTTTAACCTTCTCCACAGACAAGAATGAGAAAATGAAGGGTTGGGTGCCTGAGTGGCTCAACTGCTTAATGTCTGACTCTTCCATTCAGATCATGATTGCAGAGTCCTGGGATCAAGCCCTCCTAAGGGCTCTGTGCTCAGTGTAGAGCCTGCTTAGGATTTCCCTCCCTCTCCCGCAGCCCCTCCTTGTGTGCTCTCTTTCTCCTTCTCTCCCAAATAAATAAATAAACCTTTAAAAAAAAAAAAAAGAAGAAAAACAGTTACATGCACAACTGTTATTGATAAAAGCTGAAAAAATACTTAGATACCTTTTCCCAACTTGTGTGGTCAATCGCCTAAATCTTTACAAAAAATACTCTGAAAAACACAATAAATCATGTCCAAGAAGACACTTTTACCATAACTACAGAAATATCTCTTGTACCAACCTTTGATTAAAGCAGAAAATACAAAATTAGAATGACCTAAACGGCTCCATCACCCAGCCTCTATATTCTCTCTAATCTCATACTGTATCATTTCCCACCCTTATAAAAGAATATATTTTACCACACACACAATGCTGTTTTTCCATCATCTTATGTTTCCCTCTGCCTGGAAGGTCTCCCTTACCAGGAATCCAAATATTTCTAGCTAAATAATGTGCCTTAGTCAAGACAGAGCTCATAGGCACAATTTCCAGAAAGTCTTCTTTGAATCTTCAGGCCAAACTTTTTTTAGGCAGCTCACATTATACCCCATTCATATCTTATCACTGCATTTACTACCTATTACTATCTATTTATGGGTCTTTTTCTTCAACTAGACTAAAAGCTGCTGAAGGATAAGGGTCATGTCTTATTTATTTTTGTGTCTACAGCACATAACAAAGTAGTGAGTGCCCACTAAAAGTTTGTTAAAACTTTATAATTTTAATAAAACCTGCCCAATAACACACTTAATTTACAGATGGCCTTCTAATGATCTGAACTGATTTAGTAATCACATTTGAAAAATCTAAAAGAATAAATCACAAATATTTTCTTTAAAGCAGATATCCTGAATACCAACTGTCTACATTTACATTTTTTAGTCTATAGTGTAGACTCTTCAAATCTGAGATCATCAGTAAGTCTGCACTGTGAATAAGATATATTTGCTCTGCATACTTCTTAGGTGAATGGGTGGCAAAAAATATTGCATTACAAACGTCAAAGAGTGTTCATGTATGCCCACTTGGACTGAGGGCCCCTGAATCTCAGCACAGGCATCTTCTATAATCAGTGGTTCTCAACTCTCTACCACTTTTATATATCATTTGCATATGTAGCCCATTCTCATAAGTGACATTTCTCAATGGACACAGTAAATTCTCAACTGAAGAACACACCTCTAGAATAACAAGGTGCTCCGTCCCATATAACAAGAATTATTGTTCTGGGGGCGCCTGGGTGGCTCAGTGGGTTAAAGCCTCTGCCTTCGGCTCAGGTCATGATCTCAGGGTCCTGGGATCGAGCCCCGCATCGGGCTCTCTGCTCAGTGGGGAGCCTGCTTCCCCCTCTGCCTACTTGTGATCTCTCTCTCTCTCTGTCAAATAAATAAATAAAATCTTTCAAAAAAATAAATTTAAAAAAGGAATTAATGTTCTTCCCCCCACCACCACCCTCTCTCCATGACTAGGGCTCTCTCCCCTCCATGACACCTCTGATCCGTTTCTCCCCCAGATCACATCTCCACACCTCCTACCTTCCACCATGTGGCCTCTTCTCTCCCTCCAGTTATGCAGTTTGTTCTGTCAGTCCTCAGAACAATTTCTTGGGTATTCAGAATGACTTGATATTTATCTAGCTGTGTTCAAGAAACAAGGCAAACCTAGGTTCCACCTACTACTCCACATCTTATCTCCTCTATCTTGCATTTATTTTACACATACCTCTTTCTACCTCTAGACTGCAAACTCCTTGAAGATAAGTACTGGGCCTAAGCATTTAGTACTGTGCCTTGTACATAACAGGCTTTAAATATAATTGAATGTAGGATGAATAGAAGAAAGGAATCTGGAAAGGGAGGGTAAGTGGGACATGCAAAGCTGGGGAATGGTAGAGGCAAGTAAGAGAAAATCAGCACTGCAGAGTCATAAAGATTATGGGGGGGAGAGATGATTACAAAAGCCAGGTAATCCTGAAGAGACTGGTAAAGTCTAAAACCTTTATTTCTCTGATGTAAAATTTATTTGTGGTTTTGGTACAAAGAGAAAGGACAAATTCAAGCTCTAATTATCTAAAGCCAAATTTCTGAGTTTTTTAAAACAAACTTTCTGTATTTTTTTTTTAAAGATTTATTTGACAGAGAGAGAGAGAGATCACAAGTAGGCAGAGAGGCAAGCAGAGAGAAAGGGGGAGGCAGGCTCCCCGCTGAGCAGAGAGCCCCAATGTGGGGCTCGATCCCAGGACCCTGAGATCATGACCTGAGCCTAAGGCAGAGGCTTTAACCCACTGAGCCACCCAGGTGCCCCAAACTTTCTGTATTTTTAAAATACCCCTCAAAGGGCAGCTGGGTGGCTCAGTTGATTAAGCATCCAACTGTTGATTTTGGCTCAGGTCACGATCTGACGATCAAGAGACTGAGCCCTGAGTCAGGCTCCCTGCTGGGCGTGGAACCTGCTTAAGATTCTCTCTCCCTCTCCCGTTGTCCCTCGGACCACATGTGCTCTTTCAAAAAATAAAAATAAAATACCCCTCAAAATATTTTAATGTGCTCAAATGAGTACCACTTAGAATTTTTATCAACTAATTCGCCTATCTCTATAGTATCATGAAAACAGTAACAGTACAATATTGTGTAGTCTTTCTGCTGACATACATTTTGCAAATATTTACTCTAGCCCCAAAATTAAAGCCAGTGTGATATTTTCAGCACTAAGTTTTCAAAAGCTCAGCCTTCTTCCTGTAGTTATAAGAGATCTGAGTCATTCAGCTCCCAATGCCATATTCAAATCATTAGAACACCACATCCCCCTGGTGTGACAAGAGCCATAATCTCTCCAACTGAAAAATTAAGCCCTCTCCTTACTGATACTAACTGCTGCTAAAGGAATGGCATATAAATTACTTTTATAATCTTTCTGCAAATAGTTAATAAGCTCTCACAGTCCTGCTTCAGCTAAAGGAATTAATTGTTTACACGATGCAATTACAAAGTATCAGGAGCCTAGATTCTGGTCCTAACACTGTCACTTTTTCCCAAAGTCTCAGTTTCCAGAACTACAAATGAGAGAGTTTAGTATAACTAAATTCAAATAACATTTATTGAGTGCATTCTCTGAGCAAGTATATAATGCCTAACTTGCTGCCAGTCTCGCAAATTTAAATATTTTAGTGATTTGAGGTCATTAAAATTTTCCTGTTTGTAATAGATTGAATAAAGAGAACCGAATAGTTACCACCTTTCTCCTCAAGTCTTTTCCTCAGACACTTACCTCCCCAAGCCCTGTCCACAGCCATGCACTTGCCGGGCGGGGTGGGGGGTGGGGGGGTTGGTGGTCACGACTGCTATGAGTTTCTGGCTTCAACCCAAACCCAGCATGAGGCTGATAAACAAGAGGAGTATGTCATACTCTGCCCTCCCCTGTAATGAGGGCAGTGCCTGAGGAGGAAAAGGGAGATTCAAGCAGGCCTTAGCCTGAAAAAGAAAGAAAACATTGTAGCAAGAAAAATATTCACAAACTGTGCGACCTTGACAAACTGCTTAACCTCTCTACCTTTAATTTTTCTATACTAAAAAATGGATAAAATACTACCGTATTGGGCTGGTGTGAGAATGAAATGTATAATTCACATAGTTTTTCACTAGAAAGTGGAATTAACTGCCTTGTGAATCAGTGACCCAATGCGTTCCCACAGAAACCAGTTTACTTGCCAAGCATTCAGGGAATTAGGCCCTCTCTACTTCAGGAGAGGCAGGCAGTAGATGACCCGAGGGTCTCTTCTAATTCAAAGATTGACGGAAAGCATGTAGCTGTATCAACATCACCAGGGTGTGTGAATGATCACACCCAGACAGATGGTCACTATAGTATTTTAGTCTGAATCCTCATCATTAAATTGGCAGGAAAAGTAGATTCAGTGGCCACACTAACCCTCCCAGACACAAGGACTCTGAAGTAGGCTGTGCATGACTACAGACCATCTACTACTTACCTATGGGAACAAAAGTCCAGAGACTAGAGAGGGCTCACTTCACAACATGGAGAACATCCAAAAAGTGCTGATGATAGCTTCAGGTATGTATAAATGTTTAATAAAAGTTAACTTCTATTATTACTATTATCACATCATGGAGGCAGTAAACATTAAGACTGATAGATAATACCCCCTTACGGGTGAAAATATGAAATAAAGGGTGCTCAGATACAGTACTTTAAGGAATATAAAGCTGTAGTCTTTCTAGAGAGTGATTTAGCACTACCTATCAAAAACCAGATTGTGCACACCACACTAATATCTAGAAATCTGCATTTGTGCTTCAGGATATATATACAAGGGCCACCATTCTTTACAATATCCATAATGGCAAAAAAGAAAAAAATAGAAATTGCTTTTAGAACCTTCAAAAGAGAACTGGAAAAGTAAATTACGCTATATCCACGCCACAGAATATTATGCAATTAAAAAGAGCAAGAAATAGCTTAACATAGTATCATAATAGATAGATTGTTTAATGAGAAAAGCAAGTTGCCAAACAGGATATGCAAAATATTCCTTTTGGAAAAAAATCTAAACCATTAAATGATTTCTCCTAGAGAATCAGAATTGGTGGGCAGTCAGGGTCTACTTTATATTTATTTAAAATTTTTAACAATAAAAGAGAGAACAGAAATTCCATGTATTTCTGTGTTTTTTCTGTTTTCTAAGTAATACAAAGTTGCTTATTTTCCCAAATAATAAATCAGTGACTGGCTTTACACAAACAATTTTTCAGTAGTCCTGTTAATTTATTTAACTGTCTTAAAAATTTGATTAAATGATTTTCAAAAACCAGTCAAAAACCATGTTAGTTGATTCATATAGGAGGTAAAATTTAAATGACAAACATCAACAACATTTGCTAGAAAGAAGTTTATCTCAGAGAAAATCCACTTGGGGTTTTTTTTTTTTTACATTTAAATCATTTGCCAATAATAATTATTATTTTAAGAACTTTAGACTGTTTCTAACCACTATCTTTATTCAGCTATCATTTAAAATATTGTCATATTAAGCTGCAGCCATTGTGAATAAATATTCTTATCTTCCCCTTAGCATACTAGATCTAGACAAACTTTTCAAACACAGGCTTTCCTAAGCTACTTAGAAAATATAATTACACGTAAAAATGTAGAAAGATAAATAAAATCAAGTAAAATTTCTATAAAAACTGTGTGGCATTTAGCTAGTTGCAGTGACCCTTCAAGTACAAAGTTCACTCATCTGTCATTTAAAGGTCAGCCCTACTATCAAAAAAAAATTTATAGGATTAAATTAAGCCTTCCAATCTCCAGAAAAGTACCAGTATATAACTTAATTTATTTTTCTTTTTTAAGATTTTATTTATTGACAGAGAGAAACACAGCGAGAGAAGGAACACAAGCAGGGGGAATGGTAGCTGGAGAAGCAGGCTTCCTGCCCAGCAGGGAGCCCGATGCGGGGCTCGATCCCAGGACCCTGGGATCATGACCTGAGCTGAAGGCAGACGCCTAACGACTGAGCCACCCAGGCGCCCCAATATATAATTTAATTTAGAATATAATTGCTTTGCATGTAAATATGTGAGATCCTTGTACATTTGAAACATACTTCATTAAAACAGAACAAAACCTAAACTACTCAGGTGATAAGGTAATTACTTTGCTTAAAAAGAAATATCAAGAATGAAATTCTATTGTTAACTTAAAACTTTAGATACCAAAGATTCTCCCTAAATTCCCAATTACTCTATGAATTAAGTATGAGAAAGGGATTTCAAGGGCAAAGAAGGGCGAAATCCCATCTCAGGTAAACTTTAGGAATTTCAAATGAAAACATCTTTGTATGTAATAGGAACTCAGAGTAATAAGAAACATAAGAGCTCAAGTTTTCATGTAAACTGGTATAGCACTAGCCTTGGTGCTACATCTAACAATTCTGCATAACCAAATTTTCTTGAATTCAGCCTCCCTCTTAATTTCTAATATTCTTTCTTATCCAAATCTTCATCCTATTATATAATATTTACAGAAAGTGTTCCAAGGAAAATTACAAAGGCAGAATTTTGACAATGTCTCTAATATAAATTATATAATACTAATTTTCATCGTCATCTTTCAAGAAGTTTGACATGAAGTGAGGCAAAGAGGCATCACATTAACTGACATTCGGGAGAATTTGGGGGTTGGGAAATGTGAACCTTTTATCACACCAAAGTTAGAAAAATGATGAAAGATAGCCACATGCATTTTGGAATAATATGAAAATAGCACCAAATGAAAGAAGAACTAGGATAACTTTCTACAGGGGTGCTAGTTAATTCAAACTATTTTCTAACTTCTGAAAGGACTATTTTTAATAAATTAGAAAGAATATAGAAAGGGAGACATAATCACTTAATTCTTGATACTATATCATTACATTAATAATGTTTCAGTTAAGGTAATTGGTATACCTACAAAGTACTAAACGAACCAAAACTGACCCCAGCATGAAAACGAAACAAAAAACACCCTCCAAATAAAACCCTAAGAAAAACCACACCTATAAAAGTTTAATAACCAAAGCATTTAAAAATACACACTTAAACTCTTTTCTAAAAGCATGCAGTACAGAAATTCACAACTCACATTTACTATAATCACAATCTTATCCTTACTATAAAGCTAAAACTTTAAGTTCATGTACTATATTTATATTAAAAAAATCTTTTGAGTAAAATTATCTTCAAGACTGATTTTCTAACCAAAGATCCTGTACTATATTAATGCCAAGTATCAGTCTTCCCTGAAAAGAGCTTATATAACAATTTAGAAAATATTTTTATGATATATCAAAATGCACTTTTTCTATTAGAATATCCATTTATGCTAACTTGAAGTAAATACACACTTGGGACTTGCCAAAACAACCAAGAGTTGTATTAAGCTGTACCTTAAATACTAACAAATTGTTTAGGCTCACTTAAATAACCAAATGAGAAAGATGGGTGCTTTCCATCACACCTATATGATGGAACAGTAACTCCACAAGTTTTTCTTCATGCTACTTCTCATACTTCCTTTCAAATATATCTTCTATTAATAACAACCTCAGTTCATGAATTTTGAGTTGCTCCACTTAAGGTCATTTCAAAATGAAAAAAAAAAAATCCATTTTTTACATACTTCTCATTAGAAATACATTAAAACTTTATTATAACATTCTACTCGTGGTAAAAAAAAATGTGTAAGAACAGTTTATGTTGGAGTACTTATAATAGGAAGGGCATCTATTATGTAACAAATGCAACTAACAAAAAGCTTTAACTAAAATGTGGCCCCAGTTATGTATACAAAAGAAAGCATAGTAATAACAGTATATTTTACAGAATTTTAGGAATTACATAAAATATACATATTGATAAATATGCGTGACTGTCAGAGTTGGCCACCTTTTTTGTAAGGTCCAAACAGTAAATATTTTCAGCTCTATCATATGTTCTTCTCTTTCCTCTTCTTTCTTTTTATTTTTGGAGGGGGGAGTTGGTTGGGAAAAGATGTTGTTATTACAACACTTTAAAAATATAAAAACCATTCTTAACTCAGAAGCTGTTACAACGAAACCAGACTACGGCTAGTTTGGCCACAGTGTGCCAAACCCAGGAAACTTGCAGAACAACCATTCATTTCTATTTGCTTCAAAACATTAAAGATGATTTTTTTTTCAAATGTCCAATACATTTTTCAAAAAAAAATCCTTTTTCTGAAAAGTGAGTATATACTTACTATAAATATAAAAGACTAGACTATATATTGTACAATTTAAAGATAATAGAAATCAGTCCCATCCACATTAAATATGTTAAAATCAGATTTCTATCTGCCAAATTAAAGAATCTTATCACTTAAAAAAAAAAGTACTAGATTCCAGTTAAGGACAAGTCAATAAACTTGCCAGACACAAAAATACTGATGCAGGAAATGATTACAATGTATTCTTTGTCAACCTGAAAGATTAATTACTCTTTAACATGGCATCAATTTTTTTTTTTTTTGGTAGAAGACATCCAGTCTAGAAATTTGAGAATGTAGTTTATTCTCTATTGAATGCTAGATTTTCATTCTTTAGAGGCACTATATTTTAAAACATAAAAATTACTGTATGGTTGAGGTGTAATAAGATTAGATTCAATAGACTGTAATCATGAATTAAATGCCACAATTTTGTATTTTAGGTTTTTAAATGAAATACAAATCAAGGGGAAGAAATCAATACTAAATCCTTAAGTTCAGATGATATGGGACCAAATCATACTCAAGCATCCAATGGTTAGATTGCAGTTGTTTTTTTGAAACAGCACTGGTTCTCTGTAGGGGAAAACATCAAGAGTCCAAATGACAATCTTAATTAATCTCACAACACTTAAAATCTAAGCCACACATTTAGCACTTGATTACTCTGGGTGGAATGCAATACACACTGTGATGTTTCATTGTATTACTTAGTTCCTGCAATGATTTAAAATGCTTATTCCCACATAAAACATAAGGAAGTATAGCTTTAAAGTAAGTCCTTCCAAGGAACCAATCATGATGCTAAAAATATGTATTTACACAAATATTTCTGAAATGGATGAAATTAATATACAAATGTGCTTTCTTCCAGGGCAAGCTAACCCAGCACTGAGTCTCTGAATATGGCAATTAAACACGGGTATGACTCATCACCTTTTCCTGTCAATTTTTTCCCTGAAATCAGTCATTTTCTATTTCCAGGATCAGCACCCTTGTTCAGGCTTTCTCTCTTCAAATTAGAGATATAATCACAGGTTCTTCACTGTTCCTAACTGCATTTTACATAGCTTACTGCCCACTTAATTCTCCTAACTCAAATCTTTGCTCATGCCATGCCCTCGCTCAAAATCCCTCAATGATTCTCCATGGCTTCATAAAGTTGAAGTCCACATTGTTCAGTGTTTTCAGTGAGGACCTCTAAAGTCTGTTCCCCATCTGGCTCTCCACCCTCACACTCCCTGTCTCACAGGCGCACTGCAGACTCTGCATGCATCTATACTTCCTCTTTTCACAGATGTCAAAATGCTACGCTTCCTACTTTCTACTCTTCCAAATCCCACTAACTCAATCAAAGTTTCCCTGACTTAATCACCTGAAAGTGAGGTAAAGTACCATTTACTGGTGACCCACTGTGCTGAAATCTCTGATAGGCCCAGCCAAGGACAGATACAAGTATGAATAATAAAGACTCAAGCTTGTTATAAGGAATTTACAGCCAAGTAAGGAAGAGAAGACACATGTAACTGTAATTTAACAGAATATCATAAATGTTATTAAAGATAGATAAGCAAAATTATAGTGGACTTCTATATTCAAGGAACAACAGATCACTTCTGACTGGAGATAAGTGACAAAGAAAATGGCATTTAAACTGATAGCTGAATCCTAGCTTCAACAGGCAGAGATGAAGTTTTTCACAAGTAATGGAAATGGCTTGAGAGAAGACACTGGAAACCTATACCAATAAATGCTCGTATTACTCATTTGGCAATTCATCAGGTACTCTTTGGAAGAGCTGCTTAGATCATTTTTTTATTCAGCCAATACTGCATATATTTATGTTCTAGGGTCTAGTCTAATAGGAGAAATGAGATATAAACTTATAAAGTGAGGGAAACAAAAGTACCTATCTTGCATTGTTACAGTGACAAGTGAGATAGATAACATGTATGCAAAAGTGGCTGTTACTGAACAGATGCTTAAAAAAAGACAGGTTTGCTTTGTTTTTGACCCATGTCTCTCTGTGATAAGCAGTTCTAAGACTGCTCCAGGGATTCTTGCCTCCTGGGGTACACACCCTGCAAAATCCCTACCCTTGAGTGTAGGTAGAATGTATAAATATGATGGCTGTGACTAGGTTTTGTCATAAGGCAAAGGGGAAGGGATTCTGCAGATATAAGGTTCCCAACCAGTCTGACTTTGAATTAATCAAAGTGAGACTATCAAGGTGAGCCTAACCTAATCAGGTAAGTGCTTCAAAGAGGGCTTGGGCCTTCCCTTACAGTAGATTCTCCTGCTGGCTTTGAAGAAGCAAGCCACGAGAAGTCCTACAGCTGCAGGAAAATTAATTCAGCCAACAATCACTTGAGCTTGGAAGAGAACTGCAAGCCTCAGATGAGACCTAACTGAAACTCTGGACTGCAGTCTTGGGAGGCCCTGAGCAAAGAATCCAGTTAAGCCATGCCCAGACTCTTGAACTACGAGGAAAATGCGAGCTAATAAATGTGTGTTGTTTTAAGATACTAAATATTTTGGTGACCTGTTATGGAGCAAACAGAAACTAACACACCCTTCCCCTCCACTTTCTCTGAAATACCTTCCCTAATCAAATATATATTTTAATCACTTTGTTAAAATAGATAATTTAAAATGCAAGAATAAAATATTATAAAGTCCTTTTCTCCCTCCCTCCCTCCCTCTCCCCCTCCTTCTCTCTCTCACACACACACACAAATTTTATAAATAAAGTATCTGACTGCTAAAGAAATAGTATCTAATGTGCCAAGATTGTTTTATTGGAACATATTTTGCTCATCTACAAGATGTATGATAAAGTAATAGGGTGGACTTTTTAGGGATGATATGAGGACTAAATGGTCAATATAAGCAGGCTACTTAAATTCTTGCTACTGAAAGTGTGGTGTGGAATCTGGTAGGACATTCTTTTAGAAATGCAGATCAGGTCCCATCCCAGATGTAAGAAACTAGACTTCACTTCAGTAAGATAACCGGGCAACGTATGTGTACATTTCAAGTTTGAGCAGTTCTTCAGCTGGTGCTCTGCCACACATGAAGTGCTATACGATCAACACACTTTCTTTCCTATCTTCTTCTCATTTGAATATAAAAAAGTTTCATCTGCAAACTGGTTTCTATAGTAAAAGCTCTTTGTGATTGCCTTTTCTCTAATCAGACTATGAATTAAGAAATTAGAAGAAAATAAGCCTCTGACTGAACTGGAGACTACTTTGATCTTTAGTTACAATGAGTTAGGGACAGTGTTAGGCAGCTAACAGTCACTTAAAGCACGGGGGAATTTTTTTTTAGATAGCATTTTAACCAATCCATATATAAAAACTGCAGATTATACTGAACATAAAAACTGCAGATTATACTGTACAACCAGGAGAGAAGCTTACCTAATATTACTGTGACTCTCATCTTCTACAATTACTTAGGCATGTGTCTTCAAGGAAATCATATTGTATTTGTCATCTTTTGCCTTAACAGAACTTACTACCCATGTTACAAGTAACTAAATACAAGTTTCAGGTCAACAAAATGAAGCAAGTTTGAAATAGAGATGAAGCAAAACAAGGGCACCTCAAGTTTCAAAAGCAGGAGCAATTCAGAATGCGTAGGAGTGCCTAAAGGTGATAAGGTAATTTTCAAATATGATGTTGCATTGATGAACTGAACTTTCTGTTAAGATTCCTCTGCATTCAAATCAATACCCTTAAACACACTTCATTTTTTAATCAGCATTTGAAAAAATGCAAAGATACCTTAATTCATTTTACTTTAGATCTTTCACAGGAAATTAAGAGCAATTTTGGTCCTTTTAAATCTGTATCCCTTTTTAGTTAAATTACAGGCTAAGGTAAGACAATTTAGAGTGACTTGAACTTCCACTTTTGCTTTGACAGGCAAATTGTTGAAAATAATTAAATAAAAGAATACTCCAATTCCCCCCAGCAGGAAAACATTTCTATGCCACCTCCAGCTCTAACTTTTGATGTCTGCGTTGACAGAAATGTCAATTACAGAACTAATAATAAAGTATATTGAAAATGTATGAAATGCCTGATCTATAAAAAAAAAAAGTATTACTTCCTACTCTGTGATTTTTGTAGCTTTTTAAATATAGGTGATGGCTAACAGAACTTCAAAAGATGAGGTGACATCTGAAAAATCATTAAGAACAGAAGTGAAAAATTTTTTAAAAATCAGAAATCTGATGACTTGTTCTTCAGACCATATACATAAGGAACAGAAACTGAAAATTTTTTTGTTTTTCATATTTTCAAATGCAATCCCAAAAGGTTGCATATGTTTTTCTAATCTTTCTCAACATTCATTTTGAGGCAATATAAAAGGAGAAACATTTATTATATCTATTATAATAAATATATTTACTTTAAATGATTTGTTTATTTATTATTATCCTTCCTATTTCCTGAGCAGGCAAGATCTCAATGAGATGGTGGCAGCTGAAGAAAAATCAGAATGAGGGGAGGAAGGGAACCACGCAGCAACCTAAGAACAAGGGTTCCAGCCAGCCGCCACAGCAAGAGCTCCAGCCCAAGGCAAGCATACACCTGATGTGTCTGAAGAATAGCAAAAGGACAGGTGTGGCATTTGTGAGGGAGGAAGTGTCAGGGATTTGAGGTCAGAAAGGTAAAAATCAGAGAGCAAGACTGCATTCAACCTTGTAAGCCTTGGTAAAAAGAAAGTCTGGCTGAGTGAAATGAGAAGCCAACAGAGGATGTTAAGGGGAGAAGTAAAGTAATCTGACAAATTTCAAAAGGATGTGTATGGCCAGTGTGTGGAACATGGACCGGGGTGGTAGGGCCATGGATGAAAGGTGAGAAACCATTTAGGAACAATGGCAATAATCCAGTACAAGGAATGATCAAGTCAGAAAGAGGTTAGATTCTGGATTCCGAGATTTGGAGCCTGGGACCTGCCACGTGCTGACAGGGGAAGAAGACTAAAGGCTTGTTCCTTCAGCTATTTACTCCACTTGGAACATAGCTGCTCTCCATTGAATAAAAAAGAAAAACAAAACCATTTTGGAGATGGAACTCTGGAAACAGGACTCAGTCATACACACGCAAGGCCTCAGGTCCAGCATGGAAATGTGACTGGGGCTCTCTGGTCTCTCCTGAGTGCATGCACAGCCTTACACACACAGTCTTCTAGACCACCAGTCATAGGTACAATCTTATGAAGGCCCACCTATTCCTTAAATCTTGTTCAAATTCTGGCCAATCTATGGCTTTCCCCAACCAGAATTATGACCTCATGCTATTAACAACATTGATCTTCCCATCTTTTTGCCACAGAAATCACTGTTTCCATCAACATTCCAGAAATATGAATGTTGTTCATTTCTGAACATTTTGTTTCTATGTTTGCTGCAAATCAAGTAAACCCCTTCCAGCAGCTAAAGCAAAGCTACTGATTTTCCTTCTTTCCTCTTCTATTGAAGTATAGTTGACACACAACACTGCATTAGTTTCAGGTGTACAAGACAGTAATTCGACAACTTCGTATGCTATGCGGCACTCACCACAAGTGCAGCTACAGTCTGTCACCATACAATGCTGTCATTAGACCACTGACTATACTCCCCATGCTGTATGTAACTTTCATCCCCGTGACTTATTTATTCCACAACAAGAACCCTGTATCTCCCAATTCCCTTCACTCATTTTGCCCATCTCCCTCACTCCCTCCCTTCTGGCAACCCAAATTCATTCACTGTTATTTATGGAACTGTTTTGGCAAAGCTCCTAATTTTCAAAGCTTGCCCCACCCTTGTAAAACTACCATGACAATAAGCCAGTGGTGGGGAATGAGCAGAATGGGAACAGCCTCAGGGACGAAAATACAGATTGTTCTCTGAGTTCAGTAGTTTTTCTTGAATAGATGCTTCTCCATTTTTTATATAATTTGTCACTTTCCCAAGTCCTGAACTGGCTGGTTTTTAACAATTTTATTGACTTTTATCATTGCTTTTTGATAAGTGGATTTACCAAGCTCCTTACTGAGGCCTTCTGCATTAAATATTTTTTAAATGTAATATGCCTGACCAACCTAGTAAAAAAAATGTCACAAAATATTTTGAAAATCTCTAAGTATAGAAACTGCCAGTACGCTAAAATTACTATTTTCTTTTGACTGTTAATGTGCCTTTGTTGAAGAGCTTACTCAGGTGGACTTAAGTGGAAAATGCCTCTAAGCCGAGTAAACAGCATTTGCAAAGACACAGAAGCATGTCAGGAAACTGTACTCTTATGCATTCAGTGGCTAATGTTTAAGCTCTCCCTTTACAACTACAGATGAGCTCAAATTTCTTACCCCTTTCTTGGCCTAATATTACCCAATGTTTTTAATCCAATCCCTTTCTCTTCCCATCAACTTTCTTGAAAGTTTAAGAACATTGTTTAAAAAAAAAAAAAAAGGGACGCCTGGGTGGCTCAGTTGGTTGAGCGTCTGCCTTCAGCTCAGGTCATGATCCCAGGGTCCCGGGATCCAGTCCCATGTTGGGCTCCTTGCTCGGCAGGGAGTCTGCTTTTTCCTCTGCCATTTGGACACAACTATGTCAAAGGAACTCTATCAAAATGACTACAACAAAAATGAAGCTTGATCTCATTCTTTTTTATGGCTAATAGCCCACTGTATATACATACTACCTCTTCATTATCTATTCATCTATCAGTGGATCCTTGGGCTGCTTCCCTACCTTAGGTTTTGTAAATAATGCTGCAATAAACATAGGGGTGCATTTATCTATTCAAATTAGTGCTTTTGTTTTCTTTAGCCAAATACCCTACAACTGAATTATTGTATCACATGGCAATCCTATTTTTAATTTTTTGAGGAACCTCCACACTATTTTCCACAGTGGCTGCACCACTGCATTCCCACCAACAGCGCACAAGGGTTCCGTTTTCTCCACATCCTTCCCAACACTTGTTATTTCTTGTGTTTTTTATTCTAGCCATTCTAATGGGTATAAGGTGGTACCTCACCTTGGTTTTGATTTACATTTCCCTGAGGACTTGCAACAACCTGATGGATCTAGAGGGTATAAACGCTAAGTGAAATAAGTCAAACAGAAAAAGATAAATACTATATGATTTCATTTATATGTGGAATCCAAAAAGCAAAACAAAAGAACAAAGGAAAAAAGAGGCAAAGGAAGAAAAGACTCCTAAATAGAGAGAACAGAGGCACCTGGGTGGCTCAGTCAGTAAAGCTTCTGACTTGGCTCAGGTCATGATCTCAGTGTCCTGGGATTGAACCTCCCCCTCAGGCTCTGCCGTCAGTGGGGAGTAGGCTTCTCCCTTTCCCTCTGCCCCTCCCCCTGCTCACGTTCTCTCTCTCTCTCTCTCTCAAATAAATTAAATACAATATTTAAAAAAGAGAGAGAGAGGACAAACTGGTAGTTGCCAGAGGGGAGGAAGGTGGGAAGATGGAAAAACAGAAAGGGATTAAGAGGTACAAACTTCCAATTACAAAATAAGTAAGTCATGAAGATGAAAAGTACGACATAGGTAATGTAGTCAATAAGATGCTAATGTTCTGGTGACAGATGGTGACGATACTTATCATGGTGTACAATGGAAATGTATAGAATTGTTGAATATTGCAATATACCCAACACTAATATAACATTGTATGTTACTTATACTTCAATAAAGTAAAAATGAAGCTTGTGCCTAATTCAGTAAGATTTAAAAAATGATGGCCTTTCCAGTGCTCATCTACATGATCTTAAGATCCTGGCAGTGAATGTTTCTGAATATTTTGCTTATTAGTAACAAGCTAAACCTGGGATCATTTGGTTTGCCATTTACTTCTCAATGTATCCGTTTTCTAGTAATGTTTTCCTTATGCTTTCCATAAGGTAAGCAGCTCTTCCTTTCAATTGCATCTGCACAACTTTCAAATCTCCTCACCCCTGAAGTTATTACCACTAAACCAAAACATACCTTTCTAAGCCTTGAATAACATCAAGTAGTATGTCAGACAAAATGCATGGAAAATAAATTAAAGGTGGGCTTGACTTTCTGAAAGACTTCTGTTAAGGAAGATATTTTAGCTTCCAATAGGTTTTTCTACAACCTGTCCTTTAAAGAAGGATGTTTGCTTCTGGCTGACATAATTAAAATATTCTATATCTAGAGGTCTTTTTTAATGCACTAGTTGATCTCTATGCTGAAATCACTCTCCAAAAGTGCTTTCACATAAAACAATGCTGTTTGGACAATAGAGTCTGGACGATAGAGTCTCATTTTACATTTTCATATTATGTTACATTTACAGTCTTTCATCCAAGGTGTATGACATTAGATCTAGAATATGATCTGAAATATGTAATATCTAAAATATCTTGACTGTAACATTAAAAATACTACCTTTTAAGCAATTGAGAGTGGCGGTACATCAATTCATGGTTTACAGAAGGATACCTGGATTTTGTAGGTCATGAAAATTCACTGGCTTTAGAGTTTAGGTTTGGATTCCATATATTATTTTTTAAAGATTTATTTATTTATTTCTCAAAGAGAGAGAGAGAGCATCACAAGCAGGGGAAGCAGAAGGCAGAGTGAGAAGCAGGCTCCCTGCTGAGCAAGGAGCCCAATGCAGGACTCCAATGCAGAGGCTTAACCAACTGATTCACCAGGCGTCCCAGAGTCTGTATATTATTATTAACCCTTTGACCCCAAATGAAATCATTTACCTAAAATTTTTTAGTCTACTTCTTCATATGTTATATAAAGATGATAATACTTATTTCTCAAGACTAATGTAAAATATAAAACTGGATTTATTAAATATCTAATACATTATACACCACAAATCAGATACCTAATCCATGTTAGTTAACCTTCTTTTAAGTTAGTGGATAGAAGGAACTTTTATTTACTAGATTATATAATGTATTCCTATTGAGTAGCACCTGTCATTCTATTATTTTTGTTCCCTCCCAATTCTAGTTCCATGTATTTTCCATTTCTAAAGAGAATGGCATTTTTGTAAGACAATACCTGAAGTTCTGTGTTCAAATTACTTTCTGGTAGATACTTGTCACATCTGTTTTTTCTTGCTGTGCATATAGCTCAATTACATTCCCAAACCAGTGCTGTGGTTCTTGTTTACCAGAAAAGAACGTGCTACTAGGTCTGGCCTAAAATTCTCCTGCATGTGACCTCTGATCTTTTCCTCTCTGTATTGGCTGGAAAGGAGATGACCACAACAGTGTTCCTGGGAGTCTTATATAGAATATAGCAGAGTCACACAATAGAAGTAAGGGCTGAACTCTATAAATCAAGAGAATACTATAGAAGTGATGTTGCATGACTCCAAAGCTAGGACATAAAAGGCACTGTAGTTTCTACCTTGGTCTCCTGGACTGCTATCTGAAGGAAGTTAGCCATTATCCCACAATGACGCCCAGGCAGCCCCTGTGGGGTGGCCTATGTGAGAGGAAGCAAAGTTGCTTGCCAACCACCAGCATCATTGGGGTAATTATGTGAATGGGCCCCTTTCAGCCCCACCCAGGGAAGTCTTCAGATGATTATATTCCCTGACAACACTTGATTCTTCATAAGAAACTCTTAGCTAGAACTGCCCACAAAAACCATTCCCTAATTCCTGACCTTTAGAAGCCATAAGATATAATAATAGGTTTGGTGTTTTAAGCCCAAAAAAAACCCAAAAACAAACAAATAAACAAACAAACAAAAAACCCTCTAAACTCTACCTCCAACCAAACAAAAATTTAAATGGATCACAAACAAATCATTAAGGAAAAAATTGACAAATTAGGCTTCATAAAACTTAAACTTTTACTCTCCAAAAGTAGTAAAAGTTCAAAAAATGAAAAGGCAAACTACAGAGTAGGACAAAATACTTGCAAAGCATATCAAATAAAGGACTTTTATGTATCTATATATACAGAGAGAGATGAAATCCGAAAAATCAATCAGAATACAACCCAATTTAAAAATGGGTAACAAGGGGTGCCTGGGTGGCTCAGTGGGTTAAAGCCTCTGCCTTCTGCTCAGGTCATGATCTCAGGGTCCTGGAGCGGGTCTCTGCTCATCAGGGAGCCTGCTTCTCTCTCTCTGCCTGCCTCTCTGCCTATTTGTGATCTCTCTCTCTGTCAAGTAAATAAATAAAATCTTTAAAAAAAAAAAAAAAAATGGGCAACAATCTGAATGAACTGTTGACCAAGAAGATATACAAATGACAAATACCGTATAAAAAGTTGAACAACATGATAAGTCATTAGGGAAATTCAAATTAATGTCACAAGAAACCACTATACACCCACTAGAATAGCTATTGTCAATTTAATAGTTGACAATGCCAAAAATGATTAAGATGATGTGGAGCAACTAACTCAGGTGTTGCTGATAAAGATGGAAAACAGTACAATTACTCTGAAAAATAGCTTAGTGTTTTTTTATAAAGTTAAACTACTCTTACCATAAAACCTAGCCAATCCACTCCTAGGGGAGTTACCCAAGAAAAATGAAAGCAGATATTCACCAAAAACTTGTACTCAAATATCCATAGCAGGTAAAAGCCAACAGCTAAGAACAGCTCAAAGGTTCATTAACTGGTGGGGAGATAAACTGTGGCATATCTTTATAATAAGTTTCTACTCGGCAACAAAAAGGAACCAACTATTGACATAACATAGATAGATCTCAAAAGATTTGCTATGTGAGAGATGTTATATACAAAAGACTACATACTATAGGATTCCTTTCATATGAATTGTAGAAAAGGCAAAACACAGTGACAGAAAACAGATCAGTGGTTGCCAGAGACTATAGGTGAGAAGAAATGGTGACTCTTGTGAAGGGGAATGAGGGAGATCTGGGGGAGGGAGGGAGCAATGCAAATATTTTATATTATGATGCTGGTGGTGGTTATCCAGATGTATCCACTTGCCATAATTCAATGAACTATACAATTAAAATGGGTACATTCAGGGTACCTGGCTGGCTCAATCAGTAGGGCATGAGACTCTTAATCTTGAGGCTCCTAGTATGAGCCCCACGCTGAGTGTAGAGATTATTTAAAAATAAAATCTTTACAAATAAATAGCTAAGTAAATAAATAAAATGGATACATTCTATTGTATGCAAATTATACCTTCACAAAGTTTTTTTTATTATACACTTAGAATAATGTCCAGCACATAATAAGCACTCATTAATAAATATAAACCAAAAAATAACCAGTATCTGTATGGCAACCAAATAAAGGAATAATTGCAGAGAGAGAGACTGATAATTCTAAGATGCTTTTTTCAAAGATGATATAAATTCAGAAATTTATTTTTAATAAATCCTACCCTATAAGCACATAATTTAAGGGCTTAAGTAAAGATATGCCAGTTAGTTCTAGTTCCTATAAAAAGAATACTAAGCACAGAGCCAAATGAAGTGTGACTCTTATGAGGCTGGTTAGCATCTCTCAGCAGCATCCACGTAGTAAACAGAGCACATATCATGCTATTGAAAAAAAGTGAGTGGTAAAATGATAAAACAACAACAAAAAACAAGTCAGAACTAAATAACTTCAAATGAGTAATGGGATATGACCTATCACTAAAATTCTAAAGACATTTGAGAAAAGTTGAAACTTCTCCTTAAACACTTCAAAAATATTTGAAATAAAACAGAAACAAAACCGCAAATTTAAACAGATGCAAAGGCACTGGGGACTATGCAATCAAGGAACCAATGGACCAAAATCTCTTCTGCATCTAGCAGAATCTAGCCTAAGAGTAGCAGAGACTAGGAATAATCATTCTCCTCTAGTACCCCTCACACACGCGCACACACAGTAATGAGGGTTATAAGTAAAGCAGCTATATAAAGAGAACTGAGTAAGTGTTACTTCTTACCCTCTTCTGCTTCATCCTCCTGTGGTGACATTGGACCCCCTCCACTAGTGGGAGTGACCGGTTCCTCCTTCTCAGACTGTCGCTGTAGACTCACTACCTCATATATTGCATCTCCAGCATTGGTGTGCCCTTTTCCCTCAGACTGAGAAAGACATAAATATGTGATTCAATATTAGAAATGTGAAGGAAAGGCTAAAAGATAGTATTTCAAGGTTCATTAAAAAGAGCTGAAATTAAGAGTACCATGTCATGTTTGATGTCCATCATGTCTTAAGAAAATTTTTGAAGTGTGTTTTTCTCCACATGATATTCTAAATGCATTATTCTTCTAGTATTATTCTAACCAATAAAACCTACTAAACATTGTGGAAAAATTTTCTATTTATCAAAAAAACCTGAAACACCACATTTTCTAGGGCAGATATATAAGTAATGCTAGATTTCTAGAACTGACTACACCTTGCACTGAGATAAAAAGATATCAGCTACAGCCGTCCAGTAATTCATGGAAGTAGATAATTCTTACTTTATAAATGGTTTACATTCTATGGCCCTTTCCTAAGGAGGAAAAATTAAGGCAATTGCCAATTAAACTAGTATAGCCTATAAAGCCCTACATAACCTGGCCCCTGCCTCCCTTTCCAGTCTCAATTCACATCCACAGTGTGTTACTACATTCCAACCACTCTGGCTTTGTTTCAGTTCCAGGAACCTTTAAATTCTTTTCCAACTCAAGGCCCTGGGACATCCTTTTCTCTCTGCCAATACAGCCTTTCTAACTCCCATCACTCTTAGATACTTATCTCTAATGTCACTTCTACAAACTATCTTTTTTTTAAATTAACATATCATCTGTTATTTGTTTCAGGGGTACAAGTCTCCTACAAACTATCTAAACTAAGTTCTTCATGTTTTTGATACTTTCATTCCCTGTCCTTCCCCTTCACGGCATTACCACAATGTAATTACACGTTTATTATTATATTTATTTGTTTAATGACAGTCTTACCACAAGACAGAAGCATCATAACAGCAAGGACTTTCTGATTTCAATCAGAAATAATACAGTACCTGACACATAGTAGCTACTCAACAAATATCAGTAGAATGAATGGCTAGACTAATACTACAACATATGAACTTTGGAATCAAATTAACCTGGATCTGAATTCAAATTTTACTACTAATAAGATGTGAAGTCTTGGACAAATTACTTAATTTTGCTGGGTCACAGTATCTATCTGAAAGTATCTGAAACAAATTTTTAATAATAACACTTGTTATTATCATTGTTTCAATGTTTATAGCACACCAGGCTCTAAAAAAAAAAAACCAGGAATAATATAGGCATATATGGAGATAAAATTATGTCTAATATCTACTTGTACTACATATAATCCATTTAAATTATAAAAATACAGCTACTAATTATTCACTATTTTCAAAAATTAATTCTGAACCACAAATCAAACTTCAGATGCATCTTCAAATCAATTAGCAAATAATATAAGTTAAAAAGTGTCCATTAAAAGAGAGAAGACTGCATGAAAAGTTATTAGGTTTAAACCAACCAAATTTTTATTGCATTTCTACTCTACTCAAGACACACAGGCCTCAATCCCTACAGCAACCACTAAAATGATCATAAAAGGCCACAGGGTAAAAATGAAATACTAAATGTTCAAGTAATTCAAAAGTTGCCAGGAAAGGAGAAACAAAGAAACAAAAACAGAAAACAATAAAATGACAGACCTAAATTCAAACATATAATTATATTAAACATAAATGACCTAAACATACGAATTAAAAGACAAAAACTGTCAGATTATATTAAAAACAAGACACAACTGCATTGTCTAAAAAAGAAAAACTTTAAATAATATAACTTAAAGTAAAGTTAAGGCAATTGCCAAGGAAGAAGAAGCTATACCATGAAAACACTAATCCAAAGAAAACCAAAGACTATATATCAATATAGTCTAAAGAGACTTATATCAATTTAAACAAGACAGACTACCACACAAGAAAAAAACCACTAGGAATAAAGAATGTCATTCAACAATGTTAAAAGAATCGATTCAACAAGAACACAAAAGCATCATATAAATAACTTTAAACAATATAAAGACTTGATGGAAATTAAAGGAGATGGACAAACCCACATTTGTAATTGGAGATTTCACATTCCTCTCACAATAATCACAAAAAAGTATACAAAAATACATCAAGGTTATAGAAGAATTGAATGCTAATAGCAGGATCTAATATTTATAGATCACTGCACAACACAAAGGCAGATTACACACCCTTTTCTTTTTTTATAAGATTTTATTTATTTATTTGACAGAGAGAGAGAGAGCGTGCACAAGCAGGCAGAGAGGCAGGCAGAGGCAGAAGAAGGCTCCCTGCTGAGCAAGGAGCCCGACATGGGACTCGATCCCAGGACCTGGGGATCATGACCGAAGGCAGCTGCCCAACCCACCGAGCCACCCAGGCATCCCAAGATTACACACCTTTTTCAAATGCACATGAAACTTTCTCCAAGACAAACCATTTCCTGGGCTATAACACAATCTTTAAGAAAGTTTTAAAAATTGAATTGTAAAAAATAAGTTTAGTGAGCATAATACAATTAAACCAGAATCAACGAGAAATACATCTGAAAAATCTCCAAATACTTAAAAATAAAGCAACACACTTCCAAATAATCCATCCAATGAAAATGAAAGAGAAATGTTCAAATTACAAAATATTCTGAACTCAGCAAAAATGAAAATAAAACAAATCAAAATTAGTAACATAACTAAACAGTATAGATTTAGAGCTATAAGTGCTTATATTACCAAAGAAACACCCCAAATCAGTAATCTAGCTTTCTACTTTAAAATCAAGGAAAAGAAATGCAAAATAACCCAAAGCAAGCAGAAAAAAAGGAAATAAATAGCACAGATAAATTTTGTATTTATTTGTATCAAATTATGTATCAAATATTTTATTTATTTGAGAGAAGAGAGAGAGAGAGAGCACACAAGGGTGGAAGGGAAGAGGAAGAGGGAGAAGCAGACTCCCTGCTGAGCAGGGAGCCTGACCTGGGGCTCGATCCTGGCACCCTGGGATCATGACCTCAGCCAAAGGCATACACTCAATCAATTGAACCACCCAGGAGCCCCCCAAAATGTGGTTCTTAGCAAAGATCAATAAAATGATAAACCTCTAAACTGACCAAGCAAAAAAGATAGAAGGTACAAATTACTGATAACAGGAAAAAAGTGTATATCCCTTGTACAGACCCCATGATGTCAAAAGGAATAATGCAAACAGCCCTACACATATTAATTGGACAGCTTAAAGGACCAATGCTCTGAAAGCTAAAGAATGCCCACACTTACCCAAGAAGAAATACATGACCTGTATTAAAGAAATCGAATCTATAAGTTAAAACCTTTCTAAACTGAAAACTTCAGGCCCATATAGTTTCAATGACAAATTCTACTAAATATTTAAAGAAATAACACTACCAATGCCCCAGTATCATTCATAAAAAATAGATAAAAATCCTCGATCAAATATTAGCAAATAAAATCCAGCAACATAGCTTATAGATATAGATATATATCAAAACCAGTGAAGTTCATCTGGGAAATGCAACAATAGTTCAACATTGAAAAAAAATTTAAAAATTCAGCATATTCACAGACTAAATAAGAAAAATCACATGATCAACGGATATAGAAAGGCACTGAGAAAATTCAGTATTCATTCATTCATGTTAGAGACTTCTTAACCTTCTTAACCTGATAAACAGTATCTATGAACCTACAACTAACATCACACTTAATAGTAAAAGATTAAATGCTTTTCTCCTAAGATTGAGAACACAACAAAGACATAGACACCACACCCACTCAATATCATACAGAAGTCCTAGCTAGTGCAATAAAGCAAGAAAAAGAAAGAAAAAGCACACAGATTGGAAAGGAACAAGTAAAACAGTTCTTATTTACAAACAATGTAAATCCATGTCAGGAGTCAATGAACTTTTTCTATAAAAAGCTAGATAGGAAATATTTTAAGTTTTGCAAGCCACATGGTCTCAATCACAACTACTCAACTTTGTTGTTGTGGATAAGTGTACAACACTGGTAAAATATTTCACCTGCACTTAGTTTACTATGGAAGCATAGTAAACTCTATGTTTACTATGTTTACTATGTTACATAGTTTACTATGTAAACTCTCCCAATTCTCTCTACTACTATAATCTCATGTAGGCCTAAACATTATATTCACCAACTGAGCTTCAAAATGAGATTTTTTTTAATAAAAAATAATTTTTCTTTGTAATATTCATTTATTTTTAGGTAACTAAAAATCAATCTGTGTGTAAAATAAATTGGTTCATGTTAGAATTAGAGCACTTTGAAACATGTAAATACATGGAAGGTGCTCAATAAATGTGGTTGACTAAACCATGTCATGAAGATTCTTCACAGTTATACAAATAAACTCTAATTGTTTAAATGGTATACTGTCATCAAAAACAAAGAACAATAATGCTCATATCTCTATTCAGAATCTTTAGAATGGGGTCTGGGAATCTGGGTTTTTTAAAGAGCCAAAAGTGACTCTGATGAAAAGGTAAAATGTGAACTACTGCCTATAAGAACTCTTGTTTTAATAAAAATGTCTATATAGTTTAAAAAAACCACAAATCATTAACAATCAGTCTCACTAAGCTGCAAATATATATAATAACATGGAAAAAATACATTTGCAAACAGCTTCTATTTGATTTTACACAAGTGAAGGTAAAGAAAGCCAATCCTACACAGAACTGTTAAGTTAGGAAAACATTTGCCTTCCACAGATTTTTATTTTCCCCCAACCATGTAAGTATCCCCCAACCTTATTAATTTTCATCTTTCTGCAATTAGAACAGTTATTCCTATTCCACTATTTACTCTTACTTTTTTCCAGTTTTATTGAACTATAACTGAAATACAACATTGTATGTTTAAGACAGACAACATAATAATTTGATACATTATGTATAATCTGAAGTAATTTCTACAATTAGTTACTATCCATCAGCTTACACAGTTACTCTTGGTTATACTAATCGATTATACTTTGACTTAAATAGGTTTAAATCAACATGTATCTTCAAAAGGTAACTTTCCTTTTGTCCTTTTAAACTGTGTTTAAAAAAAAAAAAAATCACAGGCTCAAAACGTGTCACTTAGACCAGGTCTCCAAACCAATACTTAATACATAATCTAACTGTGGTTTCAACAATCCCCAGAAATGTAGCCCTAACTGGTTAGTCAGAAATTTTTTAATCCATACCAGTGTGTTTGCCACCTGGGTCCTCCCTACCCTACAAAGAAAGATAGGGTAATCTGCAAGATAAGACACCTGCTTTCCCCCTAGCCATCCGGCTCCCTGCTCAGCAGGGAAGTCTGCTTCTCCCTCTCTCCCACTCCCCCTGCTTGTGTTCCCTGTGTATCTCTGTCAAATAAACAAATTAAAAGTCTTTAAAAAAATAATAATAATAATTTCACTCTTAGGAATAAGTATTTCTTTCTTGCCCATCTCACTTTCCATCCCAATAACACAGCTTGGACTTTTTGCCTGCCTGGTACATGCAGGTGGTTGTTTCTTTGGCTATTTTGGGGAGTGACTACCTCTTGTAAAAACAGTATCTTTTATGCCCTATTTAAGGATCTCTCTTGGATCTGTGAGGTTGTTTTATACTTCCAGAAATCTTTTTTGTTTGTCCCAGCCAAAACCTGAAAGATATTTTTAAAAGATTTAATAAGTATAATCAGAAATTTCGACAAACTGGAAAGCTGGTATCTTGGGCCTGGTAGAAATTTTTTTAGGCCTTCTCCCCTAAACTAAATGTACCCACAGGAGAAAAGGCATTCTCATGAATAGATGAGTTTGTTAGTCCTGTGTGATATCATATAAGCAGCAATGAAATTCAGTGAGAAATTAGAAAAAGCTGTGCTTTCTTTACAAAACTAGTCTTTACAGTACCAGAGGTCTAGTTCCAAAAACAATTCCAAGACCACCAATCCTTTTCATCAATCCCAAAACTTCCCCTATTTATCTTGAAAGGCTTATAAATATTGTAAAAATTCTGACCTTAAGGAAATAAAAGTCATTCTAGAAAATGGTTACAATTTTTCCCTGTGCATTTAAGATGAAAATGTTTAATGTTCTACCCGGTCTTATCTGAGAACTCTTTATCTAACCAATCTCTTTAAAATGCAAATTGCAGGAAGGTAATCTTTACCCAGTAAAAACAAGAAGGGAAGGCCATTTAAAACTTGACTTGCCAAGGACAAATAAAAATCTTAAGTAGCTTCTCCACAAATATTAAAAGAAAGATTTAGCCATCTATAGCAATAACCTTAACCACCAGAGAAGCTCAGATTCAAATTTTATAACTGAAGTTTATACTTAATGTCATTGAGTCCTCTTGCTCAACCATAGCCCCAAACAGTTAAAACCAGAAACAGACAAGACTACTCAACAGCTCAAGCTCTAACCAAAACCCACTGTATTTATTTTTTACTACACTTTCAGGTGGCATTGACAAAAAACTATTTTGCAATGACTGGAACATTCCAACCACGAGAACAGAAAAGCCCTGATAGCGACCAAATATCTAGAAGAGCACACCCCACATGTCCCCTTTTCTGCCCAGTATCTTGAACTGAACACATGTAGACCCCTACCCATGATCACACACTCTCTGCCTGCTCTTTTGCCATATACCCCCTGAAACTCTTCCTATGAACCTCTAGGTGTCCATCTTGCCAGTGGAGAGGTTGGTTATTAAGGCTTAAGCCTGCCATCCCCCCAGCTGCTGGAACCTGAAATAAATTTCTCCCTTTCTCTTTTCCCAACCCTTGTCTCTTGAGTTACTGGCTTCTCTTGTGATAAGTTTATTCAGGTTTGTTCAGCAACAGTGTTAGCAAACCCAGCCAGGTGCTATCCTACAGATTTGTCCAGCCTCCATGGGATTCCCTGGGACAACTGGCTGAGGCAGCATGCCAGAGCTCATCAGTTCATGCAGTGGACAATGTAGTGGCTAAGGGCTGACCCATTCCTTTCCTGAGGCAGTGGCTGTGATAGATCCTTTGGTAACACTTATTTCATGGTAGTAATTTTAAAACAGAAGCTAATAAGTTCAGCATCTATCTGCATGTTCATGTGTGTCTATGTATGTGTTCTATATGTGTTTCTATCTCTGGTAGGAATTAATTTGTAAAACAGCTCTATTTAGTTGGTTCAAAGGCAAGCATTGGTCATTCTAAAATGCAAAAAGAAACTACCCCAAATGTTTTCCAAGTTCACATAATCTGGAAAAATACTTGAGATAACAGCTAGTTTGAAAAACGGGACAGAAAATTTGAAGAAACAATAGCTCAAAACTTCCCATATCTGGGGAAGAAACCAGAAATCCAGATCCAGGAGGCACCAACAGCCCCAAACAAAAGAAACCCAAGGAGATCAAACCATTATACATAGTAATTAAAACAGCAAAAAATAAAGATAAAGAGAGATTTTTAGGGGCACCTAGGTGGCTCAGTCAGTTGAACATCCAACTCATGATTTCAGCTTAGGTCATGATCTCCTGGGTCATCAGGCTCCATGCTCAGTGGGGAGTCTGCTTGAGATTCTCTCCCTCCCTCCCTTTCTGCTCCTCCCCCTCACTTGTACACATGCTCTCTCTTTAAAATAAATAAATCTTAAAAGAAAAAAATTAAAATCTTTCTCTTATTTAACTTCATGAAGCTCCCTTCTACTTGCTAGATGGAATGCTGCCTGACTTATGAATCATTTAATAAAGGCAATTAGATCTTCGAATCTAATGGCCTGAATTTTGTTTTTTAATCACAGACGTTATCTTATAGGCTAAAATATATTCTGCTTTCAATTTCTGCTGTGCTCATAAAAAAAACTCACATATTTCCTCAAAGGGATTTATTTCAAGCACCACTTTGTGTCATTACACTGCTGTGATCCCTCCCTTTGCTAAACCCTACAGCATTCTATATGTTATTTTCATTAAGTATTTATCACATCCTTCTTCGTAAAATGGTGATTTTTATACATTTCCTTATTAATAGAAGGTGACAGAGATCCTTTGGAAATAATGATTAGATTTTAACTATCTTATCCTTACTGTGACCTCTACCACAGATATCATAAATTAACTTTGAATTAACTATAACAATCATGGAATTATTTGTGGTAAAATCCTTTTATGTAGCTCATTAATTCAAATGCCACAGAACTTTAGAGAAGGAAAAAACCTCAGTAACAGTATTAATCTACATTCTTATTTTATAACTAGGAAACCAAGGCTTATCGAGATAAAAGGATATCTAATGGGACTTTTTTAAACTACTTACTGGGAACAAGCCTCAGCTGACATACTTATTTCATATACAAATTCAAAACACTTTTTCATGTATTAAATTCAAAATACATGATACACATTACATATCTATACAATAGTAAGTGATTCCTTTCAATTAGATGTAAAATTCACTATGTCCTTTTAGGCCAGATGCTCCGATAACTAAATATTACTTAATTTTCTATTATTATTAGAATCTTTTAAATCTCCATAACAGCAACATTTTTTTGAGAAAATCTGTTCATCATGATAATCAAATATGTTAATATAACTTATTTAAATTATTTAAACCATACTAATTCTACAACATATGCTTCCTATCTCAAGAAATGCCAATCTGCATTAAAATATGCTCTGCTGGCCTCAAAATGTTCTGGATTTCCTAAACTAGTCTAATGTAAATAACATTTCTTAAGATTATCTTTAAAATGAGTATTATATAAGCATTTCTTTCTTCATAACATTGGGGTTTTTTTTTTTTTTTATCTATAATTGCCTCAAACTGTTCTTTCTAGTTTATCACACACATCCCCAAAATAAGCAAGAATTCAAGAACCACCCCCTACATGTTTTCACTGTGCTGACTCAACTGACCTCTGGCGAACTGAATTCTGTTTTACAATAACTTCATCTAATCATCAAATCTGCTCCTATTTTTTTCCTGAAACTCCCTCTCCTCATAGATGCCTAATTATGAAATAAAAGATCATTGAGTTCACTGAAGTAAATGTTGCATTTTCCAAGCTCTTAACTCCATATGCTTTCCTTTTTTTATACCTAGAATAACTCTGCTGTTACCAATTTTTACTACATTTTGGCACCAGCACAAAGTAGAAAACATTTTTATGAAGAGCAACATAACTAAGAATGTTACATGGCATTATTGGAAACAAAAGCAGTTGCCTCTGTTCATAGGAAATAATTTCATTTCAAAATGATGAACAAGTAGTATTTTCAGAGTAATACCACAGTTTCAAATACAAGATTATCTGAACCTAAAGATAGTGAGTGCATCTAAATAAGTAAAATTTTATTATTAAGTATCAATTACATTGCTACTTCCCATCACATCCAAGTAGCTCTGTCACATTTGCCTTTAGGTGGTGATAAGCTTTTTGTTTTTATCTGTTAAATTTTCAATATACTCAAAGAACACAAATCTATAGCTAAGAGTTATTCTTCACTCACAGGCCACTTGGTGGTAGTGCTTTGTTGAAGATTAGTTGCCCACATAGTTGTGCGTTCAATTCTGGGTTCTCTATGACATTCCAAGGATCTATGTGTCTGTTTTTGTGCCAGTACCATAGTGTCTTGATGATTACAGCTTCGTACTATAATTTGAAATCTGGAATCATGGTGCCTCCAATTTTGCTCTTCTTTTTCAAGCTTGCTCTGGCTATTTGGGGTCTTCTGTAGTTCCATACAAATTTTAGGATTGTTTGTTCCAATTCTATGAAAAATGCTGATGGAATTTTGCTAAGGATTGCATTAAATGTGTAGATCACAATAAAGCCAATCAGATCTTCAAATTTTACTCTGCTGAACTTTGTTTTTGAACAAGTTATGAGTATCTCCAATATAAGTTCTATTTTGGGGTATTTTAAAACTGTCATTTAAAAAATCATTTTGAATTAACATGATAAGCACATAGAACCTGAAGCAACAAAATGTTCAAAAATTCTAATTTTGCTTTCTGCTGTTTCAGAAGTCCTTCCATATGTTAAAAAAAAAAAAAAAAAGGAAGAATAGAAATACCAGGTGATGTATAACTTCCCTTTTAAGTGAAATACAATTGACATATAATGTTGTGCACGTATATAAATGTGTTGATTTGATACATTTTTATATTGCAATATGATTACCATTGTAACATCAGCTAACACCTCTATCTTGTCACATAGTTGTCATTTCTCTTTTGTGGCAAGAACAAAAGATCTAGTCTCTTAGCAACTTTAAAGCCTGTAATATAGTATTGTTGATTATAATCAGTATGCTGTACATTAGATCTCCAGGACTTTTTTTTTTTTTTTTTTTTTTTAAAGATTTTATTTATTTGACAGAGAGAAACACAGCGAGAGAGGGAACACAAGCAGAGGGGATGGCAGCGGGAGAAGCAGGCTTCCTGCCGAGCAGGGAGCCCGATGCGGGGCTCGATCCCACGTCCCTGGGATCTGACCTGGGCCGAAGGCAGACGCTTAACGACTGAGCCACCCAGGCGCCCCTCCAGGACTTTTTTATCTACTAGTTGCAAGCTTGTACTGCTTACCTATATACCATTTCTGCCAAAAGAAACTAGTTTTCTTTGAAATTTATCTACTATGTCTTTCTTCTAAATGTTGGCAATAGTAAGTGTTCAGCACCCTGTATTTTGAAGAGGTGCTCACTCAGCAGTATCATTAGGTGTAGCTTCCAAATCCAGGAAAAATTGATTGGATTTTCTCAAAACTCTAATTTTAGGGGCACCTAGGTGGCTCAGTGGGTTGGTGTCTGACTTCAGCTCAGGTCATGATCTTGGGGTCCTGCAATTAACAAGATGTGAGATAGATAGATATATACATGACAGAATATACTCAGTCTTACAACTTTTCTCCCCAGACTTCTATCTCAACTAAGAAGATCCACAACTCCCAGTCACTTAGAAGTAATCCTAAACTGGGACACTTAGGTGGCTCAGTTGGTTAAGCATTCAACTTTTTTTTTTTATATTTTATTTAGTTATTTGACAGAGTGCTGGACAGAGACAAAGGGAACACAAGCAGGGGGAGTAGGAGAGGGAGAAGCAGGCTTCCCACTGAGCAAGGAGCCCAATGTGGGACTCGATCCCAAGATGCTGGGATCATGACCTGAGCTGAAGGCAGCCACTTAATGACTGAGCCACCCAGGCGCCCCAAGCATCCAACTCTTGATTTTGGCTCAGGTCATGATCTTAGGGTGGTTAGACTGAGCCCCATGTGGGGCTCCGAGCTCAGCATGGACTCTTCTTGAGATTCTCTCCCTTCCCCAACTCACATACATGCTAACCTGCTCTCTTTGTCTCAATAAATAAATAAAATCTTAAAAAAAGAAAAAATCATAGCCTCCCTGTTTTCCTTCAATTTCACCAAATCTTACCATCTTTACTCTATCGATGCCTCTCTAATTCCTCTGTTCTACAATCCTCACTGCCACTGCCTACCTTTAGGCCATCATAGCCTACTTACTTCATATCTACTGCCTCCACTATCAACATCCTTTTCACTGTTGTCAGAGTGACCTTCCTCAATTACAGATCTAGCATCATTCACAGCTTTTAAAATCCTCCCAACCTGAGGAAAGTCTCTAAATATCTAAGCAAGATAATGACTACCTATTTAGAGTAATTATCCACCATGTGCACTGATGTTTCAGCAATATCTAATTTTTCTACATATCTTGAGCCTACCACCTTGCATCAGTTTTATGAATTTACACTGTTTTCTCCGAATGAAATGCCCTTCTCTGTTTTGTCATACTTCAAAAGCCTGACCTTTCTTACCACAGTTATTCATTTATTGATTAATTCATTTACTTCAGGCTGATAGGACTTTGCCCAAAGAGAATACAGAACAGATAGAAGAAAGCAAGTAGTCAATTAGCATTAATAATAATAGCTAATATTTATTGAGTATTTGTCAGATGACAAGCACTATTCTAAAGGGCTTTACATGAATTCTTATTTATTCATCATAACAATTACGATACTGTGATAAAATAAGACATAAATTTTTGGTCTTAATCCTGGCTCCTGAAAATGCTCCATGAGTATAAAGGTGAAAGAAACATCTTTTGTTATAATATTTGGTTTTTGTCATACAGAAAGAGCCCAGATGTCCATTGATAGATGGATGAAGAAAATGGGGGGGAGTGTATTTATATACAAAATGGAATGTTACTGAGCCATCAAAAAGAATGAAACCTTGCCATTTGCAATGATGTGGATGGAACTAGAGGGTATTATGCTAAGCAAAATAAGAGAGAGAAAGACATAGCATATGATTTCACTCATATGTGGAATTTAAGAGGCAAAACAGATGAACATAGGGGAAGGGAAGGAAAAAATAAGATGAAAATTGAGAGCCAGGCGAACCATAAGAGATGCTGAACTCTAGAAAACAAATTGAGAGTTGCTGGAGGGGAGGTGGGTGGGGGAAGGATCACTGGGTAGTGAGCATTAAGGAGGACACTTGATATAATGAGCACTGGGTATTATACGCAACTGATGAGTCACTAAATTTTACCTATGATAGTAATAAATTTTTTTTTAAATATTTGGTTTTTGCCCCATTTTCTGTAATAGCTCCAGAGCAATAAAGGTAAAAGCAGCATCTTTTCCTAACACGTCCCTTTCTACCACACTGGAACTTATGTTAATGAGGTGACTTTCGGAAAGTCCCTAAAGACTAGGGGAAAGAAAGGGCTGGATGTGATCAACAGTGTGATTAGAGGGTCATTTCAAACCCACTTCCCAACCTTCAAGGAGGAGAAAGGGGTTGGTCAGTGAGTTAACCACTAAAGGTCAATGATTTGATCAATCATGCCTATATAACAGAGCCTCCATAAAAACCCATAAATAAAGGGATTCTGAAAGCTTCTGGATTGGTGAACACGTGGAGGTGCTGGGAGGGTGGAGGGCCTGGAGAGGACATGAAATCTCCACAATAAACAGCCCTTCCCCCATACCTTGCCCTATGCATATCTTCACCTGGCTGCTCCTGAGTTACATTCTTTTGTAATGAAACAACAATGTAAGTAAACTGTTTTCTTGAGTTCTGCAAGCCATTCTAGCAAATTTTCAAATCTGAGGAGAGGGGTTGTGGGAATCTCCAATTTACAGCCACTTAGTCAAAGGCAAATGTGTCAAACTGGACTTAGGATTGGTGTCTGAAGTTGGGGGTAGAGGGACTGAACCCTTAACCTGTGGGGTCTGTGCTAACTCCAGGTAGTGTCATAAATGAATTTTAGGACACCCAGTTGGTATCCACAGAGTTGTACAATTGATTGATAGGGGAAAATACCCACCCATCTGTTGTTAGAAGTGGTGTGAATCATAGTTAAGGAAAACAAAGTTTTCTTTTAACAACTCTTTGAGGTGGTATAATCAAACTCCACATTTCAGAGATAAGGAGTATCTTGCCTAAGGTTAAACATCCAGGAAATGGTAAACTGAGATACAACCCCAGGAAAACTAAGTTCAGTCCAATGTGTGATTGGTGAATATGACTTCTACATTTTGCATCTACTCTACAGTTGCGTGTAGTACCTAATGGTATAATATTTCTAACACTACATTCTTACTTCTTAAAGACAGAGAACATGTTATTCATTCATGTATCCCCAACATCTAACATAATGCCTATTAAATTCTGCACTAAATAAGTGTTTAGTAAACTAAACTAAGCACTGAAAATCATTTCTAAAATGAGTATTGGCATCTCAGGAAAGCTATAAAATATGCTATACAGGTTTGGCCCTCTCTCCTCAATTTATTAACACTTCACACATCACACAGGAATGCCCTCTTGATTTCTTAATCTTGTCCTCTAATAAAATCTAGCCTAAGGAAAGAGTCTTATTAAATTCATCAACAATGAGGACAATATGACTGGTAAAAGTTATTAAGGTCTATTTCCTGAGGATACTGGCATTTTAACAGGTAGCAAAACCTTAAAGCAGTGGAACAGCATCAAATAGTAAAATATCAGATGTTCATTAGTATTACAAAGGCTTTTGGAGCAGGCATCTTTTGGGCAAGCAGTTTCCAAGTGATTCCATATAAGCAGCAAGCTCTTCCCAGATCAGAATCATATATCACTTCATTTTAGCAGCTAAGAGCCTGTTTTCTTAGGGGGTAAAGTGCACTGCCCATGTTTCAAATGTTACAAGTCTTTAGATCTTATTTCTAAACCCTTCACATGTAATACTAATGTAATTAGTGATGCCAACAGTCAAAGATGATGCAAGTAAAGAAGACAAGTTGAAGTGAAATATAACAAAAATGACCAGGACTCATACGGTAAAGTTTTCACAGAAAAAAAATCCCAATTTTAGTATTATGACTAGCATATTTTCCCTTTCTCATAAACATTTCACAAGGGTAAGTTTTAGGGCCAAACTTCTTAGGTTTAATTCTTCATGTACCAACTAGTAACCTTCCTGTGCCTAAATGCTTATCTGACAAATGACAATAATAATGGCACCTACGCCACAGTGGTTGTACTGAGGATTACATACGTTAATCCTTTTAAAATGCTTAGAACAGCATACCGCATGTAGTAGTATAATTGCTATCACCACTACTGCTTATAGTAATAGTCATGGAAGTTGTTACTTCCAACAAAAATGGAGAGATCTCACTGAATATATGGAAAACTGAGTAGACTTCACAGAAAAGGCCTTTCATAGTACTTAACATAATTGACATTTATAGAATACTCAACAACTACAAAATACACATTCCTTATAAGTGTAAGTACTCTTGGAACATTTACCAAGATGGACCATATACTAAGTCATAAAGTAAGTTTAAACAACTTAAAAGGATTCACATGACACAGACTATGTTCTCTGATCAAAATGAAACAAAATTAGAAATCAGTATCAGAAAAAAAATCAGTAGCAGAAAGATATCTGGAAAAATCACAAATATTTGGAAATTAAACAATACACTTCTAAACAACCCATACCACAAAAGAAATAATACAGGATGTGGAAAATATTTCAAATCAAATGAATACACAAAATATCAAGTCTTATGGCTGCGGTTAAAGCAGTAGTTACAGGTAAAGTTATAACCTTAAAAATGAAAAGACATCAGAAAAAAATGTTTTAATCAGTGTTCTAATCTTCACATGAAGAAACTAGAAAAAAGAAAAATAATTCAAATCCAAAGCAGGAGGGGGAAAAAAGAAGTGACAAAGAAAACAAAAAGAATGAACACAAAACAACAACAACAAAAAAAACAGGGAAAACAATGAATCAAAAGTTGATTTTTTGAAAGAAGAATGCCAATAAAATTAATAAACTTCCAGCTAGGCTAATTTAAAAAAGAAGAGAGATTACATAAATTACCAATGTCAGAAATAAAAGAAGATCCTACAAATCCTAAAGACATTAAAAAGAAAATAAGACAATATTTTAAGCAATAAATATTCTTGATTAAACTGAAAATTAAATCTTCTTGGAAGATACAAATCACAACTCAAAAAGAAAGAAAATAATAAACAGAATCTACTAAAGAAATCAAACTGATAACTAAAAGCCTTCCCAAAACCCTCTTACACTGTTGGCGGGAATGCAAGTTGGTGCAGCCACTTTGGAAAACAGTGTGGAGATTCCTTAAGAAATTAAAAACAGAGCTACCCTATGACCCTGCAATTGCACTACTGGGTATATACCCCAAAGATACAGATGTAGTGAGAAGAAGGGCCATATGTACCACAATGTTTACAGCAGCAATGGCCACAAATGCCAAATTATGGAAAGAGCCAAGATGCCCTTCAACAGAGGAATGGATAAAGAAGATATCTTGGTCTATATATACAATGGAATATTATGCCTCCATCAGAAAGGATGAATACCCAACTTTTGTATCAACATGGATGGGACTAGAAGAGATTATGGTGAGTGAAATAAGTCAAGTAGAGAGAGTCAATTATCATATGGCTTCACTTACGTATGGAGCATAAGGAAAAACATGGAGGACATTAGAAGGAAAGGAAAAGTGAATTGGGGGAAATCAGAGGGGGAGACGAAGCATGAGAGACTGTGGACTCTGAGGAACAAATTGATGGTTTTGGAGGGGAGAGAAGGGGGGGTTGGGTGAGCCTAGTGGTGGGCATGAGGGAGGGCACGTATTGTATGGAGCACTGGGTGTAGTACATAAACAATGAATCCTGAAACACTGAAAAAATCAAATTAAATTAAAAAAAAAAAGAATTAGGAAACTAGAAATGGAAAAGAAAAAAGAAAAAAAAAAGCCTTCCTACAAAGTAAACTATAGGCCCACATGGTTTCCCTGGTGAATTCTACCCAACATTTAAGGAAAAAATAGTATGATCTTAAATTCTTTAAGCAAATAGACAATGGAGGGTGTCTATTGTCTATTTGTCAGACAATAGACAATAGTGCCTATTGTCTATCATCAAAATTCCAACTCATTTTGTGAGAACATTATGCTAATATTAAAACCTGACAAAGATATCATGAGAAAACTAAAGACCAATATTTCTCATGAAAATAGACATAAAAATTATTAATAAAATATTACTAATTCAAATCTAGCTTATATATAAAAAGAATATTATCATGACTAATATATAAAATGAATACCATCATGGTATTAGGATAAGTGGGGCTTATCCCAAAGAATGCAAAGTTAGCTTAACATTCAAAAAATCAGTGTCATTCAGCATAATAATGGAGAAAAAAAGGAACAACTTCAATATATACACACAAAAAATATTTCATAAAACCCAACACTGCTCATGAGGGAAAAAAAACACTCAGCAAGGCAAGAAAAAGAAATTAAAGCATTCAGATTAGAAAGAAAAATATAAACTGTCTTTATACACTGAGGACATTATAGTGTATATGAAAAACACTCAAGGATTTATAAAAATAAGTGAACTTAGCAAGGTGGCAGGAAATAAGATCAATATATAAAAAGCAAATATTTATATTCTAGCAATGAACAATCAAAAATTTTAAATTACAAAATATATCTTTTAGTCACATAAAAATATTAAATACTTGGAGATAAATGTAACAAAATGTGAATAAAACCCATATACTAAAAGTGACATAACATTGCTGAGAGAAATTAAAGAAAAGCTATCTAGCTTGTGATATGCCATGTCCACTGACCAGAAGGATTGATATTGCGGGGGTTTTTTTTAAGTTTTTATTTTTAATCACCTGGTGTACATCATGACAACTGCACTCATTATTCTCCAACATACAATTCATCCACATCCCCTCATCCACCTTTCCTCTGGAAACCAACAGTTTGCTCTCCAGAATTAAGAGTCTGTTTCCTGTTTGTCTCGCTCTCTCTCCTTTCTCTTTGTTCATTTGTTATGTTTCTTAAATTCCACATATAAGTGAAATCATATGGTATTGACTTATTTCACTTAGCATTATACTGTGTCGCTTCATCCACGATGCTGCAAATGTCACGATTTCATTCTAATGGCTAAATAATATTCCATTGTATACATACCATCCCTTCTTTATCCATTCCTTAGCTGATGGACATTTGGGCTGCTTCCATATCTTGGCTACCAAAAATAACCCTGCTAAAAACACAGGGGTGCAAGTATCCCCTTGAATTACTGTTTTTGTATTCTTTGGGTAAATACCCAGTAGTGTAATTGCTGGATCATAGGGCAGTTCTATTTTTAAGATTTTGAAGAACCTCAATACTATTTTCCACAGTAGCTGCACCAGTTTGGATTCCTACCAAGAGTGTAACAGGGTTGCTACTTCTTCACATCCTTGTCAACACTTGTTTCTTGTGTTGTTGATTTTAGCCATTCTCACAGATGTAAGGTGATATCTCATTGTAGTATGGATCTGCATTTCACTGATGATAAATGACGATGAGCATCTTTTATGTGTATGTTGACCATCTGTATGTCTTCTTTGGAAAAATGTGTCTTCTGCACATTTTTAAATTGGATTTTGGGGGGGTGAGTTGTATTAGTTCTTTATATACTTTGGATACTAACCCTTTATCAGATATGTCTTTGCAAATACCTTTCATTTCATAGGTTTAGTTTCATTGACTCTTTCCTTTGCTGGGCAGAAGCTTTTTATCTTGATGCAGTCCCAACAGTTTATTTTTGCTCGAGTTTCCCTTGCCTTAGGGACCTATCTAGAAAAAAGTTGCTATAGCCAATGTCAGAGACATTACTGCCTATGTTCTCTTCTAGGACTTTTATGATTTGGGGTCTCACATTTAGGTCTTTAATCTATTTTAAATTTATTTTTCTGTATCGTGTGAGAAAGTGATCCAGTTTCATACTTTTGCATGTTGCTGTCCAGTTTTCTCAGCGTTTGTTGAAAAGATGGTCTTTTTCCCATTGGATATTCTTTCTGCTTTGTCAAACATTAACTAACCTGTAATCATAGGTCCATTTCTGGGTTCACTATTCTGTTCCATTGACCTATGTTTCTGTTGTTGTGCCAATACCACACTCCCTTGATCACTAAAGTTTTGTAACATAACTTGGAAGTCTAGAATTTGATGCCTCGAGGCAGCTTTGCTTTTCTTTTTTAAGAATGATTTGCCTAGTTGGGGTCTTTTGTGGTTCTATACAAATTTTAGGATTTTTTTTCTAATTTGGTGACAAATCAAAATGGTATTTTGATGGGGTCTGCATTAAATATGTAGACTGCTTTGGACAGTACAGACATTTTAACAATATTTGTTCTTCTGATCCCTAAGCATGAAATGTCTTTCCTTTTCTTTGTGTTATCTTCAACTTCTTTCATCAGTTGTTTATAGTTAACAGTGTACAGAACTTTCACCTCTCTGGTTAAGTTTATTCCTAGGGAACTTTTTATTTTTGGTGCAATTTGTAAATAGGATTGTTTTCTTAATTTCTCTTTCTGCTGTTTCATTATTGGTATATAAAAATGCAAGAGATTTCTGTACATTGATTTTGTATCCTGTGACTTTGCCAAATTCATTTATCAGTTTTAGCAGTTTTTTGGTGGAGTCTTTCAAGTTTTCTATGTAAAGTACCATATCATCTGCAAATAGAATTTTACTTCTTTCTTACCGATCTGGATGCCTTTTATTTCTTTCTGTTCTCTGACTGCTGTGACTAGGGCTTCCAATACACTACTGAATAAAAGTGGTTAGGGTGGACATCCTTGTCTTATTCCTGACCTTTGGAGAATGACTCTTGGTTTTTCCCCATTAAGGATGATATTAGCTGTGGGCTTTTCATATATGGGAAAGGCTCGATGTTGTTAATATAGCAAGTCTTTCCAAAGTCATATATAGATATAAGACAATCCCAATCAAAATCAGGGCAGACATTTTTTCTACAAACTGACAAACTAATGCCAAAATTCCAATGAAAATGTAAAAAATGTGAAAGACACAAATCAGAACATCATCACAACATCAGAAATCTTACAACACCAGACTTCAAATTTACTAAAAAGTTATAGTGGTCAAGACTGTGGTATTAGTATAAAAACAGACCTAAAGATCAATGGAACAGGATATAGAGTCCAGGAAACAGACCTACAAATCAATGGTCAATTAATTTGGGACAAAGGTTAATAGCTAATTCAATTGATAAAAGACAGTCTTCTCAACAAATGATGACATTAACAACTGGATATCCACGTGAGAAAGATGTGGGAAGAGGACCTTTACTGAAGCTGTACTTCAAACCATACATAAAAATTAACTCAAAATAGATCATACACTTAAAGTTCTAGAAGAAAACCTAAGAGAGACCATCTTCACAATCTTAAGGCAAAGATTCCTAGATGTGACACAAAAAGCACAAATAATAAAATAAAATATTGATAAATACAGCCATCAAAATGAAAAACTTCAGCTCTTCAAAAGGCATTGTCAAGTAAAAAGGCAAGGCATTGTTGGGGGAGGGAATATTTGGAATAAGACATATTCAGAATATATAAAGAACTCTTATAACTCAATAAGACAAACAAAATATGGTCCAAAAAATCTGAGTATTTTAAAAATGAAGATATATACAGGACGCCTGGGCGGCTCAGTGTGTTAAAGCGCAGTTCTGCCTTTGATTCAGGTCATGATCTCAGGATCCTGGGATCGAGTCCCACATTGGGCTCTCTGCTCAGCAAGGAGCCTGCTTCTTCCTCTCTTTCTGCCTGCCTCTCTGCCTACTTGTGATCTCTCTCTTTGTCAAATAAAAAAAATAAAATCTTTAAAAAAACAATAAAATGAAGATATATAAATGAGCAATAAGCGTAAGAAGCTCAAAATCATTATGTGAAATGCAAATTAACATTGCAATGAGTTACATCTACACAACCGTAAGAACAGCTAAAATTTAAAAGACTAATAATACTAAGTGTTGGCAAGGATGAGGAAAAATTGGAATACATTACCAGAGTGAAATAAAGTGATCAAGCACTTCAGAAAACAGTTTGGCTGTTTCTTATGAAGTGTACACTTACCATATGACACAGCAATTCCACTTCTAGCTATCCATCTACGATAAATGAAATGAAAACCTATGTCCACACAAAGACATGTAGTAGCTTTAACCGCACTAGCCAAAAACTGGAAACAACTCAAATTCCCAAGAGATAAACGGCTAAACAACTTCTGGTATATCCTTATAAAGGTCTATCGTGTCACCTAAAAAGGAATGAGTTACTGACACACACAACAGGGATGAATCTCACAAACACTGTCCTATGAAAGAAGCCTTACACAAAAGAGTACATACTGTAAAATTTTAGTTATATTAAACTCTAGAAAAGACAAGCCTTAGACAAGCAGTAATCTTTCTGTCATTATAGATTAGAATTGTCTTTTCTATGAACTTTTAAGAGTGATGGAAATGTTCTCTATATTAATTTTAATGGTGATTATTCAAGTGTATAAGTTTGCCCAACTCATCAAAATATACAACTACAATGGGTGCATGGTACTGTGTGCTAATTATACCTCAACAAAGTTGACTTAGAAAAAACTCTTACCATGGACTACAAAGCCTCATGTGATCAGGGACCTAGCTTCCTCTCATCATTACCTACCAATCTCCCCTCTTCTGGGCTCCCTCGTCTTTCCAACTCTCTGGGCACTTGGAGATACTCTTCCCTACTTTAATTAAATTCTATTCCTCTATCAGGCCTTAGGTCAAAGGGCTGTCTCTGGGAAATATTCCCAGATCCCCTAGATTCAGTCCCTTTCTTCCATGCTCTCTTCACTCCTGTGAGCAGAAAATGAAGTGAAAATGCCATTTAGCCCTGAATGAACACTGATTAATGTAAGTCATACTGTTATACATCCCTTAGCCTACAGATAAACTCCTGCTATATTTGAGAGCAGGAAAACTGACATTTAATTTGGGTAGAGGGAATCCCATCTGGTTTGTTATTATCCCCCAGGAATCTGATCTAATCCTGTTTGAGTAGAGAACTAGTTCTGCAGTTATTCAGCAAATCCAGTCATCCAGAATCATTTACATTAGGAATAGCTTGGACCCAGAGATTCCAAGGTAACCCTGAACTGCATTAGATACTTGCTCAATTCCTTCTTGCTACCAATGTTGTCTAGTCTAGACTAACATCTCCAAATTATTATCAATAGCCACAAAACAACCCAGTCTCTGAAATATTGAAAGAAACTAGTTTAGCCTTACTGCAGCATAGTGTGACTTCCCGTAGTTATAGTTTTAGCTCTTGCAATAATTATCCATATAAATTTTAATAATTCATTTAACTTCTCTAGATTTCAATTTTTTTCCTTTTCATTATTTCTGCTCAGGGTAGGTATGCCTTCAGTCTCCATAGCTTTCCACACTTTTTCTTGAACACGGATTACACCACTAAAGTTAGAAACATCTTCTTCATATTTGATATTCATTTAAATCAGTCTCACAGTGCACTTGTCATGAGCTCCAGATGTTGTATGCAAGTGTTGAATCGCTGCACTGTACACCTGAAACTAATATCACACTGTATGTTAACTAACAGGAACTTAAATAAAAACTTTAAAAAAACCATACCTGCATGGTCATGATATATAATTATCCACTTTATAAATCACTGCATCCTTTTTTGCAAATATTTTGTTTAGGAATCTACATCTGAGTTCATGTAAGAGAGCTTACTGTGGTTTTTCCATTTTGTAGTTTCTTTGTTAGGTGTTCATGTCAATTTATTTTCTGGCCTGATAAAATGTGTTCAAGGAGTATTCTTTCCTTCTCTATTCTCCGAGGAAGCCTGTGTAGCTTGGTACGTGCATGTATGTATGTGTATGTATGTTCAAGAGCTTGTGTGTCTGCGTGTGTGTGTGTGTGTGTGTGTGTGTATTTCATAAATGTGTAGGTGTTTGGAGGCATTCAGACTGAGTTCGCTTTGTAGGAAAAATTTTGATTGCATATTCAACATATTTTATTCAACATATTTTATACATTTGGTAATTTAGATTTTCTATTTATCCCGATTTTCATCATTTTGATAAATTGTATTTTTGAGGATTTTGTCCATTTCATCTATATTTTCTAATATTGTGGCATAAAATTTTTCAAATAATAAATAAACAAAAAGTAAATCAGTCTCACATTTAGTAGAGCTGAATATTGTATGTAAATCTAATTTAATGTCTTAATTCACATGAAATGAACTTGGGCAGTATTTTAATATTATATTACCTTCTACTCAGTCACTCCACATTGGTAGTTTTTAAAATATGAAAATACATTTTTTTTTAAAAATTTTATTTATTTGACAGAGATCACAAGTAGGCAGAGAGGCAGGCAGGGAAAGAGGGGGAAGCAGGCTCCCTGATGAGCAGAGAGCCCAATGTGGGGCTCAATCCCAGCACCCTGAGATCATGACCTGAGCCAAAGGCAGAGGCTTTAACCCAATGAGCCACCCAGGTGCCCCAAAAATACATTTAATTATAAAAATCTACTCTAATATATATATTCTTGAAATGTATGTAAATATATAAATCTTAGTACTCTTGTTTACCTTGCCATACGTACGTACGTACGTGTGTGTGTGTGTGTGTAGATATATAGATATATAAATATGGGAAGATATATAGATAGATATTGGAAGAAGCTAACTTTTTATCAGGTCTGAAGGAGGAAGAATTCACATCATAATTTATTAACAGTCGCTGGGAAGAATGATGACCACTTTCTAGAGCCTTTATCTGCTCTTATACAACTCTGAATAATCCTTCAGCTCAAAATGACAAGTGAATTCTTTGACAGTCAGAACAATTAAGCTACCAAAAAAGCAAAGAAAAGGGAGGGATATTCCATAATAAAATATGTAAAGATACTCAAGAGGCTAACATTTTGAATACTGTTCATATTATCTTCCTTAGAATATGCTACAAAAAAAAGGGAACAATCCAAATAGTAATAAAACTTTTATCAAACCACCACTCTGATAATTTTATTAAAGACAAAAAACACAGTAATTTCAAAGCATATAGTATATGAAGCCTAACTGAGCAATGACAAGTTTTATTTTTTATTAATATATTGTGAGTGTATTATTTGCCCCAGGGTACAGGTCTGTGAATCATCAGGCTTACACATTTCACAGCACTCACCATAGCACATACCCTTCCCAATGTCCATAACTCAGCCATCCTATCCCCTCCCCTCATATCCCCCAGCAACCCTCAGTTTGTTTCGTGAGTTTAGGAGTCTCTTATGGTTTGTCTAAGTTTTTTTTTTAATATGAAAATGGGTAAGCAGCTTCTTTATTTGTTCACTGTGCTGATACTTGCTTTTACCACATTACATTTCACATATTACAGTCTATGAAGCAGCAAGCATGATTAAATTTTGGAAATGGCAGTACTAAGTAGTATATATAAAGATTTCCATTATTCAAATAGAGCATTTTACTCTCATTTCACAAAATAGACCCTATTACAATTCAAATTATTTTTCACTGTATTTTTCACTTCTTCCTTCACTACAAAACAAAAATTATGTATTTTACCTACTAACATTGCCTAATTTAGGGATGTCACAGAAACTCCACTTTTGTTAATTTAGTATAATTTTATGATCTTACTGATAAGTCACACAATGTATTCATATAATATTTTGGTGGAAATAACTACGACAATTAACCTGAGGTGTTACTAGGAAATTTTCATTATATTTTCATTATAACTTTATAAAGATATGCTATTTCTGTGCCCTGTCTTTTTGGTTCTAAGTAAATATATATAAAAGGATGTTGTTTTATACATATAAATCAGTATTTCTATTAAGTATGTGGATATTTCACAGATACACAGTACAAGTGTCTAGTGAAAAGAGTGCAAACTTATTACACAGAGTTGGGGTTTGTTTTTTTTTTTTTTTTTTACTGATATAACCTAGATGTAGATTTTTCAAATATTCTATTGGTTGACTTGATCACTTGATTATTTGAGAAATTTTTGTCACTTGTTATCACTACTTAAGAAATTACCTTGGTGTTAAAAAAGAATAGAAAAAATATATATATAAGTTATTACAGGTAAAGAACAAAAGGTCCTACCTGTTTCAACCTCATGAAGAAAGTCTCCGTGAAAGTCTTCCTGCTGAAATACCAAAACCGCTCATTCGCAGGGTACACGCGTACTACTGTCTCCAGAAGGAAGCGCACAGGCTCTATCACCTCTGTGACGACCATATCCACCGCCACAGTCATGTACACTCGTTTATCTGGAGCAGAAATTTACTGCGTGTTATGCTGGCTTTGTTGTTCCTTGATTATTCAAGAAAACAAAGTTCTCCCAATAAGGTTCTTTCCAATCATGTTACTTTCTGTGTTTAATTTCAAATGTTGTGCTGTCACTTTGATTAAAGAGGTAACCACGTTCTCCAAGTATGTTTCTCAATATTCGTGATCCTCTCTAAATCAATGGTCAAAATCACCTCTGAAACCTTACTTTTTCCTTCCCCAAATCAGGTCCTTAATATAAAAAATTAGGTAAAATTTTCAGAATGTCTTTTACCTAAAACTATCTTTCCAATTTCCCAGAAAGCTTCTAGAAATTCACAAGGATTTCCCTTTATCTTATAAAAAGAGATACGAGAAATTATTCACTTTGGTGAGTTGCATGAGAAGAACTGTCAACTCAGAACAGACTTTCAACATTCACTATATAAAGTTTGTATAAGAACATATTATTTAAATGAATATTTAAATGGTGTAATATTTAAGGGAAGTCCATGGAGATCTGTCAGGATACTCATGGTCCCTTCATTATACATTCAGGAAAATCACTAAGGCTCTGATGAAGTTAGTTAGTTACAGTTAGTTACAGAGTTGTATCAGAGCCCTGGCAAGTAGTTTTAGGCAAGTGTATAGTGTTATCAGTCAAAATTTCAGTTATTATTTAAAATGCTTACTTGGCCATAGCCTTCCTTTAATATGTATCTAGAATCTTATAGGTTAGCATCTGTTGGTTTTCTTCAGTTTCATTATGATGGGCTGAAATATGAGTTTTATTTTATTTATCCTGCTTGAGATTCAGCAGGGTTTTTTTTCCTTTTCTCTTTCTTTTTCTCTTAAGTAGGCTCCATGTCCAACATGTGGCTTGAACTCTTAACCCTGAGAATAAAAGTTTCACCCTCTACTGACTGAGCCATCCAGGCACCCCCTCATTAGGTTTTTCAATCTGTAGTTTGGCTAATCCATATCATCATTTCTTTGTTACTTTTGAAATATTTTTAAATTTTACTTTGTCCAGCATTTTTAGTTCTTAAAGTTCAAATAAACAAGCCCATCATTAGAAGAAACCTTTAACAATGTTTTTAAAAAAATATCATACAACATTTACACACATCAACTATACTTCTATTAATACAAATTCAACAACAACAAAAAATTATTACATTCTTTCCAAATAAATTCTACCTGCCAATTCAAGAGAAACAAGGGTTCTCTAGACAATGTACTTGCCCTAACAGATCTTAAAGTCCAAGGGCAGTACTGTTAAAGTTTGAAAGACAGTAACACAAAACATAAAATAAAATACACGAGTGGGTGGTATAGTGAAAAGATCTAAGATATTTCATCTCCAGAACTTCAACTTCCTCTGTAAAAAAATCAAACTCTGATTCATGAATCCTCTGAGCAATTTATAAACTCAAGGATACCATTTGGAAAATTTTAGAAATCAGGTCAGTGTTTTTTCTGCCATATGAAATAATTTTCATTTAAAATACATTATCTTTCAAATAAGAATATATTTTTTTAAGACTTACTTATTTGAGAGAAAGAGCACATGCACGCACATGCACACACGAGGGGGAGGAAAAATTCCAAGCATGCTCCCCCTGAGACTGGAGCCCCACACAGCTTTGATCTCATAATCCATGAGATCATGACCTCAGCAGAAACCAAGAGTTGATCACCCAATCAAGCCCACCCAGGTGCCCCAAGATTATTATTTTAATATAGTATTATATAAAGTTATTCTTATTTTAATAGAATATTTTATTTTAATAGAATAAACTTTTATTTTATTTTATAGAATATTTATTTTAATAGAATTTTATTTTAATAGAATAAACTTTATTTTAATAGAATAAATTTTAAAGTATATTATCCTTTACTAGAAGATCAAATAGAAGCACCTGGGTGGCTCAGTTGGTTGTGTCTGTCATTGCTCTCAAATAATTCTACAATAACATGTGAAACAAGGGGCGCCTGGGTGGCTCAGTGGGTTAAAGCCTCTGCCTTCAGCTCAGGTCATGATCTCAGGGTCCTGGGATCGAGCCCACATCGGGCTCTCTGCTCAGTGGGGAGCCTGCTTCCTCCTCTCTCTCTGCCTACTTGTGATCTCAATCTCTGTCAAATAAATAAATAAAATCTTTAATTTAAAAAAAATAAATAAAACCCAAACCCCAAATACTTTCTACATAATCTAATAAAACTAATTCACATACCTTTGGGGGGATTCATTTGAATGTGGAGGTTTTCCTCATAAATGTATAAAGTGTTAAAAAACTTTAAAATCTAAATAAGAATAACTTCATTTTAAATAAGCACCAGAATTAAAAAAAAAAACAAAAAACAGCAAAACAACACTGACCATAATATAAAATTTAAAGCAAATAATAATGAATCCTATGAGAAAATTTACCTTTTGGGGTTTCTTCATTAAGTGCCAGAAATATTGGTACATTGGGGTTCCACATGCCAGTAATAACGTAAGCCCTCCCATCATAGCTCTTTCCCATGGATTCCTGTAAACGTTCAGACAGAAATCACTGAGTATATACACATCAAGAAAATCACTATTTTAAGTTATATCTTACTTTAAGCAATCAAATTTATTAAAATTTGGACTTACAATCAAATGGAATTTTTTTTGATAAAATTTTTGTCACCTTACAAAAGCATTTCTTTCAATATTAAAATCTACAGCTTTCCTCAGAGTTTTATTTGAGGCACATATCTCTTGGCTAAAAGGAGGTATGCCTTTAGATGCTGACTCACAAATAAACTGGTATGAAGTTATACTTAACTTTATCCTAGGTTGCTTGTAAAAATTTCACATAATTAAGCATACAAGTGTATCCAGTTTCTATTAAAACTAAAGTATAGATCTCACTGAAGATATTTTAACTGAATTAATAGCTAATCGAAGGAAAAGCGGTTAGTATTTTTCTTCCATTTTAATTTATAATATATTCTTAAAATATTAATTTACTTTATTACAACACCTCTCAAATTTGAAAATTTTCTATTACCTATATCAGGTATTTGTACACTTCCTTACAATCAAGAATCCATGTTAGGTTTGTAGTTAACACCCAAGTTGACTGTCTCCCTTTTACCTTTTCACTTGCTCCCTCATTCCCTCCGTCCTCCCCTTCTTCATCTCCTCCATGTAAAGGAAACTCACACAGCACCTTCACCACATTCATATGTTCATCTTCATTCTTGGTCTCCACCTCTCCTTTCACCCCTTCCTCTCTCTCTCCCTCCTGTGCCTATCCTTTCTATCTTCTCATTAGACCCCCATTCAGAATAAGAATGAGAATCTGACCTCCCAAAAATCCCAATCCATTTCTGGAAAGAGTTGTGCTGTGCTTGAGTCCAAAAATATGAGCTAGTCCAATCAAAATATTTCTTTCAATTGACAAATATCAAGGAAAGTGGGCAGTTAGCAGTGGAGCTGAAAGATTTTAGTAAGAAGTCAGGCCCTGATAAGCCACATATCAACTGAAGTGATAAGGTAACAGAAATTATAAAGTAGGAAAGAATATATAAAGAACAGCAGAGTATTGGGAAACTGCTAAGTGGTAGGAGAGAAATGGAGAAAATAAAAAATTCATTAAAAATAATCATGCAGTCTAAATACAAAGGCACACACTGGAAGGCAGGAAGGAGGGAAGAAGAGTGAGGAACAGAGAGAGATGGGCAGAGAAGGGGCAGGGAGGAAGAGAGGAGAACAAGGTAGGAAAAGGCGAGAGGAGGAGAAAGGGGAGAAGAAGGAAGTAAAGAGGCAGAGACAGGGAAGGAGGTACAGAGAGGGAGGCAGAGCACCAGAGGCCTGGCGGCAGGGGCAGCTACGGA
>CM053618.1:43162628-43224915 GCA_028646535.1 Procyon lotor
AGGGGAGGTGAGGCGGACAGAAGAGTCTAGATAGCAGAAACCACTGCAGGTTTACGTACAATTTCATGAAGATCAATATCCTCTTCTGTCTCTAAGGTGCTCTAAGTGGATCTTTGTTCTTTATAACCAAAATAGCCTAATTCAACAACCATAGTTTTAGGTCTTTGTAGTCCTCATAATACACCACCAAAATAACACTGTCTCATACATCAAAAGCCCTCAATACAAGCTTCTCCTCATCAAGAATGGCATTTCTGTTACTGAAATAGACATTTCCATCATACAGCCTGGCTTGTTTCTAGCCTCTTATAAAGATACATCTCGGGGCTCCTGGGTGGCTCAGTTAGTTGAGTGTCTGACTCTCTTGGGGTTGTGAGATCAAGTCCCAAGTCAGGCTAATGCTCATAAGGGAGCCTGCTTAAGGATTTCTCTCCCTCTGCCTCTGTCCCTCTCCTGCTCACTCTACCTTTCGCTCTCTCTCCAAAATAAATCTTTAAAAAAAAAAAAAAAATACTTAACTATCTTTGCTGAAGAGTTCTTCCTGATTCCTCTGCCCCTACTTCACAAGCAGGGCTGACAAAATCAGGAACAGCAGGTAAGGGACATCTGGACAACAAAAGTCTCTGTTCAAACCAGGCCAGGGTAGAACCACTAGATGCCCTCCTCTTAGGAAAATAAACTAGGAAATACAGACAGAATGTGGCAGTTTTCCATCAGAAAGGACAAATATCCAACATTTGCATTAACATGGACGGGACTGGAAGAGATTATGCGGAGTGAAATAAGTCAAGCAGAGAGAGCCAATTATCTTATGGTCTCACTTACATGCTGAGCATAAAGAAAAGCATAGAGGGCATTGTGAGAAGGAAGGGAAGGGGGAATAGGGGGAAATCAGAGGGGGAGATGAACCATGAGAGACTGTGGACTCTGAGCAACAAACTGAGGGTTTTGAGGGGGGGTTGGGCGGGCCTGGTGGTGGGTATTGGGGAGGGCACGTATTGCATGGAGCACTGGGTGTGGTGCATGAACAATAAATCTTGTAACACTGAAAAAATAAAATAAACATATTTGGGGAAAAGAAAAAAAAAAAAAAAAGAATGTGGCAGTTTGCAGTGGGAACATGGGCAGAAAAGCTGTAAGAGAGAGTAAGCCACAGATGAACTACTGTCAAGTAATGAACAAGCTTAAGCTAGGAGGTCAAGTAGGCAGATGGTGGAGTAAAGCAGACACATGGTACTGAAAAGACATAACACACAGAAAAAGTAAAAAATGTAGGTTCCTACTAATCCATCCATTCATTAAGCAAATATGACCTTACTCTAAGCCATGCTCTTTGCCTAGAAGTATCCAGCAAGGAAAACAAAACCAAATGATCCTGACTCCAGAGAACTGACAGGCTAATGTTTTCCAAAAAGCAGTTTGTGATCCATTCGTGGATCATAAAATCGATTTAGTGGATTATGACCAGACTTTTTAATCAAGTAGAAGAAAAAAATAGCAGAGTTCCTTACAAGTGGAAGGGGTAAGAACTGTCTTGTGAAAAATCTTATTTCTGCTTTTTTATACATACAGATTACAAGCTTACTGGATTACAGTGTAACCATATTTGTAACTGTGATTCCAGCTACTAGTCTAGTGTTAATAAAGGGTTAACTGTAAAGATCCACAAACTTTCTGGGGCATTTCTAGGACTTTTAGATTGCATTCCAGTATGTATGTATGTATGTATTTATTTATTAAATTTCTAGGACTTTAGATTGCATTCCAGTTCCAGGAAATCTGGCTCTACTGAGTTTCCAGCTCTTCCTGGTACCTTGCTGTTAGGATTTCCCTAGTTAAATATAGGGAAGCAAACTTTGCCACCCAAAATGTATCTCTCTGACATGTGGGTTATTTTAAGACTGCTTATTAAAAAAAAAAAAGTCTGAGGAAGTAACTTTGACCTTCCCCTTATATTCACCACAGATAACTACAGTATAAAATAAAGTAGGTGAGATAGTCGGGGAGGAAATTGGCAAAGTCTGTTTGTTAAAATTCCTATGCCCCATTGTTTCTGAGTTGTCTCACAAACATTTGTTTGCCAAACATTTACTTTTTTCATCTTATTTGAATTACCTTCCTTCCCTCTGAATTCCCTAAATTCTATCCCTTCTCCTTAGCTTAGAATGGCATATAAAGCCTCACTGTCTAACTGACTATAGGCATCATATTCTTATGGCACCCCCATACATATGTAATTAAATTCAGTTTTCTCCTGTTTATCTTGTCAACTTAATTCTTAGACCAGCCAAAAGAACCTTGAAGGATAGAGGAAAATTATTCCTCACCAACAGTATCAAAAATATTCTCACTACTGGAAGAAAACTGAATCTCTGTTATTTGTATCCCCCAAAAGCCCAATTCTATTTATAGATGATTTTGTTTATATACTATGTATATATTCTATGTATATTTTGTTTATGCGTGTGTGTGTGTGTGTGAGTAATCTAGCTATTTGACTAAAAAACATATTTTCACTTATAAATAGGACTTTCTCTTTCATGTAGATCTTATACTAAACTAAATGAATACATTTATAAAAAGTCTCAATTCATCTCATGAGAAAATATTCAAAGGGAAGAAAAGTCAGCATTGTTTAAAAATTATTCAAGATAAACAGAAAAGTCTCACAAATTCTGAAATTAAATATAATTGCAGGGTTTTTTTTCAAAGTTTATCAGAATCAAATGTAAAAAAGTAAAATCCGTTGTCAGGTGTTCACATATTTGAACGAGTCAGAAGAATATCTTGCTCTAGAGGACAGAACTAAGACTAGGCAAAGTTATAAGGAATATGATTTCAGGTGATTACAAAGAAATAACTTTGTAATAACCAGAACTGTCCCATAGTCTTCATTATAAGTAATAAGTTCCTTTTTATGAAATGGAGTCTAGCCAAAACTCAATAACCATATATTAAGATAGCACAACGATCAGTAACTAATCACAATTCTTGATAATTGCAAATACTAACCCTCCCACTTTACCAACTATTTGTTGAACAGAAGCTTCCATGCTGATGAGCCCTTTGATTTCAATATGGACTCTTCAAAGCAGAGGACTGCTCTTCTCAAGACAGAGGACTGTCTTGAGTAAGACACTCAAGAACAGGGGGACTCAGAAGTTCATGCCAATCTGTAATTCTATAAGCTCCATTTAGGTTTTATTAAAAAAAAAAGTCTCTGCCACTGTTTCATCTTAATCTTTTAAACTCTGAAAGACCCGAAGACCTAGGAACCTGTAAGTGTTAAATGTCCCTGAACTACCTCCTCATGGAATTTTCAGGACTCCAAAATGCTATGGCTCGATTTACATAAAACCACTTGTATTATTGATATGTTGTAAAGAGGGATGGAAAAGAGATGGATTAATAGCTAATATGTTTTCACATCCAATGTAACTGGTTGTCCTTAACCTTACCTTTTTGTGAAATGCTTCCTCTATATCTCTGTGGCTCATTGTATCAACTCTAGGAGAGCACTTAACCCACTGCCATAGTTACATACTTAAGAGATCTGTTTTTATCACAAATCTATAAACCCACAGATGCTAAGAGCTATGTCTTACCATATCAATAAACCCAGCACTCCACACAATGCTTGGCACATATTATGTGCTCAAAAAGGCTGAACAAACCATTTCCAGTAGGACCACCAGAAAATCAATGTGACATTACCATGAAATAACTTGAAGAAAAAGTTGATAGAATTGGAGATATTTAATTGACATTTTCAAAACTCAGCTGAAAAGATTAAAATATATAGGGCTTGCTATCACTAAATGTAAAAATCCCAGTTAAGTCACTTTATATTTTACTATTTCATACTTACTTGATACTCTAAGATGACTTTCCTACAACATTTCTAAATCACAAAGTAAATATATTCATTAAGTGCAATATAGAAAGTATTTCTGTCTAAAAGTTAAGATAGTTTGCTATTTTTTCATAAAATACCAACTCTCAGATATATATTAACCTTCAAGAAAATTTTTTTTTTTTTTTTTTTTTTTTTTTAAAGATTTTTATTTATTTGACAGAGAGAAACACAGCGAGAGAGGGAACAGAAGCAGAGGGAACGGTAGCGGGAGAAGCAGGCTTCCCACAGAGCAGAGAGCCCGACGCGGGGCTCGATCCCAGGTCCCTGGGATCTGACCTGGGCCGAAGGCAGACGCTTAACGACTGAGCCACCCAGGCGCCCCAAGAAAATTTCTTAATAAATAAACTTTGCTAAGGACAGGTAATAAAGGAGGACAAATTCAGAAAGGGGAATGCTTTAAAGAAAATAAAAGCATTCATCACAGTACTCAAATTAATAACAGTGCATTAAAATAAATGAAAGGCACCATATTCACTCTGAATATGCCTGTTATAATCATGTACTTGTTATTTTTGGCTCAAAGAAAAGATATCTTCCTAAGAACCCAAAGAGATGAATAAATGGACATTGTCATAACACTATCCTTTTACTTGCTTTCAATTTGCACATGACTTTTTGGTAGAAATTTTTCTAAATCTCTCCCTCATAAGTAATTTAAAGTTTGGGTTTCCAAAATTATTACTACCATACAGATGAAAGTTAGAAACAATTTTAACAATATGACAAAATTTTAAAATAGAAAATACTTCTAAAATATAAATTAACTATCTTCTATACTTGGTTAATGTGCTTAAGATTATCATTACCATATCCAGTAAATGCATGTCACTGTTCTTCACATTTCGACCTGGGCTTAATAACATTCCAAAACATCTGAAAATGATGGGGGGGGAAAAAAGGACAAATAAGGTATCAAGAATATATAGAGAAGCCTAGTAAACAAAAAGCCTTTTTTTTTATTAACATATAATGTATTATTTGCCCCAGGGTAAATGTCTGTGAATCGTCAGGCTTACACATTTCACAGCACTTACCATAGCACATACCCTCCCCAATGTCCATAACCCGGCCACCCTATCCCTAACCCCCCACCTCCCAGCCACCCTTAGTTCATTTCGTGAGTTTAGGAGTCTCTTATGGTTTGTCTCCTTCCCCATCCCTTCCTGTTTCATTTCTCTCCCCCACCCCCCCCACAACCCCCCACCCTGCCTCTCAAATTCTTCATATCAGAGAGATCTTATGATAATTGTCTTTCTCTGACTTATTTCGACAAGAAGCCCTTTTATAATAACTATACAATCTGAGCTCTGTACTTACAAATAGCTTTAGTTTTTTAAAAGAAACATCATAAAAAAGAATTAAGATACATAATAAAATTGCACAGAAATAAGTTATCTAAATTCCCAGACCTTTATTTCTGCATGTAAAAGATTACCAATGATAAGGAACTGTGATAAAAATGGCCACAAATTACTGACTGAAACAAAATACAGTAGTAAGACACGAATTGATTTCTGGGTAGAAATGAAACTTTATTTGCCTTGGAGTTATTTCAAACATATAAGTCAAAATCAACTATTCCAATTAAATAAAAAAGATTAAAAAATAAATAAAAATGTGCTCACTCTCTGTTTCAAGCCAGATTAACAGAAACAATTACCCTGGCCCTCAATAGTCATTTTCACTGAGTAGCCTGTTAATATTTATTATACCCTAAGTTTAAAAAAAATTATATTAAACTCATTACTAAATGTGCCATTATATTAGTGAAGATACTATCCAACATACTATATATAGGATTAACTATTTACTTTGTTCTGTGCTTCCTGATGCTGGAGAAGCTTTAGGAATTCCTTCTACATCTCCTAGTACTTTATTTGTGAAGGATTTTCATAAGCTCTAAAATTCAGGTAAATCAAATATTTTTATATGTGTTAAGTTATTATTAATTCTGCTTTTTAGTAAGAAAAGTAGAGCCCAGGGGCGCCTGGGTAGCTCAGTGGGTTTAAAGCCTTTGCCTTTGGCTCAGATCATGATCTCAGGGTCCTGGGATCGAGCCCTGCATCAGGCTCTCTGCTCAGCAGGCAGCCTGCTTCTCCCCTCTCTGCCTGCCTCTCTTGCCTACTTGCGATCTCTCTCCGTCAAATAAACAAATAACTGTCAAATAAATAAATAAAATCTTTAAAAGAAAAAAAAGTAAAGAGGAGTCCAGAGAAACCCAATAATTTACTCAAATTCTCTTGCCTCTCAAATAAATCTTATAAATCCAGAGACAAAGAGATCCATCTTCAGTATCCCTCTGCCAACAACGCATATCCACACTTACAGAGTGTTTTTACTGTAGTTTTCCAACATTTAAAAATATGCTATGGAACATTTCACATAGCAGTAGAGAATGTAAATAAATTATGTTAATATTTTTTAAATTTCAAAATACTGACAACTGATATGTCACTACGTAATCTGATCCTTGTTATTTTCCAAAGGTTTACTTTTTTAGTAGCACATCTTGTTCTTTCATGAACAAGATAAGTCCTATCCCAATATGGGTCTAGTAAGTGGTAAAGCAATATATACTTCTTGTTAATATTTGAGGATATCCTGCTCAAGGTTCTATTTTGGCATCCAAAAACAATCAAGTACATGACAAAGATAAAGTCACTGAGCTCTGAAGATAACTTTCCAAACATATTACTGTACCACTGAACAAAATGTAATCTACTACAAAAGAAATAATAATACCCTAATATCCCTAATTTTAATACAATTACTATACACTGCTATAATCTCCCTATGATCTCCTGCAATAAACACTGTAAATTAAGTAATAATTATGCAATTCATTGTACTATCTCTTCTACCATTCCCTTAAATATTTGCTAAGCAAGAATAAAAAAATGAACTCTTGGGGCGCCTGGGTGGCTCAGTGGGTTAAGCCTCTGCTTTCGGCGCAGGTCATGATCTCAGGGTCCTGGAATCGAGCCCCACATCGGGCTCTCTGCTCAATGGGGATCCTGCTTCCTCCTCTCTCTCTGCCTGCCTCTCTGCTTACTTGTGATCTCTTTCTCTTTGTCAAATAAATTAAAAAAATCTTTAAAAAAAAAAAAAGTGAACTCTTTTTTCAGATAAGAAATTTGGTCCCCCTACTAAAAAGTCAGGTCAGTGAGGACAGAAGACTTCTCTCACATTCTCTACATGTTTTGCTTTGGCTTATAGCTCTCACGGTTTGCTTTTGTTGTTTGTTGTTGTTTTTTTTTTTAAGAACAATTTTCTGTATTATAGAATTTTTAAGTTTCAAAACTATTATGTACTCATTGTAAAAAAATTTACCCTTTTCTAATATCAGCCCCCTTAAGAACCAACATTAACAATTTAGTTATGCATCCTCCCTACATTTCTTTTTGTTCTTTTTGAAAACTTAAAAATTTTTATCATTTTGTTTGCCAAGCACCTGCAGGCAAATGATGAAATTGGTACAATTTTATATTTTTTTACTATTCCCATGTTAAACTCTATTGCAAAAAGAGCCTTGGAGGTTTAGGTTTTCCTTAAATGGCAACAGCTATCACTTTTTTTTATGATCTTCGATGTGCTGCTCTTTTCCTGGGTTATAAATAAAAAATCCTGCACCAAGGCAACTGGGTGGCTCAGTCAATTAAGCATAAGACTCTTGATTTTGGCTCTGGTCATGATCTCAGGGTAGTGAGATCAAGCCCAGACTTGGGCTACAATTCAGCACAGTGCCTGCTTGTCCTTCTCCCTTTCCCTCTCTACCTTTCCCCACCCCTCAGGCTCGCTCTCTCCCTCTCTCTCTCTCAAATAAATAAACTCTTTTTTTTTTTTTAAAGATTTTACCTATTTATTTATTTGATAGAGAGAGACAAAGAGAGAGAGGGAACACAAGCAAGAAGAGTGAGAGAGGAAGAAACAGGCTTCCTGCTGAGCAGGGAATCCTATGTGGGGCTCAATACCAGGACCTCAGGATCATGACCCGAGCCGAAGGCAGATGTGACTGAGCCACCCAGGTGCCCCCAAAATAAACTCTTAAAAAAAAAAAAATCCTGCAACCAACCAGTAGTGTGACTTTAAAGAAAGCACCTAACCCCCCTTAAAAAAAAAAAAAAATATTTCATTTATTTGAGAGTGCCAATGGGAGGCAGAGAGAGAGAGGGAGAAGCAGGCTCCCCACTGACAGAGGGCTCAGGGTAGATCCCAGGACCCTGGGATCATCACCTGAGCCAACGGCAGATACTTATTTGACAGAACCAGTAAGGTGGCCCAGCACCTAACCCTCTTGAGCTTCTGCTTCCTCTTCTACAAAATGGGAAAGGTATAATACATGAACTCTGAGGAGTTCCTCCAACATGAAAATTGCACAATTTTCCTCTATCAAGCTGTATTAGTCATTTCCAAATTTATATCTTGTTAGAGCACATCAGGTTTCCTATGGAGACAAGCAAGGTCTATTAGGGATAACGTGTCAGTAATCAGATATTATTAGTACCACAAACACCTAATGCGAATATTAAGTATTTCATTGGGGAGATCAAAGCATTCAAACTTTTCTTATTAACTCCATAAATAAAGTAAAAAACTGCATCACACCTATTTTCTCAAGCAGCTCACAATCTATTAGAGGAGGAAAATACAAGTAAACAGGGAACTACAACCTGATATGGTAAGTTCTAGGATCGCTGTAAGTACAGAAAGTTAAGAAAACAGAAAAGAGACACACCCAACACTATAATATAGTACATAGCTGACCTGACCAAAATTGGAAATCAAACCTTCTGAGAATGAGATAATGACAGTATATTAATATTATTACATTAAATATAACACATACTGGGACGCCTGGGTGGCTCAGTTGGTTAAGCAGCTGCCTTCGGCTCAGGTCATGATCCCAGGGTCCTGGGATCAAGTCCCACATCGGGCTCCTTGCTCAGCGGGGAGCCTGCTTCACCCTCTGCTTCTGCCTGCCTCTCTGCCTGCTTGTGTTCTCTCTCTCTCTCTGACAAATAAATAAAATCTTTAAAAAAAAAAAATTATAGTACATACTGCTTATTTAATGCCTTAAGTCAGACATTACCATATTGCTGCATTTACATCTCAAAACAACCTGCATATAAGAAATGACAAACTAGTTTTCATGAAAGTAGAAGCGACTTGTCCGAACAACGCAGGTAGTAAGTTAAAGGACTGGGATTCGAGCCCATGTCCATGACCCAAAACTGCAGATCTTTCACACATTGTACTCTATCACCTTCCTAGCCTATCAGGAAAGATCATAGACTCCCCGTGTGACCCAGGGCAACTTAACACACTACAACATCTCACTATCAACATTTCTGAAATACAAGTGTTATCGGCTCACAAGTTCACCATGTTCATGTAAAGGTGAAATGAAAGCCCTCCGGGTGACAGTACACTGTGAACTATAAAGCAGTGCCCAATTACAAATTATTATTACAACTGCCACTATTATTGTTTTAAAGATTTTATTTATTTATTTGAGAGAGAGGGAGAGAGACAGTGCACAGGAGCAGAGGAAGAAGCAGACTCCCCGCTGAGCATCTGGGGGCGAGGAAGACAACATGACTCAATCCCAGGACCCTGAGATCATGATCTGAGCCCAAGGCAGACACTTAACCAACTGAGCCACCCAGGTGCCCCTACTGCCACTATTATTAAAAAAAATAAAGTTTAACTTTCTACAATATCTATGAGTTTTTACTCAAAGCAGAGCTTTTTGAGGAACCTCCATACTGTTTTCCAGAGTGGCTGCACCAGCTTCCTTTCCCATCAACAGTGTAGAGGGTAGAAGTTGAAAATCGAGCTACCCTACTACCTAGCAACTGCACTACTGGGTATTTACCCTAAAGATATAAATGTCGTGATCTGAAGGGGCACATGCACCCAAATGATTATAGCAGAAATGTCTACAATAGCCAAACTATGGAAAGAGTTTAGGTGTCTATCAACAGATGAATGAAGAGAGAAGATGTGGTATATATATACAATGGAATACTATACAGCCATCAAAAAACCCCAAAATCTTGCCATCTACAATGACATGGATGGAACTAGAGGGTATTATGCTAAGTGAAATAAGTCAATCAAAGAAAGACAACTATCATACGAATTTGCTGATATGAGGAATTTGAGAAACAAGACAGAGGATCATAGAGGAAGGGAGGGAAAAATGAAATAAGTCGAAACCAGAGGAGGAGACAAACCATAAAAGACTCTTAAACTCAGGAAACAAACTGAGTATTGCTCAAGGGGAAGGGGGTTGGGAGGGATAGGTTAGCTAGGTTATGGACATTGGGGAAGGTATGTATGGTGAGTGTCGTGAATTGTGTAAGACTGATGATTCACAGACCTGTACCCCTGAAACAAATAATACATTACATGTTAACTTAAAAAAAAAAAAGAAAAAGAGCTTTAAACAGTTTTTAATACCAAGTTAGCATCCATACAAACACCAAAACTCAGCGTATCTAGCACTGTTTTAGACTTAAGTGACAGAAAAAAGTGACAAAAACCAAAGATGATATGTTAATGTTCTGCAACAGGAAACTAAATTGTTTTACTTTTGCTTTCAGCCCATCAAATGATTAGGATGCTATCTACCTCCATAAAGGATAAAAATTGAAGAAGGGAAGAAATGAAAAGGAAAGGAGGCAAGTGTCTACCAATGTCCATTAAGGAACACTGTCTCTTAACTGAACTTTTGTTGTTAAAAATGAGAAAGTGACAGTATGTCAGAAGGAGGTAAACAGAAACACAAAGAAAATCTATAAGTCAGTCAAATTTTTTCAGAATATCCAAGAACATGAAAAGCTACATTTTATAAAAATTAGAATCCCAGTCAGTCTCACACTAAAGAAGTTAAAGCAAAAGACAGTTGAAAAAGCCTCCCACATGAGAAATGCTGGGATTGTTTTTCCCTCACTAACAGGATCAAGTAGAGAGACACACACAGGCATTTGTTACTACGCACAGTATGGGGAACCATTACAATAACCACACTGGGCAAAAGGATGTTACAATCACTGGGGGAAATTATGATTGTTCTGCAACCTTTATTTTTGTCAAAACTTTAAAAACTCTTTGCTGTCAGTTTTAAGTATACAACTAATGGAGAAAAAAGAAAAACTATTCTTTAGTACTTTGCAATTTAAAGCACTCAGAAACATTGACAATTAAAGTGTTTTATTCCTTTGGAAACAATTATTAAGACATGTTTGAACAGAGTTGCTTTCTTCTCATATAATTTACAATACAGAGTATCTTTTCTATGTCCTGGTAAACACTCATATTCCTTCCTAAGTTTGAATCAGCTTCAATATTTTATCCTTCGCACTTTCAATGTTATGAAATATCTGAGGGTTCCTTTAATGTGACGTTTTTGCTGGCATTTCCTCCAAGACATGCATCCTTTTCATCATAATCACTTTCCTTACTTATGCTGCTAAATTAATCCTCACTACGTTCCTCTGGCTGCCTATGTAGATTCCACTGAACCGTGGCAATGTCTACATTCCCAGGGTCCTATTTCTTTATAATTTCACTTATGTCTGATTCAAATCCTGTGAAGTTATTTATACAGTGCACTAAAAGTTCTGCCATGCCATATACATACTATTCATTGTTGTTTCCTGTCATGATGCACGAATTTTCTTAAGATAACTTATTTGAGAGAGCAAGAGAGAGCACATGTATGGGAGGAGGGCAGAGGAAGAGGGAGAGAATCCTCAAGCAGACTCCCCACTGAGCATGGAGCCGGATGCAGGGCTCGATCTCAGGACCCTGAGATCATGACCTGAGCCAAAATTAAGAGTTGGATGCTCAACCGACTGAGTCACCCAGGCTCCTACATGATTGTTTTCAATTGCATGCTTATATCACATTTCTTCAAAACTCAGCTAAAGAAACTGCATGATCTCCAGTCTTGGAATTATTACTCCCTTTTGATGTGGCAACTAACTTTAAAATTTTGGCTTGAATGCAAGCAAAACTAGAATTTTTTTTGTTGCAGCCTTTAATCCAAAGTAGAAGTAAATGCTCCATTTCAACCCTAAGCAGCTTTCTATTCCTACTGAAACTTAAAGATGACAGAGTGACTTTATTGTGCTATCTTCACCAGACTTTTTCAGAATGGTTGACACCATTGCTTCATGAAGGGCCTAGATGTCTTCCTGTCTTCGTTCTGCTGTCATCATTTCTAAATCTTCTAAGATCAGATGCAATTTCACTTTCATCATTATCACTTTCATTTCTTTGCTGCCCTTTTATCTTTTTTGGCCAACTCTTTGAATTTATACATTTTTGTGAAATGTCACATACGTTTATCACAGAGATGAGGGCGCAACACAATAACATACTTTGCTATCTGGGAGTGAACTAAGTAACAGATGCACTGTGACCACTTTCAACAGAATTTCAAAGTGATGTGACTAGTTGCTGATCTTGTATTTATGTGGTCACTAAGAACTGAAGAGTTAACAGTTTTTACTTTCTGCAATTACTCAAAATTTAATATATCATAACAAAAATTTGAACCAAATTTTTGCAGGACTATTATTTAACTAAACCAAAGTAACATAAATTTATGTATTATCATAACTACAAAGCAAGGACGGCTTGTACATACACAAAGGTGCTAAAAATCTAGCCAAGGTTTTGCCTTCTCACGGTAGCAGTCTACCCTGATTCTACAGGCTACTCTGATTTCCACTTTTCACTCAAAACAGTCTCAGTAAAAATCACGATGGTGGTTCTAGAGATAATACCACCAACAGTAGTAACAGCAAGCATTTATTCTGAGTCAGGGACTATTCCAAATACCTTACAGGTGTTATCTAATTTTTTCCTCCCAAAATTCTTAAGAGGTATTATTCACAATCTACAAATTAGAAACCCAAGCACAGAGAAGTTAAATAACTTGGCCACTGTAGAGCCAGGATTGAAACCCAGATAAAGGACTCCATAGTTGGTGATCTTAAAAACTTTACTAACTTCAGTGCCATCAGTCACAGGAAGAAGTCTCTCCATTAGGTTTTATAGTTATCAGCAAAAGAGGTTTGTTCTTTTCCTTCCATTCTTTAGGTGGGAAATTCTTATTTTTCCCCTAAGATTATCTGGAATACTAGGACTGATTACCAGGAAAAAAAATAAAATAGATGCTTAGGGGGTGTCTGGGTGGCTCCATCAGTTAAGCATCTGACTCCTGATTTCAGCTCAGGTCATGATTTCAGGATTATGAGATTAAACCGTACAACAAGGGCTCAGGGCTGAGTCTGCTTGACATTCTCTCTTCTTCTCCCTTTGCCCCTCCCCCCACACACGCTCTAGCACGCGCGCATGCTCTCTCTCTCTCTCTCACTCTCAAATAAATAATAAAATCTTTTTTTGAATATTTAAAATGGATGCTTTGGGCTGTTTTTAGATCTGCTACCAGTGCAGAGAATTTAACCCACAACGAGGTTATACAAGAAGAGGGGATATTTTTAGGTCCTATGTTTTTTCTTTTTAAATTATTACCTAATAAACATTAAGAACATACAATAACCTCCAAGCATACTATCCTGGGGCAACAATGTTCTCATTAGCCGCAACATTATGATGGCTCAAAATCTGAAATGCAGAACCATATCAAATATGAAACTTTCACTAAATCTTTTCAAATATAAAAGAACTTAGTTATACTCAAAAATAGAATATTAAAAATGATTAGAACAAACTAATAAGCTTCAAAATCCAACACTTGGCTTAATTACTACTCAAAACATTTAGTAAACAATTATTTTGCTGTATTATTCAAAAGGAATAATACAGGAAATTTAGATGATATATTACTTGGGCTTTTGCATATACCAGATATATGCATCAAAATCATTAAAAGAATTGCTGCACAAGCCAGTCAATCCAAGTCTGGGAATTCACGTTCCATTCCTGCTTCTGTTGAGACCTTTCTGCTGCAAGCCTCTGGTGTGGGGTGGTGTGGGGTCCATGACAGACACAAAAGGTTGAATTCACCTACAGTTCCATGCAAGTCAGGTCTGGTGCCTGACACTCCCAAAAAGATGATCACTCTCTTCCTGTTACCCACCTGCACTTTCTCATCCCCAGGCCTAGGAGATAATACAGTATGCCCTGAATGTGCTAAGAGAACTAAGATGATGATGAAAAGATTAATTGCAAGGGGAAGGAGAAGTGACCTGGTTTGAACACACCAACATCACTCCCTTTCGATGGGCCATATCTCAGTAAAGAATAAACGGTGGCGAGCCCACACCTACACTGATTTGCATCCCTGTGATTGCTGTGCTCTGTCCCATTCATCCTCAATGAGTACAAAGGTGAACGTCTGGATTCTGTACTTGAGGTTTGCCAAGAAGTGACTGCTACTGCTGCATTAAATATTTAGTTATACAGGATACAGTTTTGTTTTAATTAATAGGGTTTTTTTAAAGTAATTTTGGGCTTCCAGAGAAATTGAGCAGAAAGTACAGGGTTCTGAAATACTGCCCCAACCCCTTCCTCTACTATCAACATCCTGCACCACAGTGATCTACTTGCTGAACCTAAACTGACTTACTGTTATCACCCAAAGCCCAGACTTAACAGCAGCGTTCACTTTTCGTGTCATACAGTCTATGGGCTTTGACGAATACATAACGATCACCTACGTCCACCACTACAGTGTCATCAAAATAGCTTTGCTCCAAAACTTGCCTGTTCCATCTATTCAACACTCTCTTCCTTCCAACCCCCGACCACTGATCTTTTTACAGTTTCCATAGCTTTGCCTTTTCTAGAATGTCACACATCTGGACTCCGAGTAGTCTTTCCAGACTGACTTCTTTCATAGCAATATGCATTTAAGGTTCCTCCTTTCCAGGGCTTGATAGCTCACTTCTTTTTAGTGATTATTCCATTCCCTGCATGTACCTTAGTTTGTTTATTCATTCACATATTAAAAGTCATCTTGGCTGCTTCCAAGTTTGCCAATTATGAAGAAAGCTGCTATAAACAAACAAGCAAGCAAACAAATGCCAAACGAAGATCTGAAGTTGTGAATATATATATAAAAATCTGCAATTCAGAAGAGACCTCAGGTTTGAGATTAAGAATTTGGAAGTCATTCATTTATAGATATATTTAAAGTCCTATATATAAAGAGACTGGATGAGGTAACTAAGGAGTGACTGTGGTAGAGGAAAGATTGATAAACTAATGTCTTTAAGAATGAAAAATCAAATAAAATCTACTATACAAGTAGATTTTTGGCCAAGAGCATGGACTTTTCACCCAGAGTAATGAGAGAAAAGGCAGAATATGTGGTATAGATGAGATAAATTAGTAGAAAAGGTGATGGTAATATCAAAAGCTCTACTGTTTCTATTAAATAAAAGATCATTGGTTGAGAGTTAACATGGATAGAAGACATGGTGGACACTTAAAGAGAAGCTATGAAACAGCCTAAGAAAGGGATGAAATAGCTTGTCCTAGTAAAATGAAGTAGGGATGCTAGCAACACAAAGGTACACCTGAGGTGATGGTCATGAGCCGCAAGTGACGCCCATCAGCACGGTTGTATGTCTGTTATTTCCCCAGCAGCACTCAGTTATAACAGGTGTTGGTGCAAAGGAGCAGAAAGCTTAACTAGAGATGGGAATATGCCAGGCAAGCAGAAAAATGGAAAAGAGGATAAGGGAGTTGTGGGAGTATAATTTATAAAGATAGATAATGGAATCTAAATTAGGACAAATAAGTATAAAAACAAAAACATGAAGTGAGTGGGTGAGGGACAGCAAATCATGATGGGACCACAGATTATTAATCTCAGTGAGAGCAAGAATTAATGGAATTGAGAAAATGAGAATGAATTAGAGAGATAAAAGGTAGTGCTGAGACAGTGGGATACCTGATATTGAGATTGTGAAAGGAGTGCAGTCATTGGTAATGACAAATTCCAGGGTACGGGTGGTGGAAGTAGGTGGTTGAGGGGGGGAGAAAATGTCTGTAGACAAGAAGTCAAGAAACTAAGAAGCTAGGTTATCAGAAAAATCATCTACACAGATATTGAAACTGCCATAAATTAGGATAAGCCTGCAATTAGAGAATGACAGAAAGCCAGGGGCTAAAATCTTCAAAGAATGAGGGGAATCCCAAGGGTTTGTAGATAACTGCAACAAGAGAGGCTGGGAGATGGGAAAGTCTGAGAGCACCAACTTCGAAGCTGTGAGTTTTTAAGGAGGAAAGAGGAAAACAGTCTGGAAGGAGCAGGGACATGTAAGAAGGATACTCATACATCTCCAGGCCAAAGATACAAGGGATAGGAGGAGAGGAAACAGCCATCACTTGAAAAGACTGTAAAGGAAGCAGCAGACTTGGGTGAAAGCCCAGTTTGTATAAAGTGAACGTAACATTCAGAAATCAGGTTGAGAATAAAAGGAACTGTGCTGTGATGCATTATGAGTTCCAGAGTGTAGAATGGAATGTTCCAGAAGCTGGGTAAAGGTAGATGAGAGTCAGAAGACAGGATATCCAGGGGATCAGGATTTCAGTATTGATGGAAAACCCAGAAGTCTTGGACTTCTTACAAGGCCTGAAAGAAACAGGCAAAACAAGTAGATTTCAGCAAGGCTGAAGATTGAGGGTGGGAAGAAGAAGGACCTTGACAAGAGCATGCAGAGCTCTGGAATACCCTGTTTTATTCCAGTTCAGGACAACCCAGGTGCACAAGTCAAGGAAGAGGCAGTACTACCAGAGAAATATGGGCATGGGCAACCTTTTCCTATTATTGACGAGGAGTAGGGTAGGAATGGAATAGAATATATAAGCATAGAGGAGTTTTTACTTAAAGTGCATCAAAGAAAGATAACTACTTCTGCGTATCCAAAGACATGCTGGATTAATGAGTTTGCAGAATTGTAAACCCAAAAAACATATTTGCTATGCATTAGCTCCTAACTTCATCTCACAAATGCTACTGCTCCCTAAAAGACAAGGTGCAAAATAGCTGTCCTATATCCACATAAAGAGACCTCCAATTAGGCAAGCGCTCATTTTCTACAATTAATAAAAGCTACATATATGTACATCCCCCCAAGGAAGAAAATAGTAATTTTAAATGTGATTCCTGCATGAAAAACTAGCCACAACAAAATGCTCTTGTGTTGGGAGTCCCCAAGACCACTCCACGTTCAAAGATTTGCTATGAGGACTCACAGAACTCAGCACATAGTTGTACTTACGGCTATGATTTATAAGAGTGAACAGACACAAAGCAAAATCACCAAAAGGAAAAAATGCACAAGGTGAAGTTCAGAGTTCTATTCCTGTGGATTCACTGTGAACACATTTAATTTCTCTAGCAATGAGTTGTGACATGTGTGAAAAGTTGTTTACCAGGAAAAGTCAGACTCAGTGCCCAAGGTTTTTACTGGGAGCTGGTCACACAGGCAACCTTTCCTTAGGACAAAACAAAATTCCAGATTTCAGAAGAAAAGCAAGTGTTCAGCATAAATCATGCTGTTTCTACAAACAGTTTAGGCACCATGAGCTACTCATCAGTTCTGGGAATGGTGGGAACCTTCCTGAAATCCAAGTTTTCAGATGGCATTCAAGAACCAACTCTACAAGCAGACTTTTAGGAATAGCAGTTTCAGCTCCACTAGGTGAACTCTCTTCTGTAGAGCCCTATCTTCATATTTACATTCTAAGTAAAGAGAACTTTAATATAAAACAATGTCATCTGTGTGTAAAATAATACAGATTCCTCAGGAGCTCAATTCCATTTAAAAGACCTAAGTCAAGTTATATAAAACTTTGATCAGTTATCAAAAGAATAACAATTTTCTATAGTACAGTGGAATAATGAAATAACTCACCAAAATATATGAACCTTAAAGAAAACATGTGAATACCAATTAGAAAAATCACATGAGAGGGAGACCTGGGTGGTTCAGTCACTTAAGCATTTGACTCTTGATTTCAGTTCACGTCATGATTTCACGGTTGTGAGATCAAGACCCATGTCCAGCTCTGCGGTAGGCATGGAGCCCGCTTAAGATTCTCTTTCCCTCTCCTTCTGCCCCTTCCCTCCCCAATCTCTCACTCCCTCCCTCTTAAAAACAAAAAAAAAAACAGAAAAGTGAAAAATCATGAGAATAAAAAGGATGAGTAAAGTTATTAAAACATAGTTAAAAATCAAATTAATATTTAAAGTACAAATACAAAACTTAACATACAACTTTTGTTAATTGCCTAATGTCCTACTAAATAAAAATAGCATTTTATGTACTTCTTCCTCCTTCTTCTCTTCAAATGACACAAAGATCTTTAAAAAAAAAAAAAAAAACTTCCAGTATAAAAAAGGATAAAACATTAGTATTTAAGCAATGCTTACTAGCGACATAAAATAATTATATCTACAGATACTTAATACCTCTCCTTGCACCTTCCCACCAAAATAAGTCATACAAAAGAGTCAAATAAAAAAGGCTTTAGGAATGGTTAGACACCCTGATTCAAATACTCATGTTCTCTTAACTAGTTATATTTCTTAGCAAGGTAAAATAACATGCTTTAGCTTCCTTTCGACACCATGCCCAAAAAATTTAACTAAAAAGATAATTTATTTTCCAGGGCTTCTTTAGTATGAAAAAAACTGTGCATTAAACACTCAGTATGGAAAGGGATGCATGGCAAAAGTCAGTAAATAGTTTTTATCCTTGCCATTATCACTATTACGAAAGCTAAAAAAAAAAAAACAAAAACAAAACCTACAAAAACAAAAAACTATCTAAAATAACCATGGGCACCTGGATGGCTCAGTTAAACATCTGATTCTTGATTTCAGGTCATGATCTCAGGGTCATGAGGTCGAGCCCTGCATTGGGCTCCACACTGAGTATAGAGCCTGCTTGAGATTCTCTCTCTCTCTCTCTCTCTCTCTCTCTCTCTCTCTCTCGGCTCCTCCACTCCCGTAAAAAAAAAAAAACTAAACTAAAATAACCATTTTCTTCCCAGCCCCACCCTGCCCAGAAACGTATTTAAAACTTCATTGAGAAGACTGGTTGATTTTATCAGGTATTAACTCAATTAGTCAGTCGAGACCCCCATCAAGAGGGAAAACACAGTAATTTGAACAGGGAAAGTTTACTATAAAGAATTACTAACTATAAGAGGAGAGCAAGAATAAAGAGAATTCTAAAGACTGCCCCAAGGCTGAGGGGAGTACACCGAGAAAGGACGAACTTGGAAGGAGGATCTTCTCCCTAGAGCTGGTATTCTATCCTTGCTAGAGAAAGTATGATTGTAATACAGTGGATGGCAAAGTTGGCTGGACTGCCCAGGCAAAGCTGGACCACAAGCAAACAGGAAACGCCCACTTGGGTGCAGGCAGCCAAGTCTGGCAGGCACGTGAGCAAAGGAAATCAGAGCTCCTGGGGCCGGCACACTGGCAGAATGGTAAGAGGCCTGAGGCCCACAGTCTGTGTCTGGAGGTCCACAGGAAGATCTTGCTGAGCCAGGACCAGGATCTTGAGCTCGAGGAGGGAGTGTGTGCACTGGCTGCACAGCTGGAACACATCACAGTACGTCCCAGAATCCTACAGCAAGAGCAAGAAACCACCACAGCACACCAGAACCAGAGAAGACCCTTCCTCCTGCAGTGTCTCCCTAGCACCCTCTACTGGCTCAATTTAATATTGCGCTGGCTGCAAGGAAGAAATAAATTTCGCTCCACTAATGTAAGAGGGTAGATTTGGAACCAAGAGGCAGTAAATTGGTAACTGGCATAGGATGTAGTTAAAATACCGTACTTCTAATTAGAACCTTAAGTTTCGTGGTGCCTGGGTGGCTCAGTCAGTTGGGCATCGACCTTCATCTCAGGTCATGATCTCAGGGTCCTCAGCCCACTGCTCAGCAGGGAGTCAGCATCTCCCTCTGCTCCTCTTCCCCGCTCATGAGCACGCAGATTTCCTCTCTCAAATAAATGAATAAAAATCTTGAAAAAAATAAATAACCCTAAATTTCTTAAACCAATAAATTAAACTATTTACTAACATAAGTTGGGAATGTAAATTGGTTTTTTCCACTATGGAAAAATAGGGATGCTCCTCAAAAAATTAAAAATAGGTCTACCATATGATCTGAAAATTCCATTTCTAGTTATACAACCAGAGATGAAAATAGGATATCAGGGGCACCTGGGTGGCTCAGTGGGTTAAAGCCTCTGCCTTCAGCTCGGGTCATGATCTCAGGGTCCTGGGATCGAGCCCCGCATCGGGCTCTCTGCTCAGCGGGGAGCCTGCTTCCCCCTCTCTCTGCCTGCCTCTCTGCCTACTTGTGATCTCTCTCTGTCAAATAAATAAAACCTTTAAAAAAAAAAAAAAAAAAAAAAAGAAAATAGGATATCAAAGAGATACATGCACTCCCATGTTTACCGAAACACTATTCACAACAGCCAAGATATGAAAACAACCTAAATGCTCGTCAGTGGATGACTGGACAAAGCAGATGCGGTATATGGATACAATGGAATATTATTCAGCCATGAGGAAAAAAGAAATCCCACCATTTTTTAAAAAATATTTTATTTATTTATTTGACAGAGAGAGAGAGTACAAGTAGGCAGAGAGGCAGGCAGAGAGAGAGGAGGAAGCAAGCTCCCTGCTGAGCAGAGAGCCCAATGCGGGGCTCAATCCCAGGACCCTGAGATCATGACCTGAGCCAAAGGCAGAGGCTTAATACATATATATTTTTATTTATATTGTGTCTAGAGGTCCACAGGAAGAAACTACCTGAGATAGATAGATAGATAGATAGATAGATAGATAGATAGATAGATAGATAGATAGATAGATAGATAGATAAAACAAAACAAAACATTATGCAGACTTTGGGTCACCCCACTAATTTTTTCTCATTTCAGGATGGAGAAGAATGATGTCCTTTAAGAAAAATTATTCAAACATCTAAAGCTCTCAATTTCATACATTAATTTCCATAAAAGAATAAAAGATACAAATCAAACTAACATCTAGGCAACCTGATGTCAGTGACTAGAGCTTCTTTCTAAATAAAACAATAACTTGCTAGAGTGAGGATAAAAATAAATGCTAGGTAAATCCAGCAAAAGACCTTCAGAATGGTCATACATCAACATATTTCATAATGAACAGTTGAAGTTCTACCATTCCCCGACTCTAGTGATATCACATCATATTAGAAAATTGTTTTGAGAGAAAAAAAAGTCCCAGGTGGTTTTTATTTTCAGTAGTCCTTGGCTTGGAAATCTCTTCCTCAAGAAAGTAACCCAAGGAAAGGCACCTGTCAATCACTCATGCTATGAAGTATGTTGTAGTTTAGTATAGTTTTTGCGATAAGCCAGCAAGCTATAAGCTATAAAAACTTATCGTTTTTGCGATAAGCCAAACAAGCACAAATTAAGAAGGGAAGCAGACTATACTATTCAAAACAACCACATCTCTGAATCACTCCACAAATGACCAAACTGCCTTCTGTTAATGATGTGTTATGTACTTTTTAAAGTATATGTAATGGTTGTATTCCCCAAAATCAGGATCAAAGTGACTCATGGAAATCCTTTTTATCTCAGAGTGTGGCCCATGTTACTCAGTACAGAGTTATATGCTTATGACCGATCTAGTAATTGTACTCTGCTTGCTGTATCAATATTTCATTTTGATTCACACAGCATCAGGGTGGATCCCTGAGAACAGAGTGATCTGATGGACATAAAGGCTGAAGCCAAAAATCTCTTCCCAACTCACCTTCCACAAGGCCTGAAATTACCATCATTAAAACACCACTTCTCATTTGCAGGGGCCCATTTGCTAAGTATATATTGTATTATTGCCTGAATCATTTTATTACAAAATACTAGCCAAAAAATTAATACAGCAAAAACCGAAAAACTTCTTCCTCGCTTCTCAAGTATGAAGCATAACCAACAATCTCTCTGAAGCGCTGAAGTGGACGTGATGTAAGAGTGCTAGTAATAGTGTATTTTAAACATTACATAAAGCTTTAAAAATCCGTATTGATTCAGTAGTTTTCAAGAAATTTTTTGTCACTATTTCTAAATGTGATGATTACCAAAAACCACAGAAATGTCCGCTGGTCAGACACAGAGATGACTGCCATTTCTGCTGTGGAAACACAAGAGCTTGACCTGATCAATCCACACACTTTAACATTTTAAAGTTCGCAATAACCAGGTTTAGGTCTTGCTCTTCTCATACATCTCAGAAGACAACCATCTTGCTTCCTCCCTTCAGTTGTTACTGTTGGTTTTCTCTTCTACAAATCAGCCAGCTTTTTTTCCCAAGACATGGTGCCCCTGAGTTTGAAATCCCTGAACAATCATCTGGATAACCCAACATCTATATTTTCACTTTCAAATTCTACTCAAAATATGACAATACCAATTCATTTATTTCCTAACTGACTTGATTAATTTTAAACCTAGTGGACAATCAGGATTTAGTCGGGTATAGTCTTAAAAGGGTACACACACAGGAACCTCTCAGAAGGCTTTGGTTTAAAGCCTGGCTCTACCAGTTTCTGGCCAAGTGACCCAGGTTACTTAAGCTCTTTAGCCTGTTTCATGATCTGCAAAAGCAAGGTAATAATTATAAAGCTTTCCTCACATGTTGTTATGACAACTGTAGCAAGGCCATCAGAGTAAGTGCTCAATAAATGTTGGCTGTTACTTTCTCCCTTCTGTCCAGTTCCAAAATAAAGCTCGATGTAAAATCTAACCTGGATCACTGACAAAAGCAAAAGACTATTCGAAATTTTCAAGATATGAAGGCAGTCTTCACATATTCTCTAAACAAGGCAGGATTCTATCAGGTACAGTGCCCTATTGCTATTACAATGAGTTTGGCCAATACTCTCTATAACACTTTTTTATACTTTTTATTCATTTTTCAACACGTTTTTAAAGAGGCAGTAGAGAAGAATATGCATTCTTTTTTTTTTTTTTTTTTTTTAGATTTTATTTTATTTGAGAGCAAAAGAAAACACAAGAAGGGGGAGAGTCAGAGAGAGAAGCAGAGTCCCCATTGAGCAAGGAAGCTGACACAGGACTCGATCCCAGGACTCCAGGATCATGACCTGAGCCAAAGGCAGTTGCCCAACCGAGCCACCCAGGCACCCCAAGAATATGTAATCTGATACCAGATGGACTCAGTCCAAATACTAGTCATATGACCTGGGCAATTTACTGAGCCTCTCTGTGCCTCAGTTTTTTGTTTTTTAAGATTTTATTTATTTATTTGACACAGAGAGAGAGATCATACGCAGGCAGAGAGGCAGGCAGAGAGGGGGAAGCAGGCTCCCTGCTGAGCAGAGAGCCCGATGTGGGGCTCAATCCCAGGACCCTGAAATCATGACCTAAGCCAAAGGCAGAGGCTCAACCCTCAGCCACCCAGGTGCCCCTGTGCCTCAGTTTCTTCAAGAGTTTCTTCAAGTGTAAAATGAAGACAGTAACACCTACGCCTCTACAACTGTGTCCAGCACAGAAGAAGTGCTAATTGAGGAATAAATAGCTCCTTTAATTAATAACCACAAAGTTCTCTGTTGTGCTAGATATTGGAGATTCTAAGATAGGTATTTGCCTTCAAAGAAGTCAAGACAGAAAATCTGTTTAATTTGTTAAACATCTACATAGAAAGGAGGCTTGAACCCCTGAATACACCGGGAAATGGATTCTTTTAGAATAAAAATATTTTTTTTAAAAAGTCCAAACATTGAAAATTAGGCATTTGGGGTAGGTGATCGATGGCTGCACTGAGGTTCAGGATATTATTTTCTGCTTTTGCATATGTTGGAAATTTTACATAAATAAAACTTGTTTTTGAAAATGATAAATTACTTTCTCTTTCTGAAGATAAGCCAAAATTATGTGTTTTGGGGTTTTTTTTCACACCAATGTCTTTCTATTACAAACTTTTGTCAGCAGGAGTTTGAGGCAGAGGTGTTAAGAATTCTCTTGACAAGACTGCCACCTAGTGGATCCCCTTAAATTCCACCATTTACATTTTGTTAAACACCTTAAATACCACATATAATCTAATAAAAAAGGCAAGATTCCTTTTCCCAAAAAAGACAAACCTGAATCGCTTCTCAGCCTTTTGACTGAGATCAAGTGCAAAAAAGACAAATCTAAGTATTTACAAAATTTCCCATATCACAGGAAATTCAGTCTACTATGCTGAACGAAGTACTGTTTGTGGAAGAATCCTTAGCCGAAGCAATCTCAGTCAATTTTAGGTCGGATGTTTATAGAGGTCATCAGATAAAATGTGTTTTTTAAAAAATGGGGGGGGGGCAAAGAAACTTAGCATGGATATGTGATATAGTGATATATAGTGCGGGATATATGAACCCAGAGTTGTTAGTATCATTGACATCAATTATATTAAAATAAAAGCAATATAGTAAGTGGTTTTATGTGGAATGAATTTTTTTAAAAATAATCCTAATGCTATACAAATAGGCACCTGTGGCTTAGGTAAAATTACTAACGATAGCAACATATACTGGTCAAAAAAGTGCTTTAACTCAGATAACTTAAGCAGACATTAAGTCAATGAGCTCTGGAAAAATGCCTTAAAATTATTCAGAAAGTAGAATGATGATGAAGACACTGACGTTGAGGATTACTGAGTCTGAAGAAGTTGGCTTCTGAATATGAGGGTGGGCAAAATCCCCATTTCTAAGTTATTAGTTTGTGTAATATATTCAGAATGCATGTGTAAATGTTTAAGCTAACGAGGAAAACATTCTAAGTAGGCATTCAACTGTTTTACTCATATTCGTCAAGGTTTCAAGCTGACCAAAGTTGGAGCTTCTCATTAGGAACAGGAAGGATTGCCTCACATACAAGCATAGCACAAGCCTCTATAATAGAGACATAATATGCCATTAATCATAAAACTCCAAAATTCTTCAATAATGATTATTAAGAGTTAAATTATTCAAATCAACACCTAATACTTCTTTACACGTTACTACAGACATATTAAGTGGAAAGTGGCCTTTTGCTATGCCAGAAAGGAAGTTTTGAGGGCATGTCTTAAGGATGTAGGATGCGAAGGGAATCCCAGTGGCAAATTCTGGACAATCTGGACACCAAAACAATTAAGTTCGGTGGTGAATTATAAAGTATTGTAGTGGGGAGGAGAGAAATTCAGGAGTCTATACCAGTAATAAATAGATAAATGGAAAAGAAGGGAGATCTTTGGCTTATATACATGGATCAGAATGCCAAGGGCTGACTGCCAAATCCAGAGGAAGTACAAGAGACGGAAAATTACAATTTTGCATTCCTCACAGTAAAGATTGGATCGGACAAGAGTAAGAATCATGAATGAATGCTAACTCAAGAATAAAATTTTCATGAGAATCAGGATATTTTCATGTATCTCCCCAGACTGCTTACTAGTTGCAAGGGAGGAAAAAAAAAAAAAAAGGAATTACAGCCAAGAAATCAGACATTTTGACAAATCAAAATGAACACCACAGTGAGGGATAGATGGTTATCGGACAGTTATAAGGCACCTTCTAATGTGATCCACTGTGAAGGAACCATCACCTATGCAGCAATAAATAACCTGGATCTAATCACACAGTAGTATTTGATAAACCCCGAATTAGCAATGCTATATTAAAAAGAGGAAAAATTGGTGTATTCTTCAAAAACATCCATGTCATAAGAGACAGAGAAAGGCTATGGAAATGTTTCAGATTAAAGAAAGCCAGAGACATATGGCAACTAAGTTCAAGATCTGACCCTAGTTCAAACCCTGAACTGGAGAAGGAAAGGATGCTATAGGGTTAACTGACAAAACTGGAGACAAATCGCTGTTTAGAAGAAAGTATTGATTGTATGAATGCTAAATTTACGGAAGTTGCTACATATAATGTGCTTATATTAGAGCTATTCCTATCTTTATTTTTAAGAAATACACATTTCCTAAGAAAGTATATAGGAATAAGAGGCCATAGTGTATGTAACTTAAATCATTCAGAAAAACGATTATATGGATGTGTGTATGAGGGTAAGTAAGTAAGTAGGTGAGTAAAGACTGAGAGCTAGAAAAGAGAGAGATTGAGAAAGTGGGTGCAAAGCAAGGGGGGTAAAATGTTCCCAAAGGGTGATTCTGAGGACACAGGTGTTCTCTGTACCAATTTTATTTATTTATTTATTTATTTATTTATTTATTTATTTATTTATTTATTTATTTATTTAATTTTTACCTCGCCTGTAAGTGTGAAGTTGCCTACTTTCAAATAAAAAGATTCAAACGTTGTTATACCTACTGCTAACAACAACAAAAATTCTCATCATTCTTTTAGGACTAAAATATTCAAAATCAATAATCTTAGCTATTTTTCATGAATTTTATGACTCACAATTATTTTTTATACCACTAAGAAAGGAGAAAAGATGACAGCTGTAATTATAAGACAGAATTATATAGCAGCATTTTTCCTGTGATCTGGATACGAGTAGTAAAACCCAAGGGTGGGAACAAAGCCAAGCTACATTTCTGACATTCTAAAGAACACTCAAAGGGATAATTAGCGGCCAAACACCTTCTCCTAGACTTAAAAGGGACAGAGGCAGCCTTGGTGCCATCAGCCAGCACCTCAACTTGCCCCCCACCTTCATCCTAGTTTACAGAATTGGGGGATTGGAGGGAAAAAGTCATAGTTCTATAGCAGTCTTGATGAAGAGGTTTGCTTTCTCTTGTGACCTGGTATCACCAATTGCTCCCACTTAAAGCTAAGTGAAAAGGTATTTGTTTTTATTTCTGGATTTTTGCCACTATAAAAAGGGCTATAATAAACACCCTTAAAATTATATCCCTACACAGCAGTACTTTTATTTTCAATAGGACAGAATGGGACTGATGCATCCAATTATAAGTGGGCTTTTTTGTTTTAATTTTATAGATGTTATCAGATTGTTTTTCAAAAAGAATGTACACACTTTACCATTTTCCCATATCCCTACCAGCTCTATGTGTTATTTTTGTCAATCTGGTATCCATCTGTGACCTTAAATACATTTCCCTATCTATTCATGAATAGGGAGATATATATATAGAGATACATATATATGTTTGTTAGCCATGTGAATAGCTTTCCTGTAATTTGTTGATTCATACTCTTGTTTTCCTTTTTCTGCAAATTAAGAAATTTATATATATTATAGATATTAACCTTTCATCTGTCATTTACAGTACACTTTCTCCAAAACCATCATTTATTCTTTGTTTATAGCATCTTTTGTCCTATAAGATTTTTTGTTTTTATATGATCAAACATTAACAAATACATAAATGCACACACGCATCTAGGCATATATGTGTGTGCTTATATATTTAAAAGATATGTATCTTTTTTTAAGCCCCTGACATTCCAGTAACTAAATATAATTTTTAATTATCAAAGATGATTGAGAATTTAAGGTATTTGTCCTATATATAAATAAGGGACAACAGGAAAAATGGATGTAACCAAACAGGGCTGAAGCATTTATTACTGGGGGAAAAAAAAATCATGTTTATTTTCCCCATCAATTGAAATTTTCAATAAACCAGTTAAATCTAACTTATTTAAGTGGATACAGCATTAAGATTCTCATTCTCATTTTAAATGGGGAAACTGAAGTATGGTGAAAAGCTGAGACTCAACAGTATGCCTCTTGAAACACAACAGCAAGTCAATACAAGTTTTTGGTAGCATTCAGGAGCAAGCTGCTTACCTTTCAATAGCTAATTCTTTGTTAGAAAGTTGCTGTACTGTAATCACAACCTTCTTCTCTATTCCTTGTTTTAATTTGAAATAAAATTTGTCTCTATCCTTAGGAACAGGACTGAAATATGCAAAAAGAACAGAAATTATCAGTACAATAACACAATAAAATAATCTACTCCAAGGTTAGAATCTATTCTGAGGTTCAAATGAGAAAACACCCTTATTCTTAAGATGCTCTAAACTCATCTTGCCAGAGCAGCTAGCTACAAATTTTATAATCAGCAAAACAAAGTCACTAATTAGTTTTTAAACGGGACTTGTAAGGGCCTTATACCTTATCTCTAACACAAGTTAAAACCAAGATTCTTTAAGTGATACCATTTCAATTTTAGATTTTAAATTTAACAGATTTAGGAATGTAGCTTATTTATTTTTTAAGACTTACTCTTCTGGTTTAGCTGGTTGTATGGCCATAAGACACTAAAACCCAAGGCAAAACAAAGTAAGAAGAGCTTGCTTTAAATATCTACAATTTGAGATAACTGTAACATACTCAAGTAAATATACTTAAGTAAATATACATAAAGATGGACAAAGAGATATGGATCAGGGACAACTCCAATTCTAGTCCAGACGGACTATTCCTAAGAATTAAGGTAATAAGTGTCTAAAATATAGGTTGTCTTATCTGAAACGAAAAAATACCATGAACAACTTATCTAAGACTCGGTGTCTATATCTACAAAAAAGCAGACAAAATATCTACCTAATAATTATTGTTAGAATTAAAGGCACATAAGTGATCATTAAAGAGCATGACTGTGCTCTATAATCTATTTGTGAACACAAGAAAAACATTCTAAACATACAAAAGAAGAAAATGGTTAATTAAAAGATGATCAAACCACCCAACATACTATCGATACCACTGAAACTGATTAAGACCATTTTAATGGAAAAATTCTTACATAATAAAGAGAAAAAACTTATATATAGACAAGTGTATAAAAATACTCCTTAGAAATAAACAAAGGGAATAAATCAAATATTAAAACTGATAGTGGCTGACAAAACTGTACCTTTTTATTCTGCATTTACTATTTTACTATATTTTTCTATAATATCATTATTCTTAAATACTGAGAAAATCATTTACATAAAATATCTGAAAGCATGAGAATAATGAAACATACTCATTCACCTGCCAAATATTTATCATGTTAAAGCTTTCTACCAACATTGTATAGCTTCTGGGGGCTTCATATTAGCCAATACTATATTTCAGTATAGAATATATTTATTTATAACATAGAATATATTTATTATATATAGAACATATTTATTCTTTCCAAATAACCTCACCTAAAGTTTCCTTTTCCATCATCTTCTTTTACCTCCAAGGAGACACTGAAGGTAAACACGTCACTGTCAGGGGTAGGAATAACTGAGTCTTTAACATCAGACACTTGTCTGGAAGAACGTTTGAATGCTGTACAGAAACTATATAAAATTCTGCTTACCTAAAAGAATAAAAATGGAAATACCATTAGGCAAAGGTTTTAACTGCATTTTGATACCCCTCTTTCCTAATTATTGAATCTATAACTTTCCAAGGTCACAATTTACTTCAGCAGACATAATCTAAGCATACATTTAAATATTTATGTTTACACATATTATATATATGGCATTTTATATATATTGTTTGCTTACATTTATATAAGCTTATATTTATGTATTTATGTTTATATATTATTATACATAACATTTTCTATACAGTTTGCTTCTTTAAACTCTAGCATTTAAACATGGTAATAAAGAGGTTTAACTCACTGAAGTTCACTGAAGGAGCTATATTTATTTATAGATGTTTTTAGGGCTCAGAATATACCATATTGCAATGAATGAATCCTAGGATAATCATCAGAACGGTGCTGGCTTCTAAATCTTCCCAATGAACACACACGACAAAGGTGTTAGCCTAAGTTTTCATTTCTCTTTTCACTCCCCTCAGCTTCAGAGGGCTAGATACTGAGGCACACAATAAAGCACATAGTGGTTTTAGCAATAAGCTGACATGGTAACAAGATTTAAAGAGATTCGAGCGCTGTTCCTCAGTGTTGCTGTCATATAAATGCACTGCAGGATTCCCAGCTGAAATGATCTATTTATCAGTGCTAAGCCACCCTGGTGACTTCTATAAAATACAATATCTATCAATATCTATCAATATCTATCAATAGCTTAAACTCCTGCCCTAAAATGGAGAGGTACTCTCAATCCCACACTCTTTTAGAAGTTGTTCTCTTTCTTGGCTCCAAAAGAAGCATCATACCATCTCAAAATCATAAGCTTGAAGCACAAAAGAACTTCCAAATTTCTGAGGCCATCCACAGGTTGAACAATAAAACCAAGATGAAATAAGAAGAGTTTAACAAAGGTTATACATAATCCCAAACTGGGAGATACAAGAGACTTCTTTAAATATGAACAAATCCTTCCCTTTAGATAAAGTAAATTAAAACTATTCACTGTATTACGTGAGTTTAAGACTATAATATTTTGTCATTTGCTTGAAATGACCACATACATCAATAGAATTTCTTAAAGCATGAGGTCTTTCACTGTTGTTTTTGCGATGTTCATATACTCTGCCTTTTCTCATACACAGTCTATCACATTCAAAAATAAGTGGTCCTCAAACTTCCCATAGCCACACTTGCATCTATTAATCAATGATTACCCTAAACTGCCTTTCTATTGCCAAATTAAGTTTAACTGACTTACACACTTTTAACTATGTACAAACACTGCCTGCCAGCCTGAGATTCACATCCAGCAGGAGCATATACTGAGTACCACAGTGTTTGTAAAATTTTTTAAATATTTTAATGTTATCCAATTATAATTCTATAATGAGTAATAACAAAAGCAACAAAGGACTGATATAAATAAGAACTGCAGGCCTCAAATCTTCCACAATTAAAATGATGAATTCACACATTCATTTAATAAATATTTGAGTGCCCTCTGTATACTTAGTATTGTTCTAGGTTCTAGGGATACAGCAGTGAACATGGTGCTTACATTTCAGCACACATAAGTTGAAGAGTATGACTCAAGGTAAAGTGTAAATAGGAACTTTAAACTACTTTTAGTTGAGTACTCCCCACTTCCTAACATCAAATAAAATGTGGTCTATTGTTTACTATTTGCACACTGAACTCCAGCGTATCTTTAAGAAAACATTATTTGTAAATATAGGGGAATACCTGTAGATAAGTGCTGATACATTAGTAGAGTCTAATCCCAACCATACTTATTCTTTCTTCTCCTGTCCCGTATCTTCTCACTATTTCATTTTCTTTATGTCAGAGCTATCAGCAAGCCTGCCACATCAGGCCACACCAAAAATGTCGAGGAGCTTGGCAAATTCTAAAGTAGACATCAAGGCTCAGCAACTTCTCTTTAAAAGGTTTTTAAGTATATGGGGCTGGGCCAGAGTAGTTAAGAATGACCTGGGGTGAGGGTGGGGGGCAATCAGACTACACTATTCTCTTTTACACGCAGGACACAACAGTACATCAACAGCAATCAAAGTGCATTTCATCTTCACCGTAGTCTTATAACTGCCACTCCCAACAAGGTTAAAATCATTTGTGAATTCTAGAGTCTATGAATAGCTGGGATGTGGAACCAAGGATTGCTAAGGTACAGTATCTGCAGGATATGATTATCAATGTCTGTAGTTATTGAAACAGACTGGGTAACCAGTAACACCTTGAAAAGAATATTAAAGACATACACCATGGTCAACATTTCTATACATGTCACACTATTAAACATGTGCACGCGCGCATGCACACACACACGCACACACACACACACACACACAATCTAGAATAGGCATATTCTTTGCAGAAGGAAAGCTTTATTGACAAATAATACAGTACAATTTTTCCCCAAAAGGCTATACCTACAGAAAGTACTAATTAAATACAAAAGTATCTGTTGGGATTGTTGATTATGAAGAGATAAAGAGGAGAGCACACATAGATACGTGGAAAGGAGATATACCAAAATCTTAACTCTGGTGGAATTTTGAGTAACTTCTATTTTCTTATTTTGGTATTTTCCACATTCTCAAGTATGTATTACATGTAGACACTCCCAAAAAAAAAAAATGCTATTAAACAGAAAGGTATTTACTTAACATAAATGACATAGCCAATTTTTCCATGATAAAGCCTTTTTGTTAATATTGGTGAAAGATAACTGACTCTTTTAAAAATACCACATATCAAGAAAATGTTCACCTAAGAAACAGATGTATAAAAATCATTATATAAAGGGCACCCTGAAAAATACTGTGTTAAATTTTTAGAAACAAATTATTCAAGTATATTACTCACAGAAAGGAAATAAAATAAGAGGCATAACATACAAGAAACTTTTTTTTTTTAAGATGGATTTATTTGAGTGAGAGAGGGAGAGAGAGAGAGACCATGTGAGCAAGGGGGGGAGGGCCAGAGGGAGAGAAACTCAAGCAGACTCCCTGTTGAGCTCAGAGCCCCACACTAGGTTCTGACTCAGGACCCTAAGATCAAAACCTGAACCAAAATGAAGAGTCGGACACTTAACTGACTGAGCCACCCAGATGCTCCTCATACAAGAAACTTTTAAAAAAATTATAAAAATAAATTTATAGAAAACACTAATAACATAACTTCAGAATTAATTTCCAAAATAAGCATTCTGCTTAAATGTCATCTCAATAAATATGTTTAGAAATAATATTTTCCTTGTAAACAAGAGAAACAAGGTTTCTCTTACACAGTGACATTTCAGCAACTTCTCTCCCCACTCAAAAAAAACCAGTGCATTAAGAATGAAGTTCTTCCCAATGATACCCTTGATATTTACTATGAAATACTTCTGAATGCCTTTAAAACTAGGTAATAACCATGCTTCTAAAATGTAACACTGAGAACTGCAAGTAATGGATAAGTATGTTAAAATACACAAACAACAAACATCAAATATGTTTTGAGGAAACTTGTTACACTGACTTAATAAATTCTGAGAGTCAGCTAAGCCTTTTAAAAATATCTTTATAGTTTTATACAATGTATCCATAAAGATGCAACAAGGTACGTGTCTCCCTGGCTTTTTTCACTATGCTTTCTGATATTTTGTTTGGCCTGCAATCCTTTAGCAGAAACAGTTTATCACTTTCCCTGGACAAAATCATAGGCATCAAGATACCTAGGGTCAGATTCCCCAACTCTTGCCATAGGTAATCGAGAGCCACTCCAGCAGAGCCCTACAGATCAATCTCCAGGGTCTAGGAAGTCAAATGTATCCTAACCCTTCTGTGGGAACATCTAATCCTTATGTCAGGTCCCACAGAGCTATGACCTTAACTAGCTTCCCCTAACACTCTTGGTGCCTGCTGCTTGTGGGATTTTAGGGTGAAATAAGAGCATCCCAGTGATAGTAGGTAATGGCAGCTATGTGGCTACTCCTGCTTGAGAAGTTAAGATGTCTTCTTGCTTTTAACAAACTTCTTCAGATCTCATCCAAGGACTCTGCAAACAATGGGAAACAAGCAAGTTAGTAACATTGCTGCACAGTACACATTTAGGCAATAAGAATGTCCGTTACCTGTTCCTGAACTATCTTTGCCAACTGTTTGTGCCCATGAAGAGGGACCCAAAAACTAAGGACTAAAGTTGTGCCTTCACCACAGAACAAGGAACCTAGGAACCAGATAACGAGACAACCAGTAAATGCAACTAAAGACTTCAGTTTAATTAAAATGGGTCCTTATTTTTTGAGGGGAAAGAGGAAGATGTTGGACATCTTCTGAATAAGGCATGGGTAAAACCCAAAGGTGGGTGGAATGTAAACTATATGAACAATAAATGCCTTCATAAAACATAATGAAAAAAAATCTGTATTTGCTTTTTATAATATTTAGGCAACAGGAAAGTTGTTACTGAAAATTACATGGGTATTCAGAGTCAGAGACTTCTATTTGAAATCCAGCTCTATTGTATATAATCTTAGCCTTGGGATAAACAAAGGGTATCCATACAATTTATCAGCCAAACCAGAACCCTTCAAAAGTAAGATGGAGTGCTACTAACAATAACAACAGACATAAACCCGAACCGCTCCAGGCAGAGGAGAAGATCACTAATCAAAATAAATACTATCTATATCACGGAGATTTTATTAATGTCAAGAAAATGCTTAGCACAGTGCCTGGCATAAGCTCTACATTTATACTGTTTATCTTTTCATTTAGAAATATCTCTCGTAATAAAGTTTAATGACAAATGTCATTTGTCGTTTCAATAATGACAAATAATGAATTTTGCCACCAATACCCCATAATGGAACACTTCCAAAAATGTACTGTAAAAATTGGACATCACTTTCTCATAAGTTGCAATGTACCAAATATCTGCTCTAGAAAAACAGTTAATACTACTTAATACCATATCCAAAATGGTCAGCCTGAGAATTCCCCCACAGCTTTGTCCACTGCTTACCCACTGTTAAAGCTCTCAAAAATGATACACAGTTCCCCTACCCATAAGCAAGAGGATGCGATAATCAAAAAGAGTTTCATACCGTCATAATTATGAAAAATGCTTGCAAGCCAGGTCCCCTTTCCATTTTCTTCTGCAGAAGTGTTTCTACCTCTCCAAGCAGGAGGTTCTCCCAAGTCTTCAAAGTTCATTTCCTTGCTATTAAGCTCCAATTACCCAGAAACCACACAGGTATGTTAAATGCTGCCAACACGAAATGCCAGGGCTCTACCCTCTGCTTCTTCACTTCTGTAGTAGAGGTGCAAGGATCTGAAATAGACCCCTTCATTCACAAATACACAGATATTCTTTCAACATATTTATATTCACTGCCGCCTCAGTGCCAGGCACACTTGTACTCATTCACTCTCCTATCACACCTCTGCCCAAGCAGATAGTAGATAAATATAGAAATGTTGGCATGAAATAGACTCAGACGTATTTTTTAAAAACAAAAAAAACTAACCTGACCTCCTTATACAGAGGTGGGTTCTGTCTCATATGGCTACAATCCAAATTATGTGTGTCTATGCATGTTCATTTTAGTATAAATGAAATTAGTCACCAGGGCATAAGAATTGACACATCCCTCATGCTTAGTATCAAACACACAGAAATACACATTTCTGTGAGTTCCTGTGTTGTGGCCAGAAATAAACTCTTAGAAGTCCTGTTAATACAATGGTTATTTATGTTTCATGCTAAACAGAAAAGTAAGAATAGCTGCTTTTAGCATTTCCTGCTGACAACTTATATTTCCAAAAGTCAACACACCTTAGATTTGCCCATCCAAACAAATTTATTACTGCCTTTAAAATGGTTGTAAGCACTAAAGTTCTAAAAGTACAACCTAATTATACCTGAAACTATGTAACATTGTGTTAACTATATTGGAATTTTTTTTTTTAAGTTTTTGTATTTATTTAAGTATTCTCTACACCAAACGCAGGGCTCAAACTCACAACTCCAAGATCAAGAGCTGTACACTCTACAGACTGAGCCAGCCAGGCACCCCAACTACACTGGAATTTTTTTTTTTAAGTGCAACCTATTTTTAATTTGGGGAGAATCCAACAAATATAGAAAAGAAGACAATTTTTCCATGTATTTAAAAACCACTTCTCTGGTCTCAGAATAAACCACCAGTTAGTAATTGCCAAAAGGAACACAACTAGCATCTTCAAAAAAAAACCATAAGTTGATACCCCTCTATAGGTGAGATTTGTATTTTTAATTAGGTCAGTTCCATAAAGCAGAAGTCATCCTCTGAGGGAATGAACATAATAATCACCAGTGAAAACCACAAGTATCTATGAAACAATCTTAGTCCAATATGTAAATGAAAGCAATATGCAACCATCAGATCAGCAGAAAAACATGTTTTGTTAGAGATGCTTTTTAAAAAGTCACATGGACCAATCAACTTGGGAAAAATAACAAAAGAGGCCCTTCTAAGCCTGAGCAATTACTACCATGGTAGGGTAGGAGGAGAACTCATCAAGGAGGATTTTTCTGTTACATCTATTATGTTGTGAGTGCCCTACGATACCACTTTAATGCAGTTATCAGATTTAGCTTTTCATATTTAGTTCTGTGCCATTAAATATTAACTTTCACTTTAGAAATGTACTCCGAATTTATGTAATAGAGTATATGGTGATATATACTAATTTACACAACAGTGAGACTAGGGTTCAAAAGTATTACCCTAATTCTTCGTCTTGATAGCAAATTGCTACAATATATTATACTTACAGCCTCTTTAATTTCACAGGAGAAAACGTGTATCTGAAATTCTTCTGAACCATGGGAACTCTCTGTAAATGCAAAGCAATTGCTCTCTGTGGTCCCATCATGTCCACGTGCACAGAATAACACCTTATAGATCGGAAAAGAAGCTAACTCCACATTGTTGGATTGGTCTATAATTCTACAGAACAGTGATAAAAAAAATAAGATAAAATATTAACTAATTATCAAAGAACAAAAGCAAACAGTTCTATTATACTAATGACATATATACATAATTATCTTAAAATCACAAAAATAAACTGGTTATAATAATGTATTAAAATAATATTTTGTTACGTTTGTGTATACATGTATGTATATACATATACAGATATACATATTTATACACATAAACACACAAATTCTTCAACTTCTTTTAACAATTACTTAATTTTTATATCTCCTATGATGCAACTCATTTACTCCCAAAGCCAAGTATACATTACCTGGTAAAATCTATGTTACCCATCCCCAATTGCTAGCCTTGTTCTGCTATAGCAAAAGAAATGCTAGTAGAGAATAGCACAGACCATCCCTGGAGAGTTCATTTCTATTTACAACAGCACCTGTAAGTTTATCTAAGACCTAGGTCATTGTTCAGCCAACACATCTCTTACCCAAAACAAAAAAGGTCAGAGTGGTCCCAAAGTTGAACTTAACAATAGAATTTAAGAAGTAAAAAGAGTTTGTGGGATTTAGGAGTAAATAACTCTCTGACTTTCCCTATATAAATCGTAAGCTCTAAACTGATCTAAAATCTCAAAACCACATCAGGATCTCTCTATGAAACTAAGGGGTACCTAGGAATAGAGAGGCAGGTCAAAACACGAAGTCTTTGTCAAGATGTGTTTGGCACTTTGAAACTAAAAAGATAACTTTAAAAGACATTCTGATGTTTTTTTAAGAAATATCATATAAATACTGTATCTACAAAACCCTTTCCTGAAAAATTCAAAGCATTTTCACCAAACCTTATAAATTTATATTGCTATTACTTTAGTACTTAGAACTAAGCTAACATTTGCTCACATTCTAAACCTTAGAGAATAAGGTATTTCAGAAAGAGTATGAAAAAAGACTAAATTGGCCATCAGGGAATATTATAGGATAATATAGGATATCAAGATACATTCAACCTAATTTCTAAGACTTGGTTCATATCATTGTCCATTCAGTAAACATTTACTGAAAATCTGCTATGGACCAGATACTACTCTTGACACTGAAGTTACAGCACAAAGAAATAATCTGCTCTCGTGGAGCTTATATTCTAGTGAGGAAGTTAGACAATAAACCAGTAAGCAGATAAATATACAATACCAAGTCAAAGAAAGTGCTATAAAGAAAATAAAAGGCCCAATAGTGGGAAAAAGAGGAACAGTTATGTGACCTGATCAAAGAAGGCAGCTTCTTTTAATAAAATGTCTGAGGTGAAATGGTAAAGAAGTAAAACAGCCACTGGGAAACAAAGAAAGACTGCCTAAGCAAAGGCAAGAGAATATGCAAACGTCCTGAGGTAGGAATCATGATGTCTGAAAAAGTACAAAGAAGCTACTATGACTGGAATGTAGTGAGTGAACACAGTGAGAGAGAGCAAGAGAGGAGAAAGGAGAAGGGTAAAAGATAACATCAAGGCAGTAGTTTATCAGTGGCCAGAAATGGTAAGGATTTTTTAATATAATCACAAGTGTGACTAGAGGCCACTGAGTGTAGGAGAACATGATCTGATTAGTGAAACTCAAGCTTCAGATGACGGTAAACACTATTCTCAATTAAGCTTAAGATAAAAAGCCATTTTGCTTCTTCCCAGTCTGATGTAAAAAGTGTAAGATCTACGGCTCACTCTAGTTTTTTTTTTTTTTCTTAAGGATTGTATTCATTTATTTGAAGAGAGAGAGAAAGCACAAGTAGGCAGAGTGGCAGGCAGAGGGGTCTGCACTGAGCAGAGAGCCCCACGCAGGTCTCAATACCAGGACTCCAGGATCATGACCCAAGCCAAAGGCAGACACTTAACGAACCGAGCCACACAGGCGCCCCTCACTCTAGTTCTTGAATCATGGTTATATGACAAGGGGAAGGCAGGTTTTTAAGTTCCTTCCAAATAATTATAGGTATGTTTAAAGTTCTATTTCCGCTTATAATGTTCTAAGCAAAATTTTGTAAAAGCCTCTCATAAACAAACAACATGGTCTAAACCTAAACATGTTTACTTTTCATGTCTACAGAGTAAAAGTGAATTCACAGTAAGTCCTAGGCCTGATTTATGATATTAACATCATCACCACTATGCAAAAAATCTCATACATGTCTAGGGGAAATAAAAAAAGATTGGAGCTTACCTCACAGAACCTTCTGGAACATTTGGCACATACAGAGTAACAGGAAAGGGATGCTGACTGGAAGATTTCATGGTTGCCATTGCTCGTAAAGCCTCCACTTCATTACGTGGGGAAGAAACCTTCATACATCCTAAGTAGGTCAGTTTGTTAAATAAAACACTATCTTCTTCAGGTAATCCACTTGGAGAAGATGGTCTGGGTGTAGAAATTTCTGAAGAAAAACACACATACCCACTCAAAAGTTAATGGAAAACTTAAAACAAATGAAAAACTGCAAACAAAATTTAGGTCTGTGTTTTCACTTCTTTTGATGTTTATGCTACATCTTAATTCAGAGTTCTGGAATTTTGTACTTGTTTTTTTTAAAGATTATATTTATTTATTTGAAAGAGAGAAAGTGAGACAGAGCATGATAGGAAAGAAGATCAGAGCTGGGAGCCCAATGCGGGACTCGATCCCAGAACTCCAGGATCATGACCTGAGCTGAAGGCAGTTGCTCAAACAACTGAGCCACCCAGGTGCCCCTGGAATTTTGTACTTTCAAAGCCTCTCAAGGTTTTCTCTTACTTAGCTTCTTACTCTAGCTTCTTTAGAGGAAAAGGAAAAAAGTTTTTATTAAAAAAATAAAAAATACAGAGTTCAAATGATGTAGAACAATAAGGAGGAAAAAAATCTACACTAAAGACAGGGTAGGGGCGTCTGGGTGGCTCAATCGGTTAAGCATGTGCCTTCAGCTCAGGTCATGATCCCAGGATCCTGGGATCCAGCCCCATGTCAGGCTCCCTGCTCAGTGGGGAACCTACTTCTCCTTCTCCCCCCTGCCCCTCGTGCTCTCTCTGTCCCTCTCTCTTTCTCAAATAAATAAATAAAACCTTTTAAAATAAAAAAAATAAAATAAAGGCAGGGTTAAGTAGCCTAAAAATAATGAGAATTAAATAAAACTAAAATAAGTTAAAAGTCTGTCATGGCTTTAGAGATTCTGCATAGCACCAAATTTATTAAGGAGCCTAACATTTCACAAGAAAAAGTAAACAATGTTAAGATGTTACATCTTACACCAATAACAACAAAAGCAAGCCCCTTTTTTTGGCTCCTTCCTGGCTTGCTGACCTCTATGAACTATGTAAATATTCCAATGGATCCTATGAATGATCCTATGATTGCTTCCCTTAATTCTCCTCTCCCCATTAATGAGTTTCTTAAAAAAAAAAAAAAAAAAAAAAAAAAACAGGGGCACCTGGTGGCTCAGTGGGTTAAAGCCTCTGCCTTCAGCTCAGGTCATGATCTCAGGGTCCTGGGATCGAGCCCCACATCGGGCTCTCTGCTCGGAAGAGAGCCTGCTTTTCTCTCTCTCTTTCTCTCTGCCTGCCTCTCTGCCTACTTGTGATCTCTCTCCTCTCTGTCAAATAAATAAATAAAATCTTTAAAAAAAAAAAAACCAAAAACTATTCACTTTAGAAAATTCTAAGCACAGGATGCAGCAAAGGCCCAACTTTGGTTAGAGAGTATCTATCTCCATATATCAGATACTATCAAATTCTCCCTTTGCCACTCTCTCCATCCTCACCTGAAACCCACAATGAGTTAGTCTCCACCTCTTCCCATTACCCATATCCAAATACGCCTGTCTCACCGGAACTAGATCCTTCCACCAGGCCCAAATCCTTATTACCAGGATTCCACTTAATAGGATATTAATAAAAAATTCACAAAAGCCATTACCAGCTCCTAAATATTATACTATAGCATGCAACCTCACCACCTACTTTTCTTTTTTTTTTTTTTTTAAAGATTTTATTTATTTATCTGACAGAGAGAGAGAGAGAGATCACAAGTAGGCAGAGAAGCAGGCAGAGAAAGAGGGGGAAGCAGGAGATCCTGGAGATTTCTATGGACCAATGTCTTTTTTTTATTTTTTTTTAAAGATTTTATTTATTTGACAGAGAGAAACACAGCGAGAGAGGGAACACAAGCAGAGGGAATGGTAGCGGGAGAAGCAGGCTCCCTGCCGAGCAGAGAGCCCGATGTGGGGCTCAATCCCAGGACCCTGAGATCATGACCTGAGCCGAAGGCAGAGGCTAAAGGCACTGAGCCACCCAGGAGCCCCCTAATTTTCTTCTCTTAAGAAACTAAACCTATTCAAAATGAATTACTTCATCTACCATGTTCTTTAATCACTGAAACATGTTTTTTCCCCTTTTGAATCAGTTCAAAGTGCTGTATATCAAAAGAGATAAATAAAAAACAAATACACATTAAGGCTGAATGCTAACATGTCTAGACTTATTATATGTATTTTTTTTTAACTTAGCATGCACAACAGTTATTTGCAAGATCCTATGATTAAACCATGTTTCAGTAAAAGGGAGGGCAAAAAGCTTTTTGAAAAAAATATTCTACTAATCAGTGTAACTGACAGATTCATATAACTCTGTAAACCCCAAATAGAGAAACAGCACAGAAATTGATCCCAAAAAAGACAAATGACAAAATAAGCAGACAAAGCCTTTAAAATAACTATCATAAATATGATTGAGGATTTTTTTTTTTTTAAGATTTTTATTTATTTACTTGACAGAGAAAGATCACAAGTAGGCAGAGAGGCAGGCAGGGAGAGAGGAGGAAGCAGGCCCCCCACTGAGCAGAGAGCCTGATGCCTTGGGCTCAATCTCAGGACCCTGAGATCATGACCTGAGCCAAAGGCAGAGGCTTTAACCCACTGAGCCACCCAGATGCCCCTGATTGAGGATTTAAAAACATCTAACAAGGAGAAAAAAATGAAAGACAAAGGACCAAAAGAAATTCTAGAGCTAAAAAATGCAAGATGTGAAATCAAATACTCCCTCCTATAACAGCAGATTCTAAATTGCAGAAGAAAAAAGAAGTTCCTTGGGACAAAGGAAAAATGATACTAGAGGAAAACTGAAGAGCACCAGAAGTTCTAAATATGAGGGCAAGAATTTTTCCTTGCTTTTTCATTTCTTTAAATATAAAAGATTTTTTAAAGTGAAAAATTAGTATTTTGTAGAATTTGTAATGTGTATAAGCAAAATGAATGACAACAAAAGCATAAAGTCTGCAGGAAAAGAAACGGAAGATCCTCACAGTATACATGAAGTGGTATATTATTGAAACACAGGCCTGTTAAAGACTTGAGTGGTAAACCTCACAGCAAGCACTAAATAAAGCAAATTATACAATTTGTATACAACTGTATACAATTACACAATTAATATACCAGTAATGGGGATAAAATAAAATATTAAAAAATATTCAATATAAATAATCAATAAATCAATAAAAATATCCAAAGGAAGGCAAGAAAAGGGGGAAAAGACACAAAAAACAAAAGGGACAAAGAGAAAACAAGCAGCAAGAAAGTAGGTATACTTATACCAAACATGTAAAAAATTAAATATAAATGGTCAAAGACAAGGGTCACCAGCTATAAAGGTCCATATTAATAAATATTTCAGGTTTTATGGACCAAGAAAAAATTTGGATACTATGCAGGTATTACATAAAAAGAGAGAAATGGCCTTCCACATTTTTTTAACAAAATTCAAAACTTAACTTATGGACACTTTCAATTTGAATTTTATGTAACTTTCACGTGTCACAAAATATTATTCTCCTTTGACTTGTTTTCAACCCTTTCAAGATGTAAAAACAATTCTTACCTTGCAAGCTATACTGAAAACAAGTAGTGGGTAGGGTTTGGCCCATGGGAAATAATTTGCTGACCCTTGGTCAATTAAAAGTTCATCAGATTGGATAAAAAAAGAAAAGCTCAACTATATGCTATCTACAAGAAACACAATTTAAAGACACAAACAGACCAAAAAAAAAAAGGACACATACCATGCAAACACTAATTATAAGAAAACTAGAGTAGTTATATTAATATCAAATATTAGACTGCAAAACAAGGAATATTAACACGGCATTTCGCAGTGCCCTGTGAAAAGTGGCATTTCACAGTGATAAAGGGTTGATTCATTAGGAAAACAGTACTTTTAAGTTGTTATGCCCCCTAACACCAGAACTTCAAAATACCAAAGCAAAAACTGGGAGAATCAGTCAAGTTGAAGTACTAAGTCTGCTATACCTTATCTGTCTTAACTAAAAACACTGAACAGAATATAAAAAGTACATAAAAATTCTTTTTAAAAAAGTAAATAATAAGATTAAAGAGAAGAGTCAAAACATGAAAAACTACCAATATAGTGTTGAGTCTCCTTCCCGCCCCCCTCTATCTTTTATCTCCCAGATTTAACCTAAGGGCAGTCCCAGTTGCAGAACTATGCAAAGAACAAAACTGTAAAAGCAATTAAAAAAAACAGAAAACGGAGTGTCTGGGGAATTATGATTCATTTTTGATATTGTTTCCTCTCTCTCTCTTTTCTCTCTCCCAGTTCTACCACAAGGCCAGCCCCATTTAGGGAGCTATACTGCAGTGAGGGAAAGGTGGGGGGGCGGGGGGACAGACATCTAAAACTTAAGAGGAAAAAAACCTGTCTGAGTATCCAGAACACCAGAGCAAATGGGTTCACTCCTGTGACTCAAAAATGGAGAAGGAAACCTCTACTATTTTTTTCTCTTTTCTCTTACCACTTTGTGCTAGAGTAGACTCCAGGCATGCAAGACTACTAGACAGCACAACAAAACAAAAACTCTAGGTAAGAAATCTGTCTTTCTACTCAGAAGGAAAATGGGCCCCAGGAACCCAGAGAGTGTGACAGAAATCCCAAGGAGAGTGAGAAGAAGGAAATCCCTAATTCTGTGTATGAACTAATGTAAGTTTCAGGCTCATCACCATGCTGTGTATGTGTGTAACAAGCCAAAGAAGCACAGCAAAGGTTTTGGGAACTGAAGTGACTTTGGAACCAAAAGGAAAGTAAAATTTGCAGTCTGGACATCACCAGGTAGACTGCCTGCTAAAATAAAGTGAAATCAATGTTCTTCAGAAGATTTCATAGAAAAAGAATATCAAAACCTAAGATTCAGAAAGTCTGGAAAAATAATCTAATTAACAAACAAACAGTAAAAGGTCACCAACTCCCAAGGAAAAGAAGAATCAACATAAACCAATGTGAAGAGTACGCAGTTGTGGAAATTAAGGACTTTAAAATTGGCTTTCTAACCGTGCTCCACGATAGATATAAAGGTGAATACACCTGAAATGCATGAAAATATTGAAATCCTTCGCAAGGAAACAGAAAATGTAAGAAGAACCAAAGTAAATTTAAGAACAGAAAAATGGAATATCGAAAATTAAAAATTCAGTAGAGGGACTCAAAAGAATGGAGAGTAAAGAGTCAGTGAACTTGGGGGTGCCTGGGTGGCTCAGTGGGTTGAAGCCTCTGCCTTAGGCTCAGGTCATGATCTCAGGATCCTGGGATCGAGCCCCGCATCGGGCTCTCTGCTCAGCGGGGAGCCTGCTTCCCCCTCTCTCTCCGCCTGCCTCTCTGCCTACTTATGATCTCTCTCTGTGTCAAATAAATAAAATCTTTAAAAAAGAAAAAAAGAGTCAGTGAACTTGAACATAGGTCAACAGAAATTACCTAAACTGAAAAACAGAAAAAATTGCACCAAATGAAGAGAGCCTCAGAAAAGGAGGAATATGAAAACACCTAACATTTTCATTGTCTGAGTCCCAGGAAGAGAAGAGAAAATGAGTGATGCAGGAAAAAAATATTTCTAAGACATAATGGCTGGAAACTTCCCATATGTGGTGAAAGATACAAATTTATAGATTCAAAAATCTCGGTGAACTCTAATAAAAATAAACTTAAAAAAAAAAGAAAAAGCCCATGTAATCAAACTGCTGAAAAAATAATAAAAAGTATACAGAAAAAACAGCATGTTATAAACAAGGGAAAAATTAATGTTCAAAGGAATACATATTTCTCAACAGAAACTATGAAAACAAAAAGACAGCAGAATAACATATTTATAGTGCTCAAAGAAAAGAATGATCTAAATGCTTTTCAAAAGGACATTGCTCCAGGGGCACCTGGGTGGCTCAGTCGTTAAGCGTCTGGCCCGGGTCATGATCCCAGGGTCCTGGGATCGAGCCCCACATCAGGCTCTCTACTCGGCAGGGAGACTGCTTCTCCCGCTACCATTCCCTCTGCTTGTGTTCCCTCTCTCGCTGTGTTTCACTCTGTCAAATAAATAAAATCTTTAAAAAAAAAAAAAAAAGACATTGCTCCATAGAAATCTCCAGGAGGTACTAAAGTGCTTCAATAGAGATGAAGAGCCTACACCCTGCCCCACATCCATTTTAAGCAGATATGTATTGTAATTATTGGGCTTGGACCTAAAAGTTTATGTGATTTTATTTTCAGATTCAACATTTCCACTACTACTGAGGATGAGGATGATGATAATGAGAAGAAGGATAGCAGATTCTATTTTATCTTTATTTTACAGATGAGGTAACTAAGCATTAGAGAAGTTAAATAACCTGACCAAGGTCATAGAGACCTTGGCCATAGAGACCTTCAAACCAAGGTGTGAACTTCAGATACGAGGTCTTAACCTCTATGAAAGGTCCACAATAGGATGAATTAAAAGAACAATGTAGTTCTCGTTCTGCATTTAATTACACGGGTATCAGCTCTTCAGGGGAAGGAACTATTCTATCCTCTTTTTATTCACAGCACTTATTAACAGTGTCTAAAAGACTAGACAATATATATCAAATTAATTAATCACTAAATAAACAAAAAATTTTAAGGCTAGTAATCCTTTCGGCAACCTATCATGGGAAACACACATCATCCTGGGCACCACCTACACCCTATCCCATCCACAACTGAATGTATTATAACTGCAGCCTTCATGTAGACAAAACTCATTGGTAACTATCCGATTACAACTAGTGGAGATCCTGAGTTAAGCAGGCAAACAGCAAAATATTTCTACCAAGGCAATAGTTCTAGACCTTGTAAAATCACTCACCAATGTAAGGAGTTCATTTCCACCTAAATATAAATTCAGTCCTATTCCTTAACTCCATCGACAAAAGTACAAGAAGGAAGACTCATCTTTGTATCCAAACAGTATTTAAGTACATTTCAATAAACTAACAAAGATTCCCTGTCAGAGCTGCATCCAAGTAGCCAGGATATAAGATCATCAAATGACAAAAATGAACATGTTATCATCATGTTTAAACAAAAGCTTTCATCTGTCTAATTTTACAACGAAAAACATAACTTAAATGTTTGCTCTAGCCCATTTAAGTCTAGATGATTTCCAGACAGTTCCTTGCCACTGAAGTTATGCATCATTTTAAACCAACCACAATAATTCTGTTAACCAAAACTGTGTTGACTGCAACTAGGAAAAGGCAGTTGAAATATCTTGTCTTAGTCTGTGAAGACTGCTATAACAAAATACCACAGACTGGGTGGTTTCTAAATAGCAGACATTTACTTCTCACAGTTGGCCAAAAAGGCCAAGATCTAGGCACTGGCAGATTTGGTGTCTGGTGGGAGCCTACTTTCTGGGTCATAGAATCTTTTCACTGTGTCCTTAGAGATGGAAAGGACGAGCTAGTTTTCTGAGGTCTCTTTTATAATGGTACTAATCCCAATCATGAGAGTTCCACCTTCATGACCTAATCACTTCCCAAAGGCCCTACTACCTAATATTATCACCTTGAGGGTCAGGATTTCAACACGAATTTTGAGAAGGACAAGAACATTCCAATATTATACTATTGAAAATAAAAACTAAAAACATATAACTAGAAAAAATACTAAAAACTTACTTGTAAAGCAAAGGAAATCTCTTCTTATTCACTATCTTTAGTGAAAAATACATTTTAAAAAATATATTTATGGGCACCTGGGTGGCTCATCTGCCTTCGGCTCAGGTCATGATCTCAGGGTCCTGGGATCGAGCCCCACATCAGGCTCTCTGCTCAGCAGGGAGCCTGCTTCCCCTTCTCTCTCTGCCTGCCTCTCTGCCTGCTTGTGATCTCTCTCTGTCAAATAAATAAAATCTTTTAAAAAAGAATATTTATTTATTTACTTACTTACTTATTTATTTAGTATAATGAGTGCTGAGAACACAAAAAGTACAATACATGGTCCCTATCAAATACAAACAACCCATCAGAGCTCCATTAGAAGATAAAAGGTATTTCCTTTCTTAATCTATTAACCAAAATGTAATTATAAAAATGTGATACCAGTATGCTCTGGGCTTTTTGGAAAGGTGGAGATTTAAGAAATTCAAAAGATAAAGCAAAGCACAATGAGTAATACAATCTCTTATGTTCCCTTAAGCACAAAAATTAATACTTTCTAAAGTTTGTTTCAACCTTATATTTTTAATTAAAATATATATACATAATGTTTAGCTTAAGTGCCCTTGAACTTAATTCTAGCTGTGAGTATGACTATATACTGAGACCTAAAAGTATTTATAGTATGTCACCAAATCAGAGGGTTTCATTAAGGACCCCCAAAGCTTTACAAATAGCCTCTCCTAGTGTGACAGTTAGCCGTATTTATTACACAGAATGGTTGAGGATGCATCAGTTAAAATTTTTGATGCCTAACACTAATGGTCCATTTGGAAGAAACCCCAAGAGTACAATATATGGGTTTTTTTTTTTTTAAATGTTAAAATGTGTTGTCTAATAATTGTAGATCAAATGTAGATCAAAGCAAAAAACCTCATTTATTATGGTACCATTCTCACTCAGAAGATTTAAGTGTTTATTTTTAAAATGTAACTTTCAGGGCCCCAGATGATTCAGTTAGTTGAGCATCTCTTTTTTTTTTAAGATTTTTTTTTTTTTTTGACAGAGAGAGAGAGAGAGAGAGAGAGAAAGAGATCATAAGTAGGCAGAGAGGCAGGCAGAGAGAGAGGGGGAGGCAGGCTCCCTGCTGAGCAGAGAGCCAGATGCGGGGCTCGATCCCAGAACCCTGGGATCATGACCAGAGCTGAAGGCAGAGGCTTTAACCCACTGATCCACCCAGGCACCCCAAGCATCTGACTCTTGATTTCGACTCAGGTCATGATCTCAGGGTTGTGGCATAGAAGCCCAGGGCAGGCTGGTGCACTTAGCAGGGAGTATGCTTGAGACTCTCTCTCTCTCTCCGACCCTCCCCCACCACATGCATGCGCACACACACTCTCTCTAAAATAACAAATAAAATCTTTTAAATATATATATTTATATATCAAAAATCTTTTAAATATATATAAACATTTAAATATATATTATATACATAAAACTATCTTTTTTTAATGAGGTGGCTTTTCCTGTGCAATCACAAAAATAAATAGTCTCCGATATTTTCTTCTTACAGGTTTATTTTTCACATTTAAATATTTGATTCCCTAGGAATAAATTTTGTGCATACTCTAAGAGCCATTGTGTAGAACTTTGGCCTACATCTATACTTACCCTATAGCAACATTCAGAAATGGATTATTGGCCCAAACTCAATCAGAATAATCTCATCTTGTCTGTTAGTGTGACTTATTTCAGGGTTTGAATGTAACCATCAATTATGGTGATTTACCGGTGATTCCCCTGACTACTAGAAAATGGTTCAATGGAGTGAAACTCACAACTTTGGTTCAATAGGTAAAAGAAGAGAGCCTTTCTCTCTGTCACCAGCCATAAATTATCTGGCCCTACTTACCAGTTTCTGCTGCTAACTTTATGACCATAAAGGAAGCCAGTTAAAGAGAAAGGAGACACAGAGAATCAAAGTTGAATAGTTTATTTAAAAAAAAAAAAAAAAAAAACTACGAGAGCCCAGATCAAACAACACCCCTAGTGTTTAAACTATCTGAAGTAGGAGTTGGTTTTGGTTTGGTTTGGTTTTTTTTGTTCTCAAAACCATTTTGCATTATAAGCTGGTGTTTCCATTATAAATCCTACTCAATTATGGATGTATTTATTATCTAATATGTTGAGAGAACTAATATGTTATTTTACTTAGGATTTTCACAAATGATAATCTGAACTATAGCCAAACTGAGTAAAAAGGAATATCATATGAAAGACAATGTCCAGGGGCGCCCGGGTGGCTCAGTGGGTTAAAGCCTCTGCCTTCGGCTCAGGTCATGATCTCAGGGTTCTGGGATCGAGCCCCGCATCGGGCTCTCTGCTCAGCAGGGAGCCTGCTTCCTCCTCTCTCTCTCTGCCTGCCTCTCTGCCTGCTTGTGATCTCTCTCCCTCTGTCAAATTAGTAAGATCTTAAAAAAAAAAAAGAAAGAAAGAAAGAAAGAAAGAAAGAAAGAAAGAAAGAAAGAAAGACAATGTCCATTACACTATTCCTGACACTCAAGAATTTATTCAATTGTTCAGTATTTACTGAGTGCCTACTATGCACCAAGTACTAGGAATAAAATAAAGACCCAGACATAGCCCCTGTTCTCAAATAACACTGACATGGATTTTACATGTAGGAAAAAAAAAAAAAAAGAGGAAAAACCAAAGTGGGAACTCTCAACCAGAACCAAAAATCTGATGGCTAGTGGCCCTAATCTTAGAAAACAAAGCTAATAGGATCTTAAAATTTTCATGATCACTTTATCCCATTTCTCTTAAGGTGTTTAAGAGTTCGATACAGTACCTGTATTTGATGGATCCAAAATTAACTGAAGAGATGGCTTATTTGTTTGGCTGGTTGAAACATCTCCAAATGAATGCTCTGAAATCTCAGTGGAACTTTGACAATCAACAAGAAAACTGCTTTGTCCTTTCTCAGAATCTCTCAAAATCTCTTCCATGGCTTTTTCCAGTTGTTCATCACCATTAGAAACTATCTACAGGCAAATCGAGACAATTCTGTTTCAATCACATTATAGTTCTGGGGCTTAATGAAAATATTTTATTTCTAGATGAAATTAAAACAAGTTACATTTTAAGTAAAAAAATAAATTTAAATATAAGTTACAAAGAATTTAACTTTGTATAAATACAAAAAATTTATACAGTTGCACCTAACTATATCTCATCTAAGATCTAATTTACAAAGATTTTCTTTCCTTTTCTTTTTTTCCATAAGAACACATTCTAAGTACCAGGTAACATTAAATTTGTGTGTTTTAAAGAGAAAAACAGGTAAGTTTTAATAAAGTATCTACTCTTTAAAAGGTCATAATTCTTGTTATCATAGCATAAACATATTTGTGATTTCCTTATAAAGTTTGCTTGCTTGCTGCCAAGAGGAGTATTGGTAATTTCCTCACATTTGACTCATTCTTCTCTTAAAAGCAGGTGAGATGCAAAGCCTAAGAAATGTCTTAAACACATTAATATTAAAATGTAGATACTTAAATTTAAATAGTCATTTAAATATAGATATAATTAAATTTAAATAAAACCACTGTTTTAATATACTTGTTATAAGTATAATATACTTATAATACACTTATATAGCTATATATCCTCAACATAGTATAAAGGGGTATTTAATAATATAATTTTTATAAAATTTGTTAAGCTGATATATACTTTTGAGTCCATAGTTAATACTAAACAAAAGTCAAACAATATGTAGCACGTCTGACTAGTTTCTCTATTCCTGTTTCTAGAAGGTGGTTATACAATTCTCATGCATGTACACCTGGGTCTGATTCTTTTTCTTTGAGTTAGGAAAGACAACAAAAATGAAAAAGGATTATTTTTGTTTAAATAAAAATTAAACTACTAAAAATACAAGACATGCTTATAATATATTCAGACAAGTAAAAATAAAACAACTTTTATATAATTAACTTTAAAAACTCAGCAATAAGAAACACAAAAATATCCAGATAATGGTTAAATCTTATGTAAATTTAAGTCTAATTCCCCAATTATACTTTTCTATTTTCTCTTCTATTCCTTCTAAGATCTTGAATTAAAAGATAACCAAAAGTAAAAAAAACTTTAAAAACATACAAACCAAATAATTAGCCTCTGCATAAATAAAAAACCTTTGTATTTTACACATCTCTTAAGATCAGTCTCACCTCATTAAGAAAAAAACAGTAATTTAAAATAATATCATTTGTAAAGAAAGAAAGACAAATACCTTCAGTTCAGGTTTTTCATCCTCTTTTGTAGAAGTATCATCTGCATGCTGAGGAACCAAAACAAATTCTTCACTGTTCAGCGTAGCCACAGAATCCGATGACCCACTAACCTTCTGTAACGAAGCTCTGACCTCCATTTCAGTTCTACCAACTTCTCTTTCCACATCCACCTGGTCAAAACTACAGGGATTAAAAAAAAACTATTAATAAAAACATGGATTAATAAGTCCCTGATCAATACTCAGCCTTTAAAAATGGTTCATGTGAAGAAGAACCCTGCTGGCTAGATAATTATCTCAAAACTAGGGAGGCTACCTTCTTGGACTGGGCCACATAATGGAAATGTACTCTCTTCACCCTGAGTTTCTTGACTAAAACAACCATATTGTTCCCTGAAAAACAACACAAACCCTCCCCTATCACAACTAAACAGACTTACTACTGTTTGACTGTTTCTCCTAGAAAAATTACTTTTGTTTTTAATAAATACAAGAAATAATTCCGTATGATAGTAGAAGCCAAATTCACACACAAATATTAACTGAAATTACTGTTATTAAATCTAAATGTTTCCAAAACTTTATCTCCTCAAGACCAAGTATTGTACCTTAAAATACCTTGTGTCACTGAGGTTGACTGATTAATAAAGAATTCAACACCCTAAGCCATGTATCTTTTCTTTTCCAGACACATTATCACTTATCAGCACAAGAAGGGGGGGAAAGGCTAAGACTTTCACGTCACATTCATGTGACAAACAGTGTTTAGTAATTCTGTTTTCTGGATCGATCTGCCACCACAGAAACTCAACACTGTCTATCACTTCCAGAAATTCAAATATCCACACAACCAATTTTAACCGAATGTGTACACTACCTAGGAGACACAGTACTCAGCAATGGGGTTAGATGAGTAAGGCAGACAAGCTGCCTGCGCGGCTGCAGCTCCTATCTAGTAAGAAAACAAGTAAGCAAATAAGGCAATTCTAAATCACTCTACAGGCTTTGGAGAAGATAGAACAGGCTATTGTGACAAAGAATAGCTATAAAAAGTACAGGGACAACTTTAAGTAAGGTGGTAGGAAAGGACTCAGGGAAATATTTGAGCCGAAATGTAAAAGACAAAAAAGAACCATATATTAAACAATATGCTCAGTGACCAAAAGGGAAACATGATAGAGAGTTAAGACAAGTAAACTGGAGCTAAATAACACATGACTCTAAGTCTCCTAACTCACCCCTTAAAATTACCCACAGATTTGTTCTTTTTCTCGTTCCAATTAGGTTATTCTGTTCTTTGCCTCATATTAATATGGCTGCAATATCTCATTTTGCCTTTAGGTGACACTAACACCATTACTCTTGGCCAAAAGAAACCTCTACTCTCAGCTTCAAATTATACTTTAAAAAATTAATTACTTCCATCTTTATCAAAACTCAAAATTTCCAATAATATCAAAACAAAGAAAAAAAAACAAAGAACAATTATTTGTTCTGGGATAGTATAAATAGCTAGTCATCATTTAATTCTGTTAGACATGTGAATATCCTTCCTTTTAAATTTTAAATCCTTCAAGTCCTCTAAAGATTTTTTATTTTGCAGGTAATGTTTCTGAAAATGCAATATGTAATAGAGGCCATGTCTCTACCCCAGGCTGTCCCACGAACCCCTGATGACCAAGATGCTACATAGTCCAGGTGTTCCTTCTTTACTACATAGTTTACTTCTTTCCTACATAGTCCAGGTGTTTCCTTCCTGCCAATTCTTTAAGCCCAAGAGAGCAATCCTAGACTTAACATCTAAATGTTGGAAATTCCCCAAATTCAAGTCCTGAGGCTTTTCCTGATTCCTTGCTACACACCCCCTCTAAGTAGTATCACTCATTACCATGTATTTAAATACCATCCATTTTCTAGCAATCTCGCAAATTTCTATCCCAACACAATGTCCTCTAAATTCCTTATTTGGAACCCACCTTTCTACTTTATATTTCCATGTGGAATTCTTATCAGTATCTTAAATGTGACCCAAATGGAATTCTTAATGCCTCCTCTAAACTTGATCCTCATTCAGATTTCCCTTTTCAGTAAATAATACCACTTTCTACCAAATTGCTCAAACAAGAAATCTGGACATTCTTAATTCAGCTCTACTTCTTCATTCCTCACATCAGCAAGTCATGTTAGTCCCACATCCAAAATAAATCCCATATATATCCCATTTCTTCATGGCCAGTTTTACCAACCTAATCCAGGCAATGTTTTCATCTACTAAAAATGTTTCCTATCCCATCTATTACCTCTGGTCCTCTCCTCCCCTAACCTACTCTTCACAGAGCTGCCAAAGAAATCTTTTGGAAAATAAGTTATATTACATTAAAATTCCATTCTAAAATCTTTTCTTTAAGTAAGATAACTAAAGTTATCTTTAGTTAAAGTTATCTTTAAAGTAAGTAACTAAAATTCAAATGAAATCCAAAATACTTGCCAGGACTCACAAAGCCCAACACATCTTTGCCTCTGTCACCTTACCATTACAGCTCTTTAATTATAGAAAGTTCTTTCCCACTTTAGGGTCTTAGCACTTGCCTCCTACTTTCACACGGCTGACTCCAACAGGTATCAGCTTTCATTCATTCATCCAACAAATATTTAATGAGTCTCTACTATGTGCTAGAAACTACAATGGGAACTGGAGACTAAATGATAAATGAAACCAATGCAGTCCCAGTCTTCCTAGAGCTAATATTCTTAGAGAAGAGAGAAATAACATAGAAAAACAAAACAAAACATAAATCAGGATTCCATACTGGAATATATACTATAAAACGTAATAAGGAGGTAGTAGGCAATAAGGATCCAGTTGACATTTGGGCTTAATGAGTGAGCCATAGAAAGAACTGGAGACAGGGGGAGGGGCAGACCTCAAGTACAAAAAACAGCAAATACAAAAATCCCAGGTTTGAGAAAAGGCTTATGAGAAAAGAGGCCTCGATAGCTAGGCCAAAGTGAGCACAGGTGAGAGCAGTAAAAGATGAGAAATGGAAAGGAAGGCAGGGAAGCCTGAGGCCACCCCTGATGCTAAAGCTATCTAAATAAACTCTCACCCTAATTCCAACTCTTTTGTTAATCTGGGAATATCAAGTGCCTAGTGTAGTAGACCTAGTATATTTACTAAATGTGTTGAACAAATTGTTGTTAAAAGCACTAATCAGGCTAAAGTTTTCACAAATAACAAATGTAGAACCAGGATTCAAACCGGTATTCCGACTTCAAAGTACATGCTCAGAGCCACTACATTACACCATCTCTTGAAGTTTCCTCACCTATTCCTAGACACCCAGGGCTGGTATCTATCACTGTGCACACAAAACCTTCTCCATGCCCCTCCGCCCTCCACCAAAAGTTACCTGTCTTGGGTGCCTGGGGGGCTCAGTTGGTTAAGCAACTGCCTTCGGCTCAGGTCATGATCCTGGAGTGCCAAGATCGAGTCCTGCATTGGGCTCCCACCACCACAGGGAGTCTGCCTCTCCCTCTGAACTTCTCCCCTCACATGCTCCCTCTCACTCTCTCTCAAATAAATAAAATCTTTAAAAAAAAAAAAAAAGTTATCTGTCTTCCCGCAAGACATTTTTCTTAGATAAGTGATAAACAGTTAACCTGGTCCTTAACTCTAAATCAGCAAGTTAATGAATACTATTAGTTGCGTAATTCAAATAAGATGTCCATTTGTAAGAGGGTTTTTTTAAGCCCAAGAGAAGGTTAGATATTCTGCCAGGCTAACCAAAAGACTATCAGTTCACCAAACATAATTTTGTGACCTCTTCAAAACACAGCCCAGAATTTCTCATTCCACTCAGAAATAGCTCTCATTACTAGCATCAAACCCTGCCTCTAAGGTCTTAGGAATACTTCCAGAAGTTTGCCTAGTGCTACCTTATAGGGTTGAACATTCCTTTGAACTTTAATGCAAATGCTTATTAAATTTGCACCCAAACACAAAATCTGAGAATACAAAGCCAACACTTTAAAATATTTCAACAGGCAGGTAATAATATTTATTAAGATTTTACTTGTCAGAAAGAGTGCACGCACACAAGTAAAAGCAAGAGGAACAGCAAGCAGAGGGAGAAGTAGGCTCCCCACTGAGCAAAGAGCCTGATTTGGGACTTTATCGCAGGACCCTGGGATCATGACCTGAGCCAACAGCAGACATTTAACCTACTGAGCCACCTAGGCATCCCCAAGTAATATTTAAATAGAGAAAGAAGTCTTTAACAAATTGTCCTAGGATAATTAGATATTTACATGCAAAAGAATGGAATTGAACCCTTACCTCACATCATACACAAAACCTAGTTCAAAATGGACCAAAGACCTAAATGTAAGAGCTAAAACTATAAAACTCTTAAAAGAAAACAGATGCAAATTTTCATGTCCTTGGGTTAAGCAATGATTTCTGAAATGACACCAAAAGCACAATGGTAAAAGAACAAAATAGGTAAACTGGATTTGAATTGAAATTAAAAATGTTTATGCCAAAAATGATATGAAGAAAGTAAAAATAAAACTACAGGATGAGAAAATACTTACAAATCATATATCTGAAAACTCAATAATAAAAAAACAAATAATCCCAACTTTTAGTTTCAGCTAAAAAGCCTGGAAGTCATCACTCCTCTTCCTTACAACAAGAAAAGCTTGGACAAACTAAGTATCAGTAGCTTGGATCCATCAGAGAACTGAGTTCCTAAGACAGACTGCCATCCCAAAATCTGGAGAGACAGACAATCCAGAGAGCGATAGCAAGTCAGATCTCTTTACCTGAAGCAGAAGCTGCTGGAATCATAAACTGGTAGGAACACTTAAATGGTAATTTTGACAAATTGCGAGAGGCTAAGTGAGGAATCTGGGTGTGGGATGGGAGAGTGGGTTAAATAAAGAAGGGTAACTCGAAATGTTGTGTATATTAAATTGAGCTTAATAATAATAAATTTCTAACATTCAAAAAAAAAGTTGAACCAGCTATACTGAATTTTAAAAACGCAGACTTCAGAACTAGGAAGGTTATTAGAGATAAAGAGGAGCTTTATATAATGATAAAGGGATCAATTCTCCAAGAGGCCATAATAATCCCAAACAAGTAACCACCTAACGGCGTCAATATATATAAGGCAAAAACTGATAAAACTGAAAGGAGAGGGGTGCCTGGCTGATTCAGTCGGAAGAGCATGTAACTCCTGATCTTGGGGTTGTGAGTTCAAGCCCCATGTTGGCTGTAGATATTACCTAAAAATATTTTTTTTTAAAAGGAGAAACAGACAATGCCATATTATGGTTGGAGACTTCAACATCCCTCTGTGAGAGGGATCTTGATCTGTGACATATCAAGCAGACAGAATATTAGTAAGGATATAAATACCTGCATAGCACTACCAGTCAACTTCATCTGAAATTTATAAAACATTCCATCTAACAACAGAAGAATACATTTTCTTCTCAAGCTCACAGGGAACATTCATCAAGAAAGACTATATTCTGGGCCATAAAACACACCTTGACAAGTGTGGAAAAATAAGAATCAGATAAATATGTTCTCAACTGTAATGGAATTAAACTAGAAATCAGTGATAGAGAGCTGGAGAATTCCCAAGTTTTGAAAATTAAACAATACAGTTCTAAGTAAACATTAATCAAAGAAGATGACCCAAGAGAAATTTAAAAATACCTTGAACTAAATGAAAATGAAAATACAACTTGTCAAAAATTCTGAGATGCAGTGAAAGCAGTACTTAGAAACTTGTTACATTGAATGCATATACTAGAAAAGAAAAAAATATCTAAAATATCTGTAAGCTTCATCAGGAACCTTAGGAAACCAGAAAAGGAAGAGCAAATGATGAGAAATAATAAAAAAATAAAACAGAAATCAATGAAATTGAAACAGGAAAATACAGAAAAATCAAAAAATGAACACCAAAAAATTAACAAACCGCTAGCCAGGCTAAACAAGAAAAGAGACGACACAGATTACCAATATGAAAAATGAAAGATGGGTCATCACTATTGATCCTGTGGACATTGAAAGGGTAATAAAGGAATACTAAAACAATTCTAGGCCCATAGATTTGGTGACTTAGATGAACTGGACCAAGTTCCTTGGAGGATACAACATAAAAAATTTCAAAAAAAAAAGTAAAATGTTACTTGCTCTTTATGTATGGCAATCTACTATTATTTCTGATAAAAAAAATAGCAGTTGAAAAATTTATAGGTTTTTTTTTTTTTTTTTTTTTTTTAAGATTTTATGTATTAGAGAGAGAGAGAGAGAAAAACGCATGTGCGTATGTGAGCACAAGTAGGAGGAGGGGCAAAGGGAGTAAGAGAAGCAGACTCCCCACTGATCAGGAAGCCCAACTCGGGCTCTATCCTGAGGCCCCTGGCTCATGACCTGAGCCAAAGGCAGAGGCTTAACTGATCAGCTAAGCCACCCAGGCACCCCTGCAGGGGTCTTTTAAATAATACAGAGTTCACAGTGCTGTGACCTCAAGACCAACACATCCATTTTAACTCAGCATGTGAAAGCATTTAGTTAGGCCACCTGGGTGGCTCAGTTTAGCGCCTGTCTTCAACTCAGGTCATGATCCCAGAGTCCTGGGATCGAGTCCCACATTGGGCTCCTGGCTCAGCAGGGAGTCTGCTTCTCCCTCTACCCCTAACCCCTGCTCGTGATCTCTCTCTCATGCTCTCTTTCTCTCTCAAATAAATAAAATCTTTTATTTTTTTTAAAGCATTTAGTTAAAAGGCTATCCTTATTATAATCCAAAAATTAGAATGTAAAGTCTGACAAAAAAATTTTATGTCTCTTCGGGCACAAAAAAAGAAAAAAAGAAACTGGGAACTATAGTGTAGGCATATACATTTTCATTCTTTAGGAATTTTAAAGGTATAAGAGAATAAGGGGCAGAAAACTTATCAGTCCTACAGAAAATATTTCCCCTTCTCTGAGCCCAAAGGAGCTCTATAAATATTTTTGACTGAATTGAACCACTTAAACACATATATCCCCCACACTTATAGTAATTCTGCCAATTCTACCAAGTGAAATGGCTTTTAATTCTTAACTTTAATGCCACATCATTTTTGTCAAATGAGCAACACATCTTAAATTAACACCTCACTTGGATGCCTAAAACTACAATTTTCACATATACTAGAAACAGTATAACAACATTTAGCAAAGTCTAACTGGAAGCTATCTTCTTCCCAAAATAACTGAACACATTCAAAAATATAAAATCATGGTGCACACGGTCCAATTTCTTTTTGTGCCAAATGTGGTTAGCCAGCTTCTTGCTTTTAGATTGTATGTTTGCACCTATTCATTTTCAAGTGGCTCTTGAACTAAAATAGAACAGTGAAAATATGAGTGTGACTCAAAATTGGACAAGACAGGCTGCAAGGACTATTAGGCATGAGAATTCAAATAACTACATAGTAGACCCATCACAATAGTAGAAACAGGAAATATTCTTAATTTACAATAAGAAAATGAACGTGAATAATTTAGAACACTTACCAACTATAATTCTGTGCTTTGAAAAACCAAGCCAGTCTTGGGAGGAAAAAAAAAATTACCATAGCCTCTATTTACTAAGCAGTCCCTCCATTATTCCAGTTCTCAGGCAAGAGCCATATCAATATGAATATATGCATGTAAGTATATCCCTGTCCCTGAAAAGGGGCACAAAGGGGCCTTAATTATTCACATTACTTTAGTGGATACCTCTTTTTATTTGTCTGGCAATAATCTTGAAACCCTCTTTTCTGAGAATAAGCCCTCCCTCTGTTCAAACCTCATGGTTTTTATAGAAACCTCAACACTATGGCCAAACAGATCCAAAGATGGACACTGAATACAAACTAATTAGACCAATTAACCCAATTCCTAAGATTTTTGGACTGATGACCAGAGACTTCATCATGACAGCTGTCTCTCTCATAGCAGAAACTTTTAAGACGTGAACTAGGAATTGTTGGTGGCCATGTCTTTTCCCATATGAAGAATGCCAATATGCAATGAAAGAGAAAAGTAAATCCTAAATACACACAAGCAAGAGAGTCTTAGTTGAGTCCCTATCATTTTGTTTGAGAGAATCCTGAAGTGTAGCTCCAACTGCTCCCATCCTCATTCTTGATAAATCCACCATTCTTTTAATTCTATGAAATATACCTTCCAATAAATTCTTTTTGCATAAGCTAGTTTAAACTGAGTTTCTGTCACATGAAACCTCTTAAGTCCTACTATAATTATAAGCTACCAAAAAGACATAAAAGATATAGATATATATACTTATTTTTAAAGGATTTAAGTAATCTCTACACCTAATGTGGGACTCAAAACTCACAACTCTAAGAGTCATGTATTCTTCCAACTGAGCAAGCTGGACACTCCATAAGATATATTTTAATAGGTTTCATATAGTAGTATGAGAATAAAAATGTAGGTGAAGGAAGAAGACAGTATCTAAAAAATTGACAGTTTCCCAGATAAACAGTATACTGGATATGATGAAAGAAAGAAAGAAAAAAAAGTAAAGCTTAACCAATTGAGTCTGGGTAGCTCAGTTGGTTAAGCGTCTGCCTTCAGCTCAGGTCATCATCCCAGAGTCCCTAGACTGAGCCCTATGTCGGGCTCCCTGCTCACAAGGAGTCTGCTTCTCTTATTGCTCCTCACACCACTCATGCTTTCGCTCTCTCAAATAAATAAATAAAATCTTAAAAAAAAAAAAAAGTATGGTAATAAAATAGAAACACACACACAAATCAATAGAATAGAATTGAGATCCCAGGGAAAAAAATATATGATTTTATGATTACTTGACAATAAAGGAGGCAAGAATATACAATGGTGAAAAGATCAAGTCTTCAATAAGTGGTGTTGGGAAAACTGGACAGCCATATACAAAAGAATGAAAGGGGACCACTTTCTTACACCTTACAGAAAAATAAGCTCAAAATGACTTAAAGACCTAAATGTGAGACCTGAAACCATAAAACTCCTAACTAAAAGAAAACAGGCAATAGTCTCTTGTACATCAGACTTAGCAATATTTTTCTGGATATGTCTCCTCAGGCAAGGAAAACAAGAACAAAAATAAATAAGTGGGATTAAACCAAACTAAAAAGCTTTTACACAAAGGAGACCATCAACAAAATGAAAAGCCAAAAAAAGAAAGAAAATAAGAGAAAGAAAAGAGAAAAGAAGAAAAAAGGCAACCTACTGAATGAAACAGGGTAATTGGAAATGACATATCCAATATGGGGTTAATATCCAAAATATATAAAGAACTCCTATAATTCAACACTAAAACAAACAAACAAAAACAAATCCAATAAAAAAAAAATGGGTGAGTACCTAAAAGGACAGTTTTCCAAATAAGACAAGAGAGATGGCCAATAAACACATGAAAAGATGATCAATATCACTAATCATCAGGGAAATGTAAGTCAAAACCACAATGAAATACTACCTCACACCAGTCAGAAGGGCTAGTATCAAAAACACAAGAAACAACAAGTGTTCAGAAGGATGTAGAGAAAAGAAAATGCTCATGCACTATTGGTGGAAATGGAAATTGATGGAGGCACTGCGAAAAACAGTGTGGAGATTCCTCAAAAAACTAAAACTAGAAGTACCATAAGATCTAGTAATTCTACTTCTGGATATTTACCCATGGAAAAGAAAATACTAACAAGATATATGCACCCCTATACTTACTGCAGCATTATTTACAATAGCCAAGATATGGAAGCAAGCTAAGTGTCCATCAGTAGATGAACAGATAAAGAGGATGTGGTATACACATACAATGGAATATTATTCAGCCAGAAAAAAGAGTGATACCTTGCCATTTGTGACAACATGAGAGGACTCAGAGGATATTATGCTAAATGAAGAAAGTCAGACAGAGAAAGACAGGTACCATGTGATTTCACTTATATGAAGAATCTAAAAAACAAATGAACATGCAAACAACAAGAAAAGAGAAAGAGATTCGTAGAGAAATAACCAGTTGTTATCAGAGGGGAGGCAGGTAGAGCAGATAGGTGAAATAGGTGAGGGGGCTTAAGAGGTATAATCTCCAGTTATAGATAAGTCATGGGGCATCTGGGTGGCTCAGTCAATTAAGCACCTAACCCTTGGTTTCAGCTCAGGTCATGACCTCAGGGTCATGGGACTCGAGTCCTACAACAGGCTCTGTGCTCAGTGTGGAGTCTGCTCAAGATTCTCCCTTAAATAAATAAATAGTCATGGGGATGAAAAGTACAGCACAGGGAATATGGTCAATAATATAATAAGTCTGTATGGTAACATATGGTAACTACACTTCTTTGGTGAGCATTTCACAATATATATAATTGTTTTTGTTTTTAAATATTTTATTTATTTGACAGAGAGAAAGAGATCACAAGTAGGCAGAGAAGCAGGCAGCTCCCTGCTGAGCAGAGAGCCTGCGATGCGGGGCTCAATCCCAGGACCCTGAGTTCATGACCTGAGCTGAAGGCAGAGGCTTTAACCCACTGAGCCACCCAGGCATCCCTATAATTGTTGAATCACTATGTTGTACACCTATATGTCAACTGTACCTCAATTAAAAATAAAATACCCAAAAACTGATTAGCTGTAATGACATAACAGAAAAGGAATATGTAAATATTGCTTGCCTCACAATGACTAAATAGTACTTCTATGCTGAGTAACACTTGCTATAAATCAACAAACAAAAATCTGTATTAGGATGATAAGACTTATAAGTGACTGTTGATCAGATTATTGTTACCAATTTTCTACTCCCTTTTTATTACAGAATTGTACAGTTTGAACCCTTATCATGTGATTTTGTAATACCTCTCACTACAGTCCGTAGAGCAAAGTATTTCCCAGCCAAAAAAATTTGGGGCTTAGTCATGTAATTTGCTTTGGTCAATGGAACACCAATAAACAAAACTTGAGCAAAGACTTTAAATGTCTTAAGTTATTGGACTTGGTCTCTTAAGCTTCTGCCATCTATCCTAAGAAGATGGTGGCCCAGGAAGCCAAGAGACCCAAAATGCAACTCATGACACAGATCTGAATACAGTTCACAGAAGGAAGTAGAGTCTCCCTCACAGACCCACAGAACATGAGTTAAAAACCTAAATGTTTGTTGTTGTAAGCCATCAAACATTTTCGCATTGTTATATAGCACTATTACAGCAACGGCCGACAAATTCAGTGACTTATTTAATGTCTTCAGCAGAGGCACCTGGCTGGCTTAGTCGGAAGAGCACAGGACTCAATCTCAGGGTTTTGAGTTCAAGTCCCACATTGGGTGTAGAGATTACTTAAAAATAAACTTTCAATGTCTTCAGTATTATTACGCTATTTTTAGATTAAATAAAAATCAGAAATAGCTAACACTGCAAATAACAAACCTATCACTCAAGGAAATATTGATATGGTTCTTAACTACTACCTAAAAAATCCAGTGATTTCTGTAATTTTTATGTTCCACTGAATTAAAATGTACCTCAACAGACTAACCTCCTAATACTAATATTCAATTCTAGATATACTTAACTTGTAAAACTTTGACCCATGCATTATATTGTAGTTTAGAAAATCCTACTCAGCAATATCTCCTAGGCAATAATATAGATGAAAAATATTTTGAAAATATTCTCAAAATTTTTAATCAGGACTGACTTTAACTCTAGATTTTTCTCTTAGTTTTT
>CM053618.1:43225015-43243810 GCA_028646535.1 Procyon lotor
GAGAATCCATCACATGACCGAAGAGACCATCACTAAAGTATCCACTTCATAGTTCTAGCTCCCCTTGGTATAATAAAATTAAAATTTTGTGACCTTTCAGTCACCATCTAACACTTGGCATGTTGTATGATGCTACATAAAGCATATACCACATTTCTTTCTGGCCAATGTGTCCATGGGAATGGTGCCTCAGTTCTATGAACAAACGGGTTTCCTTTCTCTTAAAAATAAGGGGTTGGGCTATTTGATCTCCAAGATCTCTAAGCTCTAAAGCTTCTACATATCATTTATCTTCAAAGCTATGCTGCAGAGAAATTAAACAATTTCTCTACCAAGTTACAGAGCCAGAAGGAGAATCTAGAAATCCTCAGTTGAGAAATCTATTTACTAGCATATTACCCTTCCAAGGACTGGTAACTATTACACTATTACAAACATTTTGCTTCCAAGGACTGGTAATTATTACACTATTACAAACATTTTGATTCTAATCCATTGTCTCTTCTGCTCTCACATAACACACTCTATGAAAGTATCCCAAAATACAACATCAAGCAGAATTAAGAGGGGAGGGGCACCTGGGTGGCTCAGTCGTTAAGCGTCTGCCTTCGGCTCAGGTCATGATCCCAGAGTCCTGGGATCGAGCCCCGCATTGGGCTCCCTGCTCTTCAGGAAGCCTGCTTCTCCTGCTACCATTCCCTCTGCTTGTGTTCCCTCTCTCGCTGTACTCTCTCGCTATGTTTCTCTCTGTCAAATAAATAAAATCTTTAAAAAAAAAAAAAAAAAGAATTAAGAGGGGAAACTAGTGAATTCACATTCACAATTCACAATTCACATTCACAATTAGGTGTATCTCCACCTAATTGGCGCTTAGGTAACAGAGGAAATGGTAATTACCAATTTGCTGGGTCTAGCATAGAGAGACTCAAGGTAGCATCCAAAACTTCACAAACTTGGCAACCAGACATGGCTCCTAAGAAGACTAAGAGATTTCACAATGACCTTCTTCAACTATTCAATCTGCACAAAATCAGCAGTGAGGGGCACCTGAGTCACTGCACCAATACAACTAAAGAAAAGAAGTCAAATGATTTAATTGTTTTACTTTTCCTATTAAGTCTACAAAGATCTGACTTCTGTCTTTGCCACAGAGCCCTCTGTGTTTAGTATAATACCGAATGTTTGTGAGATATGCCTGACTTAACACCTTTTAACCCATCAGAAGAAATTTAAATACATAAAACCCAAAAACTTCTTGGCATATAGTATACATGTTTGTATGCATTATGCAATTTATCTCTGCCTGGTTCTGCAGAATTAGTGAGTCACATAAAAGAATTGGAGCTCTTGAAAATCCTTGAAATTAAGTAGGTTTCAAGAAAAGGCATTTTTTTCTTTGATTTGGAAGAAAATTTTTTTAATTTATATATTTGAGAGAGAGAGAGAGAGAGAGAGCGCACGTGCACACACATGAGCCAGGTAGGGGCAGAAGAAAAGGGACAAGCTCCCCTGTTAAGGGGAGCCCTGTGCAGGGGAGGGGGGTATTAATTCCAGGACCCTGAGATCATGACATGAGCCAAAATCAGACACTTAACTGATTGAGCCACCCAGGTGCCCCTGATTCGGTAGAATTTATAACAAGGAAGAGATACTATACTTCAGACTACTCTCTAATCTTCTGAGTAAAATGATTCAACAGGATGCTTATGAGGAAAGTTAAGTGATATGAAAAAAAAGTTTTAAAATCCTAAAAACAGGACTTCCAAATTGTGTTGCAGAAATTAAACACAAAGGCACAGAACAATCTGAAGATATTAATATTTAGAAAATAGGACATACCTGAAATCTCTTAAGTAATTTCTATGAAATTATATGTCATGTGTCTACAAAAGCAAAGGGAAAGAGGGTCTTGCTAAGTTGAAACTATAAACTGAGTCACTATTCAAGGGGAAAATAATCCAAAGTAAAAACTATTCTAGTACTAGATTTTTCTACTTTACTCTCACAAGGCAACAAAACCCAAAGGTACTTTATATAATTAGAAGAACTATTCAATGACCCCATAACTATTTCTACTGAATATCCCACCTACTAAAGGATGTTTTTAAATGCCTTCTGATGTTTTAAATAGGAAAAGCGTGATAAAATACAAGCCATCAGAAATCCAATATTTGAGTTTCTCGTGCTGCTAAATTTGCATGTTGATGTTCATCTTGGTATTTATCAGGCCTTTGAATCCTGGGTCATTAGCCCCAGTAGACTTGCTGCATACTGAGGGCAAAGATAGGAATATTAAAGCTCCATGCTCTAAGACCACTCATTCAGAATCCAGTTAATTTTTAACAAGCATTCGCTGTTGTTGCTGATGTTGAACACATATTATGTGACAAGCATAGTTACAGTTGTCTCCAACTGGATGCCTAAGACAGACATTTCAAACTCAACATATTCAGAAATCACACTTCCAACCATTCCCCTATCAATCTATCCCTCGCTCCACACAACCTTCCTACAGGTTTTCTCATCCCATTGATGACAATTCAATCCTTCTAACTCTGGCCAACTATATCAGTCATGCTATTCCTCTTGTTCTCTTTTTCTCCTTCCTCAAACTAACTCTCTCCACTCTCTCACCTTACATCTACACTATCAGGAATTACTTTGGCTCTACCTTCAAATTACATCCAGAAATCAACCATTTCTCACTACCTCCATTGCCACTACCAAGTCCTAATCCCACCTGTCATCATCCCTTACCTAGATTATTCTAAAAGTTTCTGAAAATACTCTCTCCTTCTTTACTTGCTCCCCTATGGTCTATTTTCAAAAACAGCCAGAATGATCCTTTTAATTTAACTGATGCCAGTCCTCTGATCAAAACTCTCCAATGGCTCCCCCATATTATTCATAACAAAAGCCAAGTGACCTTCTAAGCCATTACATGCCTGTACCACAAATGCCCCTCCTACTTCCCCTACCCCATCTTACCTTACCTTTGTGACTTATCTCCTTCAATTCTCCCCCTTGTAGACTCGATTCCACCTAAAACAATCTCCCTGCTGTTTTCTCTCAAATCACCCTGGCACACTTGCTCTGGCTGTTGCAAAACAGAACACTCTTCTCCCAGACGTCTGCTAACATGTTTACTTACTTCCCTGTTCATATCTTTGTTCAAATCTCATCCTCCTCAGAGAGCTACCCTGATTGCCCTTATCTAATACTACTTCTCCACCACCGATTTCCAATCCCCATTTAGCCTGATCTACTTACTTTCTTTCCCAGAATATTTATTTTCTAACATACAATCTAATTTACTTTTGTGTCATATTTACTGTTTATTGTCTGTTTCTCCTAGAAGAATGTAGCTTCTTCAAAAGTAAGGATAATTGTTTTATTCATTGATAAAACCCAAGCACCTAGAAGAATGCCTGGTATATAGTAGACAGATAAATATTCGCTGAATAAATGAATGAATGACTATCAAGATTAAGTAAATTCAAAGTTCCTAAAACTCAAGGAGACATATAGGACCCCATAGCCTAATCAGAACTCTGACTCTAAAGGATGATAATAACAGCAGTGATGGTTTTTTTCCCTGGGTAAATAACCAGCATGCACTTGACATTACATAGAACTTCCACAAATTTGGGATATAATGAAGTAACTTGTAAAAGATAGTAAACTAAAATGTTAGAGACCTCCTCACCAAATTTCCCATTCATGCAAGGAAAACAAGAATAACAAGTCAACCATATTAAGAAACTGTTGATATTTCTGAGAGCATGAAAATGGTGGTATTGTCATGAGAGAGTCTTTGTCTTTGGCAATACATTGTGAAACATTCACAAATTAAATAATACGATGGCTGAGATTTGCTTCATAAAATCTGGGTGAGCACAGAGGAAACTAGACTAGTCATCATTTGATAACTGCTGGAATTGGTAAAAGGCCATAGGAATATTTATATCATTCCCTTTGATTTTGTATGCTTGAAATATTTTATATGCTCAAATTTGGACAAAAATAGAATAGTACAGAAAAAAAAAAGCCTTTATTTCCTCTAGCATCTAGCACATTGTTTTTTCATCATATATTTATTTGGGTGCCATATAAAGTACACAGCATAACTGAAGAACAGTTCCTATAAACTTCCACAATGACAAGAGCAGATTTAAACAAAAATGAATGCCCAAAGTGAGGCCGTCCTTCAGAGTAAAGGAAAAATGGCTTGCTTTGCATTTGCCACACTGACCTCAAATTGGGATGACTGAAACAGAAAGCGGAAAACCAAAAAAAAACTTTCCATCTTTTTACAAGATAAAAGGCACTGTACTTTATTCTATAAAAGTCATTCATATAAATGCAAAATATAATCAACAGGGACAAGAAAATGTGGCTGAAATTTTATGTACCAAGTAATACTGCGGCATAATTAGAAGGAATATTAATAGAAATGTTAAGGATCAATTTGACCAGAAAACAAATACAGCAGGAAGCAAACACTATCTCAATCTCAGAAAGGTCAAGTAAAGAAAAAAATTTTAAGGGCATAGAAAATTTAAATCTTGTAACTGCTAAGGTAGTATAAACTATATATACATGGGCACCTGGGTAGCTCAGTCAGTTAAGAATCTGCCTTCAGCTCAGGTCATGATCTCAGGGTCCTGGGATTGAGCCCCACGTGGAGCTCCCTGCTCAGCAGGAAGTCTGTTACTCCCTCTCACTCTGTTCCTCTTCCTTGCTCATGTGTGTGCACACACTCTCTGGCTCTCAAAAAAAAAAAAAAAAAAAACCACTAGATATACAAAATTTGAATCCTTCAAAACATAATTTGTATAACCTCTGGAAGCAGTTTCAACAATTTCTCCAACTGATTAAATCTGCTCTAGTAAAATGATATTAGCCTACGGGGCTTATGGTCAAAAACAATTTTTTGAGAGCCACCCATCTAGATCATTTACAGATAAATGTTTGGGTTTTGTTTTTAAATTTACATTCAAGTAACTAAAAATAAAAATCTAATGGATTAAGTGCAAAAAAGTATAAATTTTTCCCATCAGGAAAAGAAACTGTTATTTATGCTAGCTTATTCTACTAATGTGCCAAAGAGTAAGATGTGATATATGTGTTTCACATTCTAGGAATACCAGATTTTTTGCTACCACCTACATAAGAGCTTATATAAAAACATCTCAAGTACCTATTTTAGTTTTTCTCTTGCTTCTTACTCTTACTTGCCACAAAATCTCAATTTCTTAATAAAAACAAAGAATAGGTATGAGATGTTTTTATGCCATTAATTCCTGATACAATACAGTGTACCCCGTTGCTGATCAAAAAGGAAATGAGATTTTTTTTTCCGATTACTACAAATATTTTCATTTTGTAAAGATTTATTTTCATGTAACCTAAACCAATCATCTTTTTTAAAAAAGATTTTATTTATTTATTTGACAGAGAGAAAGAGATCACAAGCAGGCAGAGAGGCAGGCAGAGAGAGGGAGGGAAGCAGGCTCCTCACTGGGCAGAGAGCACAATGCAGGGCTTGATCCCAGGACCCTAAGATCATGACCTGAGCCGAAGGAAGAGGCTTTAACTCACTGAGCCACCCAGGCGCCCCCCAATCATCTTAATAAATCAAAATATTATACCATATTTCAAAGAGGTGAAACCTATTTTAAATTTGCTCTCAAGTCAAGTCCTTGAATCTAGGGATTATTTTAAGTCTCTTCCACTCTAAAACACAAAAGTAATATCACAATCTGCAAAGTCATTACAGGACTGGCTTAGTGTAGTAAATAATTCCATAATGAACTAGACAATAATGTGTTTATTAGTTCATGAAACTCTTAAAAGGTCTTATAAACAAAGGTATTATAAACAAAATCTAAACCATATATACATATATACTATGGATTTAGACATTTAATTATTACAGCACAAACATCTAAATATTAAAGTAGCATTTATTTATCAAGAACTATTCAATCAAAAAAAAAAAAAAAGAACTATTCAATCATTTCATAGTCTCCAACTATACTCAACACTTTAGAACAGTGGTTCTGAAGGACAGGTAAAGGAATCCCAAATATCATGGATAGGAAAGGGAAAAAGGACTCAGTGCTGTAAAAAAAAAAAAAAAAAAAAAAAAAAATTCCTAGTTGATAGTGATATGTATATTCAACTATTTTAAATATGTCCATCATGAAGGACTTACATTATAGAATCTCCGTATCTATTTAATTTACATAGTATTCATTCAACTAACAATTATTAAGTGACAGGGATTATGGCAAACAATGAAAATGCAGTCATATAAAATGAGATTCTCTGCTCTCCAGAAAAGATGCCAACCACATGCCCAGAACTCCAAGAATGTCTATATAGACCACAACAGATTTTTTAAAAGTAGGACATCAGCAGTACTGTGTTATGCTTAAGAAACAGGTAATAAAGCAGTATGGCAGTGAGAGGGGTAATTTGTGAATAACCCTAATTAAGAAGTGAACAAATTCTGTGGTTTTTCAAAGTACATTAAGTGGACGGGCACCTGGATGGTTCAGGTAGTCAAGCATCTGACTCTTCAATTTGGCTCAGGTCATGATCTTAGGATTGTGAGATGGCGCCTGGCATCAGGGCACCACACTGGGCATGCAGCCTGCTTAGAATTCTCTCTCTCTCCCCCTGCCCCTCCCTCTTCTCTGAAAAAAAGAAAAAAGGGGGAGGGAGTACATTAAGTGGAGCACTGAAGGATTCTTTCAAGAGAAATCTAAACACATCTCCTTCTATCCACCATGGGTGAGATGGGGTAGTGTCTGAGTTTGGGACTAAACCTATTTATACAAGAGTTCAAGCTCTAATAAACATTGATAATGGGGGCCATTAAAGCCTGACTGTTAAACTCTCAACAACTAGAGTCAGGTACACACACAACTGGGTTTAATTCTGCTTCCACCATTTACAAACTTCATGACCTTAAGTAAATCTCTCTCAACTTCAATTTCATTGAGTTTAAAATAGGAGAAATAATAATCTACCTAAGAGTTGTTGGGAAAAATTAAATGATGTTATGTATGTAAAAGCACTAAGCACACTACCTGGCACTTTAAAAAAAGCTTAATACATATTAGTGATTATCATTTCTTGTTCTTTTCTATTGGCTCAGTTATTACAGGGTCATTAGCAGTATCACCTACCTTCAACTTATTTAAAGATTTAGTTTGATTCATAGCCATCTCTTATAATACATCTCAAACTCGGGATACCTAGGTGGCTCAGTCAGTTAAGCACCCAACTCTTGATTTCAGCTCAGGTCATGATCTCTGTGTCATGGGACTAAGCCCTACACTGAGCTTCAGGCTCAGTGTGGAGTCTGTTTGTCCCTCTCCTGCTGCTCTTCCCCCGCTAGTTTTTTTTTTTTTCTCTCTCTCTCCCTCTAATAAATGAACAAATAAGATCTTCAAATAACAATAATACATCTCAAATTCTATCTTACCCTATGACCAATTCTGGGCTAGCAGAGACCTTCCACCAGAAAAATGAAGAAAAAAAGTTCATATCCAAAAAGATTCAGTTCAGATTATGGATACTTGACCAAACAAAAAAAGCAAGTTTCTTCTGAAATAGATTTACTATAAGATACAGGAAAATGTGTTTATAAAATTTCTAGTTGATGTTCTCAGGACAATTCAAGAGAGAATTACATACAGGAAACTAGAGTACGAAGTTATGAAGGAAGATTAGAAAAAATTGCAGAGACAAATACTATAATTTCCAAAGGCAAAACCACAGCAGATCTGGATTAGATACTTCAGCAGAACAAATTAATAAAGAAATAATATAAAAACTTAAAACTTACCCCAGGATGGATAAAAGAATTAAGAAATATAAATCCTGAGTAAAGGGCACCTGCGTGGCTCAGTGGGTTAAAGCCTCTGCCTTTGGCTCAGGTCATGATCTCAGGGTCCTGGGATCAAGCCCCACATAGGGCTCTCTGCTCAGCAGGGAGTCTGCTTCCCCCCTCTGCCTGCCTCTGTGCCTACTTGTGATCTGTCAAATAAATAAAATCTTAAAAAATAAAAATAAGAAATATAAATCCTGAGTAAGAAATATGATCAAATTCAAATGAGACAATCTAAATTTAAAAAATAATAATTCTTAAGGGGAGAAAAAAAAAATGAAGTGAGAACTGTAATATTGAAGCCTATAATAAAAATAATTCTCAAACTATACCAGCTACAATTCTTAGCACTCTACATAAACTCTTTTAATTCTACCTTCAAATAAGTTTATTATCCTTTCCACTTTATAGATGAGTAAACTAAGGAACAAAATGCTAAGAACCTTGCCCAAAGTCACTAGTATCATGGCACAAATTGGAAACCACGCAATCTGGCTCCTCAGTTTGTAGTCTTAACCAATATACAACATCTCTCAAAGAAATATTAGGAGACACTCTGTAGCTCCTACAGATCCCTGTGCACTCCTTCATAGTGCCTCTCAACCTCAACTTTGCTGTGGCTTCTACTGGTCTACAAATCCTGAGGATCATCCTAATGCTGCTTGGCTGGGTGAATGCTCTGCTGTCCTGTGCCCTGGCCCTGTGGAAAGTGACTGCCTTCATCAGTGACATCACTGTGGCAGCCCAGGTGGTGTGGCAGGAGCTGCAGATGTCCTGCAGCTATATACAACCCACTGCTGGTGCTGTCCCCAGGACCTGCAGACCGCTCGTGATCATTCTCCTGGTGGCTCTGCTTGGTCTGCTGGCTCCATGGAGGACAAGGACTCCAAGGCCCATTTGGTGCTTTTCTCTGAGATCATCTTTATCATCTCAGAGATCCTGCCCCTGGTCCCCATCTGCTGCCAGTCCACACAACCATCTAGGACTTCTACAACTCCCAGGTGGCCAAGGCCCAATGGTGGGAGCTGGGGCCTTCCTCTACCTGGGCTGGGCAGCCTCTGGCCTTGTGTTGCTGAGCAGAAGGGGAGCCACTGAGCTACACCTGCCCAGCAGGTGGGGGGTGGGGGGATGTCCCAGGGCTAGAACCATGATATGGCCTGACACTTGGAATCTGCCACACACATCACCTCTCAGAGTCCCTCTGAGTACCCCACTAAGATTTATATCTAATTCTGGTAGGATACTGGGGACTCCCTTGACAGTGAAGCCTAATCCACTGAGCTGAAGACATTGCAACAGTGATTCAGATAGCTTTGGTTTTGGAGCTGTTTTCATCTTTTTTTCTTTTCCTTTTTGGAGGAGGGGATATTTTTTTTAATTCATTTGATAACCTAACCAAGAAATTCAGACTATCTTCTGGGCTCTCCTGCTTTCTCAAAAGTTTCTCACCTTTACATGATGGAGGCAAGGAGGTGATGCTTCAGTTTCTGGATCTTTTTACACCCTGGACATCCCCATTCTGGAGGCTGACCTGGAAGGCTGCCTGCTGTTTGGTCTGTCCCCAAGAGTCCCTCCTTATCGGTCAGGCCTCTGGAATGCCCAGGGGCTCTTGAGCCTCATGTAGCCTTGAGAAAAGCAGGTGGAAAGTTACCAAAAAACATACACCTTCAAGTCTTCTGACCTCTGGCTCCTCTATCCTGAGTCACATCACAGCCCTGCTATCCACTCCCGATCCTCTTACCTTCAGCCCCTGCAAACTACTACAGTGCCTCCCCACACACACACTCACCAGTTTTTGCCCTGTCTTTATCACTAGGATGAAGAATTAAGAACCATAATCTATTGATACTTACAACAGATGAGAAATAAGGCAACAGTGAAAAAGCATAAAATTTCAAGGACATAAAGTGGAGGATGATGGAAAACCAAAAGGCTTGTCATATAAAAGTGAAAGGATTCAACACTATACTAATCATAATGAAAAAAGACCTCAACAAACATAGGCAATAAACATAAATCTCTTTAAATGTAAGAACACAAAAATAAAATTGGACTTCGGTTTCCAGTGCCCCATATTAAGAAGCTTAGAAATCGGGGCACCTGGGTGGCTCAGTCGTTAAGCGTCTGCCTTCGGCTCAGGTCATGATCCCAGGGTCCTGGGATCGAGCCCCGCATAGGGCTCTCTGCTCAGTGGGGACCCTGCTTCTCCCGCTACCATTCCCTCTACTTATGTTCCCTCTCTCGCTGTGTTTCTCTCTGTCAAATAAATAAAATCTTTAAAAAAAAAAAGAAGCTTAGAAATCACCATTTCATCCTAATGACAAGTAAAAACTACACAAACTGAAAAATCAACAACTCTTCTTAGCTCCAAAATAGAGGTGAGGTGACAGGGCAAACTGCCACCCCCAAAACTGAACAGACTGATAGGTAAGTCCAAAGAATCATAACCCCCCTGGAGCAGAAACCTCCATGGGAACCAGTGCTATAGTAGGAAAACTTGAACTGTAATTGAAGCTCAGGGTGGGCAAGTCAGAGACTTGCAAGGAATATCTTTTTCCATCCCTTCACTTTCAGCATGTTTGTGTCCTTACATCTGGAGTCCTTTGTAGGTAGCATATAAATGCATCTTCTTTTTATTATCCATTCAGCCACTCCATGTTTTTATCAGAAAATTTAGTCCATTTACATTTAAAGTAATTACTGATAAGTATGTACTTACAGCGATTTTATTGTTTTCTGGCTACTTTGTAGGTCTCTGTTCCCTTCTTCTCTTGCTCTCTTGTGATTCAATGAGGGTTTTTTAGTGGTATGCTTAGACTCCTTTCTCATTATTTTCTGTGTATCCACCACACCATTTTTGCTTTGCAGTTACCATAAGGCTTATATATAAAAATCTGTGACAGTCTATTTCAGGTTGGTAAAAACTTAAGTTTGAATGCATTCCAAAGCTCTATATTCTACTCTCCCCCACTCTATCTTTTATGTTTTTGGTGTCACCTTTTACATCTTGTATTTTCAACTAAAATTACAGTTATAGCTATTTTTACTGTTTTTGTCTTTTAACTTTCATACTAGCTTTGTGACTAATATACTACCTTTACTATATATTTACATTTAACAGTGAGATGTACATTTTCATATGCTTTCTTGTTACAACCTAGGGTCCTTCCTCTTCAGCTTAAAGAAGTTCCTTTATAAAGCTTCTTTATAAAGCTGGTTTAGTATAATGAACTTCTTTACTTTTGCCTGTCTGGAAAACTCTTGATCTCTCCTTCTATTCTGAGTAACACTGCAGGGTGAAGTTGCTTTCTTTCAGCACTTTGAATATATCACGCCACTCCCTTCTAGACTGCAAAGTTTCTGCTAAAAAAAATCTGATAATCTTATGGGGGTTCCTTTGTATGTAATACGTTGTTTTCCTCTTGCTGCTTTTAAGAGTCTCTCTTTGTGTTTAACTTTTGACATTTTAAATTACAATGTGTCTTAGTGTGGGTCTCTTTGGGTTCATCTTTTCTGGAACTCTCTGGGATTCCTGAATCTAAATGTTCATTTCAGGTGCCTCGTTAGCACAGCAGGTAGCACATCAATCTCATAAATGTCCATTTCCATCTCCAGATTAGGAAAGTTTTCAGCCACCTTCAAGTAAGTTTTCTGCCCCTTTCTCTCTCTCTTCTCCTTCTGGGATCCCTAAAATATGAATGTTAATCCACTTGATGTTGCCTCCTAGGTCCCTTAAAGCTAGCTTCACTTTTTCATTTTTTTTTTTTTCATTTTGCTGCTCTGATTAAATGAGTTCCACTGCCCTAAATTTGATTTCACTGATCCTTTCTCCTGCTTCATCTACTCTGTTGTTGAACCCCTCTATTATATTTTTCAGAGCAGTTACTGTGTTCTTCATCTCTGTGACTTCTATTTGGTACTTCTTTATACTGTCTAACTCTTTGCTGAAGTTCTTACTGTGTTCATACACTTCTCCTAAGTTCAGTGAACATCTTTATGAACACTTTATCATGTAAATTACTTATCTCCATTTCATTAACATATTTTTCTGAGGTTTTATCTTGTTCTTTCATTTGGAACATATTCCTCTTTTTCCTCATTTTGTTTGACTGTGTTTGTTCCTATCCATTTTTGAAGGAATGGTCTCATTTAGGAAATAAACCTTACCATTCAACCAAAATGTACCTCTTGGATTCTCTTGAACCTCTGTGATTGTCCAAGCAGCCTATTTTATTTTTAATAGGTCCTAATTGTTGAGGATGTACCAAGACCTGTGTCCAAAACTTTGGGGGGGAGGGGGGGTGGTCCTTTGTCAGCACATAGATTCAGGCTGATTGGAAGCCAGACCCTCAGGCAGCAGCTTTTCAAGTATACAAATATACAGAGTCTTGTGAAACCACAAACATAGCCCTTCTGGCCACCAGACCAGGCAGTCTGGAGGTGTCCTCTGGGTAACAATTGTAAAAGTTGGTATGTAAAACTGATTCAACATTCAAAAATCAATTAATGGAATACATCACATCAACAGGCTACAAAAGAAAAATTACATGATTATGATTATATCAATAGATGGAGAAAAAGCATTTCACAAAATCTAACACTAATTCACGATAAAAACTCTCAGTACATTGGAATGAATGGACTGTCCTCAACCTTGATAAAGAATATGTTCAGAGATGACATGATTGTCTATGTAGAAAATCTGAAAGAAATGACCCAAAAAACTACTAGAAGTAATAAGCAATTACAGCAAAGTAGTACACCATAGGGTTAACATACAAAAATCAATTGTTTTCCTATGTACCAGCAATGAACAAGTAAAATTTGAAATTAAAAACACAAAGCCAAAAAAAAAAAAAAAAGAACACAAAACCATTTACAATAACACCCAAAAAATCATATACTTAGGTATAAATCTAAAAAACATTATGTACAAGATGTATTATGAGGAAAAACTAGGAAACTCTGATGAACGATATCAAAGAAGAACTTAAGAAATGGGAAGATATTCCATGTTCATGTATAGAAAGACCTGATATTGCTAAGATGCCAGTTTTTCCCAACATGATCTATAGATCCAAAACAATCCTAATTTAAATCCCAGATATTTGCTCTGTGGATATCAACAAACTAATTCTGAAGTTTATAAAGAGAGGCAAAAGACCCAGAATAAACAATACAATATTGAAGAACAAAATTTGAGGACTGACACTACCTGATTTACTGTAAAGATACAGTACTCAAGATAGTATGTTATTAGCAACAGAATAAATAGGTCAACGGAACAAAACAGAGCCCAGAAATAGACTCACATATACAGTCAAGCAATCTCTGACAAAAAAGCAAAAGTAACACAATGGAGAAAAGATAGCCTTTTTAACAAATAGTACAGAAACACTGGACATCCATGTCCAAATAAAATGAATCCACAGACATTACCCCTTCACAAAAACTAACCCAAAATGAACCACAGATCTAAATGTAAAATCAAAACTATAAAATTCATAGAAGATAACACAGGAGCAAATCTAGATGACCTTGGTGATAACTTTTTAGATACAACACCAAAGGCATGATCCATAAAAGAAACTGATAAACTTGACCTTTTAATATTATTATACTGTATTATATTAATGTTATTAATATAATACCTTTTGATATTAATTAGTATTAATATTAAAATTTTCCACTCTGCAAAAGATACTGCTAAGAAAATGAAAAGACAAGCCACAGACTGGGAGGCAATATTTAAAAAAGCCATATCTGACAACAGACAATTATCCAAAATATATAAATAATTCTCAAAACCCAAGAAAAATAATCTGATTTTTAAAATGGGCAAAAGACTTGTAACAGACATCTTATCAAAGAAGATACACACAAGGCATATAAGCATATGAAAATGAAGCACACAAAATAAAATGAAGCTCCACATATGTCATTAGGGAAATGCAAATTAAAACAATGAAATACCACTACACATCTACCACAGGGTAGAAACTTACAAGACCAGATGCTGGCAAGAAAGAGGAACAACAGGAATTCTCATTCACTACTGGGGGAATAAAAAATGGGACAGTTACTATGGCAAACATTTTAGCAGTTTCTTACAAAATGAAACATACTCTCACCATATAATAATTGGGTTCCTTGGTATTTACCAAAAGGAGCTGAACGCTAATGCCCACACAACAATTCACATATGGATGTTTAAAGAAACTTTACTGATAATTACCAAACCTTGAAATCAAGAGAGATGTCCACCAGTAGATGAATGGATAAACCATGGTACATCTAGACAATGAATCACTAGTAAGAGCTAAAAAGAAATAAGCCATCATGTCATGAAAAGACATGAAGGAAACTTAAATGCATATTTCTTGAAAAAAGTCAAAAAAAGCTACACACTGCATGATTCCAACAATATAACATTCTAGAAAAGAAAAAATTATACAGACAATAAAAAGATCAATGGTTGCCAAGGGCTGTGGGGGAGGGGGATGAAAAGCAGACCACTGAGGATTTTTAGGACAGTGAAACTACTCTATGATACTAAAATAGTTGATACATGTCATTATATATTTGTCCAAACTCAAAGAATATATAACACCAGAGTGACCCCTAATGTAAACTATGGACTTTGAATGGTAATCATGTGGCAATGCAGACTTATCAATTTTAATAAATGCACTACCCTTTGAAGAATGTTGATAAGGGGGAGGCTACGCATGTGTAGGGGCAGAGGGTATACACAAAAATCTGGGCCTTCTGCTCAATTTTGCTGTGAACCTAAAAATGCTCTAAAACATAAAGCCTATTTTTAAAAATAAAATAAAGTTTTAAGTCAAGATACATCCTCCCCATTGAAGGGGCAAGCTCCTCTAGTCTTTAATCCCCACCAAAGTATTGCAGTAATTGCCAGAAAGCTCAAATTGCTTTTTCCTTATTTTGTTTAAAACAAGGTTGTACAATCATCACCGCAGTCTAATTTCAAAACATTTTTATCACCCCGAAAAGAAACTGTACTCACTTGCGGTCACTCCAATTCTTCCCCCCAGCAAACTCTGTTTTCTGTCTCTTCACATTGCTTACTATTTTTCTAACTTCTCAGCCATTCCTGACTATTCAAGAAACTGTGTCTAGGGGTGTCTGAATCTTGATCTTGGCTCAGGTCTTTATCTCACAGTTGTGAGTTCAAGCCCCTCACTGGCCTCTACACTGGGCATGGAGCCTACTTAAAAAAAAAAAAAAAAAGACTGTGTCTAGTGCATGCCTGCCCTCCAGGTGCCAAGTGAGTGATGGTAATCTCAGCACTTTTCCCGGGGAGCAGTACAGAATCACCAGGTCAATTACTGAAAGGCTCAGGCTTTACAATTAACTGAAGCCTACTCCTGCAGATTTACTCACCACCATCACCATTACTACCAGGGAGAACAGAACGGTTACTACCAATTGAATCCACATTCAGAGTTCAATTTAATCGGTATGAAAGCCAAGCTGGTCAGTGTTGATCTCAAGCCAGACACCAAGAACAACTGGTTTTGAATCATAACTTCTATCCTGACCAGTTTTATGACCTTGGGCAAATATTTAATCCCCCTAAGTCTTAATTTTTTTCATGTATAAAATAGAGAGGATAACTATACCCATCTCACAGATCTACTATAAATATAAAATGAGTTATCGTAAGTAATGTGCTTAGAACAACACATAGAAGTACTTAATGAATGTATTTGTTATTAGTGTCTATATCATTTACCTATTAAGAGATTCTCATATGGGGTCAAAATATGATATCTACAAAAAAAAAAAAAAAAAAAAAAACATGGCCAGACCACATAAAATCGCCAATACATTTTTTGACTATAGAAATAATTTCAAAAAAAAAAAAAAGAAATGGTAATTTCATGTGGTTCAATCTATTACATACTTCTAAAAGAAATACCTAAAACAAAAGTACATGGAAAGCTTAAAAAAAAAAAAAGTATAAATCATATCAGCAAATCAAAACAAAAAGGAACTGAGATCGGTAGATTCAAAATCAGAGTGTCATGGAGGCCAAAAGCATTAAATAGGACAAATATAGTCTTTTATAGTGTTAAGTAGGACAAGCCACACTGAAAATCTCTTCATCAAAAACCTCTATACACCAAATAGTAAAATATCAAATAATAAAGCAAAAACTGTCCAAAATACAATGAAAGATTGATAGATAAAGATAAACCATTCAGGCGGAGGACAACTTAGCTGTGAACAAATCAAATGCTTAAGAAAAGAGGATACACATGTGTGTATTAATTGGTATGGTTCATTAACAGATACATACAGAAATACTGAACTATCATTTGGCCAAAAATACAGGTTCATTTTCAAAAAAGAGTGTATCTTAGACCCCACAAAAAAAAAAAAAAATTAGAATAGAGATTGCTTAGGATATTTCTCTGACAAAAATACAACTAAATATCAATTAGAGTTTATATCAAGTAGAGGGGATCCTATTTGCTCATTTATTGACAAATATTCCTCAATCTTGACTAGAACATATGATCTGTCTGGGGCACTGCTACTTCCCCAGCATCTTAAAGAATGTTTGAAACATGGTAAACACTATGTAAATATGTACTGAATGAATGAAATTAAAGAGCGCTAAATTCTCAGGACAAGAAAGACATTAAAGCTACAATCACAAATTGTTCAAAATGTAAAAATGAGAATGCTACATATCAAAATATTTCCAGTTTTGTTCCAAAATACCTTTATAGTAATATTATTGGATAAGCTGTCATAATCTGAAAGCTAAACTGAAAAATTATTAAAACTAGTAAGAGAGCTCAAAAAAATAATAGATTTCTTTGGACATAGTAAGTACACAAAACAGTGCTAGTTATTATTATTACAAATGTTTCTCTACTTTCACACATTTGATAGTTTTGTACTTTATATAATGACACTCTCTGCCTGACTTTCTTAGGCCAAATGCAATAATTCATATCCCCAGTGCAAAAATTATTTCCTGCTCTTCTATGGTAACACCATCAACTCCAGAGGAAAAAGGCCAGATCTCCTCTGCAGCACTGCCCATTGAGTAAAATACCTATCTTCCCTACTACCATGGACAGGTGCGAGATCCCATCCAAAAGCTTCCTGGCCAACAATACAGTAAGAAAGTGACTGGGCCCTCCCTTCCCCAGGGAATCCCTGGAAAGAATCTCAAGAGAGCTACAGCATTTATCTCACCATAAAATGAGTATCTATTATCTAGAGTTTTCACATTTGCTTAGTTACCTCCCACACACATAAATCAATTAAATTATTATTCTTTGAACATTTTCTGAAATATAGTCTCTATGAAAATAGGAAATAATCAGTATTGTTTTTATTTTTAAGCAAGCCTGCCAGACATAAAATATACAAATTCAACATCTTTCTTTTAGGCTAGCAGTATCTCATTACACCTAAGAGGGTGAGAGGAACCCACTCAGATAGATAATAAAATAAGAATAAACTCTTATATAGAGAGACCCTATAAAAAAATACTAGTAAGTGCTACTTAACTACTTAAAAACTCCAATAATCAGAGATACACATAATTTCCCAGGATAACAGGATTCAGAAAACAGATCATTATGTAACCACATATTGTAAAGATGCCAGTTGATTTACAGGTACAATCTAATTGAATTATCAAAATTTTAAAAATAAAGTTCTTCGGGGGAGAGGGTGCCTGGCTAGCTCAGTCAGCAGAGATGCAACTCTTGACCTCAGGGTCATGAGTTCAAGCCCCACATTAGGTGTAGAGATTACTTAAAAGAAAAATAAAAAAGTTCCTTTGAAACTTGACACAATAATCTAAACTTCAGTTAGTGATTAAACTCCATGAACTCCACAGTCAGACTGCCTGGGTTTAAATCCTAGTTCCTGGGGTGCCTGGGTGGCTCAGTCTGTTAAGCGTCTGCCTTGGGCTCAGGTTATGATCCCACAGTCCTGAGATCGAGCCCCACATGGGACTCTCTGCTCAGCAGGGAGCCTACTTCCCCATCTCTCTCTCTGCCTGCCTTTCTGCCTGCTTGTGATCTCTGTCAAATTAAAAAAAAAAAAAATCTTTATTTCCATCTGTAAAATTGTGATATTACACCAAGATCACTGGCTTGTTACCAGGACTTAATATGCTAATACGTGTAAAAAACCTCGACCTTTACATACTCCATAAATACCTATAAAGCAGTATCAGCATCTGGAAGAAAACATGCTGGAAAACAATCAAGAAAATGTGGGGGATAAAGGAAAGAAGGTATATTACCAGAGAGAAGATAGATTAATTGAAATTATGTAAGAGTGGTATAAGAAATCAGAGGCAAATCAAAGAAACAAAATAGAATATTCAAGAGCCTACCACTAAAATTTTGGTATACAATAAGGTGGCATGTTACAAAGCATTAGTGAAAGGACAAGTTCATTCAAAACCTTAGTGGAAAGAGGGAATATTCAATAAAAGTTGATGGGACAGGGCATCTGGGTCGCTCAGTTAGGCATCTGCCTTAGGCTCAGGTCATGATCCCGGGATCCTGGGATTGAACCCCAGATCCAGGCTCCACATTCAGCAGGGAGTCGGCTTCTCCTTCTACCCCTCCCCCCTGCTCATGCACTCAATAGTACACGCGCTCTCTCTCTCTCTCTCTCTCCAATAAATAAAATCTTTTTTTTTTTTTTAAAGATTTTATTTATTTGACAGAGAGAAACACAGCGAGAGAGGGAACACAAGCAGAGGGAATGGTAGCGGGAGAAGCAGGCTTCCTGCCGAGCAAGGAGCCCGATGCGGGGCTCAATCCCAGGACTCTGGGATCATGACCTGAGCCGAAGGCAGACGCTTAACGACTGAGCCACCCAGGCGCCCC
>CM053618.1:43244310-43281033 GCA_028646535.1 Procyon lotor
TTATGAGCAACTATACCCCAACAAATTAGACAGTCTGGAAGAAATGGATGCATTCCTAGAGACACACAAACTACCAAAACTGAACCAGGAAGAAATAGAAAACCTGAACAGACCCATAAGCAGTAAGGAGATTGAAGCAGTCATCAAAAATCTCCCAACAAACAAGAGCCCAGGGCCAGATGGCTTCCCATGGGAATTCTACCAAACATTTAAAGAAGAATTAATACCTATTCTCCGGAAATTGTTCCAAAAAATAGAAATGAAAGGGAAACTTCCAAACTCATTTTATGAGGCCAGCATTACCTTAATCCCAAAACCAAAGACCCCATCAAAAAGGAGAATTACAGACCAATATCCTTGATGAACACAGATGTAAAAATTCTCACCAAAATACTAGCCAATAGCATCCAACAGTACATTAAAAGGATTATTCACCACGACCAAGTGGGATTTATTCCTTGGCTGCAAGCTTGGTTCAACATCTGCAAATCAATCAATGTGACATAATACATTAATAAAAGAAAGAACAAGAACCATATGATACTCTCAATTGATGCTGAAAAAGCATTTGACAAAGTATAACATCCTTTCTTGATCAAAACTCTTCACAGTGTAGGCACAGAGAGTACATTCTTCGACATCATCAAAGACATCTATGAAAAACCCACAGCAAATATCATTCTCAATGGGGAAAAGCTCTCAGCTTTTTGAAGATCAGGAAGATCAGGAACACAGCAGGGATGCTCACTATATCCACTGCTATTCAACATAGTACTAGAAGTCCTAGCCTCAGCAATCAGACAACAAAAAGAATTAAAAGGTATCCAAATTGGCAAAGAAGTAGTCAAACTCTCACTCTTTGAAGATGATATGATACTTTATGTGGAAAACCCAAAAGGCTCCACTCCAAGACTACTAGAACTCATACAGGAATTCAGTAAAGTGTCAGGATATAAAAAAATGCACAGAAATCATTTCTATACACCAACAGCAAGACAGAAGAAAGAGAAATTAAGGAGTCGATTCCATTTACAATTGCACCCAAAACAATAAGACACCTAGGAAAAAACCTAACCAAAGAGGCAAAGAATCTGTACTCAGAAAACTATGAAGTGCTCACGAAAGAAACTGAGGAAGACACAAAGACATGGAAAAAACGTTCCATGCTCATGGACTGGAAGAACAAATATTGTGAAAATGTCTATGCTACCTAAAACAATTTACACATTTAATTCAATCCCTATCAAAATACCATCAATTTATTTCAAGGAAATGGAACAAATAATCCTAAAATTTATACAGAACCAGAAAGACCACGAATAGCCAGAGGAATGTTGAAAAAGAAAACCAAAGTTGGCCACATCACAATTCCAAACTTCAAGCTCTATTACAAAGCTCTAATCATCAAGACAGTGTGATACTGGCACTAAAACAGACACATAGATCAATGGAACAGAACAGAGAGCCCAGAAATGAACGCCCAACTCTATGGTCAACTAATCTTGGACAAGGCAGGAAAGAATATCCAATGGAAAAAAGACAGTCTCTTTAACAAATGGTTTTGGGAAAACTGGACAGCCACATGCAGAAGAATGAAACTGGACCATTTCCTTACACCACACACAAAAATGGACTCAAAATGAATGAAAGACCTCAATGTGAGACAGGACTCCTTCAAAATCCTGGAGAACATAGGCAGCAACCTCTTCGACCTCAGCCACAGCAACTTCTTCATAAAAACATCACCAAAGGCAAGGGAAGCAAGGGAAAAAGTGAACTATTGGGACTTCATCAAGATCAAAAGCTTTTGCACAGCAAACAGTCAACAAAACCAAAGACAACTGACAGAATGGGAGAAGATATTCGCAAATGACATATTAGATAAAGGGCTAGTATCCAAAATCTATAAAGCACTTCTCAAACTCAACCTCCAAAGAACAAATAATCCGATCAAGAAATGGGCAGAAGAGAGGTGCCTGGGTGGTTCAGTCGTTAAGCATCTGCCTTCAGTTTAAGTCATGATCCCAGGGTCCTGGGATTGAGCACCACATAGGGCTCCCTGCTCGGTGGGAAGCCTGCTTTTCCCGCTACCATTCCCTCTGCTTGTGTTCCCTCTCTAGCCGTGTTTCTGTCAAATAAATAAAATCTTTAAAAAAAAAAAAAAAGAAAAGAAAAGAAATGGGCAGAATATATGAACAGACATTTCTGCAAAGAGGACATCCATATGGCCAAAAGACACATGAAAAAGTGCTCAACATCTCTCGGCATCAGAGAAATACAAATCAAAACCACAGTGAGATACCACCTCACACCAGTCAGAATGGCTAAAATTAACAAGTCAGGAAACGACAGATGTTGGCGAGGATGTGGAGAAAGAGGAACCCTCCTACACTGTTGGTGGGAATGCAAGCTGGTACAGCCACTCTGGAAAACAGTATGGAGGTTCCTCAAAAAGCTGAAAATAGAGCTACCCTATGACCTAGCAATCGCACTACTGGGTATTTACCCTAAAGATACAAACACCGTGATCCAAAGGGGCACGTGCACCCAAATGTTTATACCAGTAATGTCCACAATAGCCAAACTATGGAAAGAACCTAGATGTCCACCAACAGATGACTGGATAAAGAAGATGTGGTGTATATATATACAATGGAATACTATGCAGTCATCAAGAGAAAACGAAATCTTGCCATTTGCAACAATGTGGATGGAATTAGAGGGTATTATGCTAAGCGAAATAAGTCAGTCAGAGAAAGACAATTATTATATGATCTCTCTGACGTGAAGAATTTGAGAGGCAGGGTGGGGGGGTCGTTGGGGGTTTGGGAAGGGAAATGAAACATGATGGGATGGGGAAGGACACAAACCATAAGAGACTCCTAAACTCACAAAACAAACAGGGTGGCAGGGGGGTGGGGTTGGCGGGGTAGGGGGAGTAGAGATAAGGTGGCTGGGTTATGGACATTGGGGAGGGTATGTGTTATGGTAAGTGCTGTGAAATATGTAAGCCTGATGACTCACAGACATGTACCCTCAGGCAAATAATACATTATACGTTAATAAAAGAAATTTTTTAAAAAGGAACAAAATGGAAAACCTTGGGGCACCTAGGTGGCTCAGTGGGTCAAAGCCTCTGCCTTCAGCTCATGTCGTGACCTCAGGGTCCTGGGATCAAGCCCCGCGTCACACTCTTTGCTCAGCAAGGAGCCTGCTTCCCCCTCTCTACCTGCCTCTCTCCCTACTTGTGGTCTCTCTGTCAAATAAATAAATAAAATCTTTAAAAAAAAAAAAATTGAAAACCTTTACAAATGATGCCTCCCATTCTGTTTATCTTAGCACATCTTATTAAGGGCAAGAGATCTTAAGACATAACAAATCAGAATCACAGTATATTAGTTTAGCTTTAATTACCTATGCTCTACTTCTAGTTCTACATTTCAAATCTATTTGGTTCTCTAGAGGGCAAGTATCTCTACCTTATGCAGACTCATGAAGAAAACCTTAATTACTTTAGGGCAAAAAAAAGCTACAATTATTAATAATTGTGCCTATGATCTTCCTAGCTTTCCAAAGCTTTCCATCAGGTGATCAGAATTCTCAAGGTAGTGTCAATGAAAAATGGATGAATAACTATTTTTAAAAGGATAAGCAACATTTTCTCCTACATTCTAAAAAGGGCTCTATTTATTTTAGCATAAAATTTGCATGTTTTAATATTATCATCTCAAAAATTTAAATGTCCTATATTTTACTGAATAGATGCATACTTAAATGTACCTATTTCCACTTAAAAATACACAATAGCCATGAACATACATAGCTACGAATAATGTAACTATGTGGCATTTCATTAATTAATGCCCCACAGTGTCTGACATATTGTATACAATTAATAAACATTTGATTAATTAGGTATACAAATACTTAAGCTTATTATATGCCAGATGCTGCTCTAAGCACAGGCATGATAACCTAACAGAGATGGACCTCATCTTCATGCAGCCTTTCAGTTTTGTAAAGAAGCAGAAAATCAACAAACACACAAATATGTACTTCTCAAATACGTCAAGTAGAACAAAACAACAAGGTGATATTAGTAGGGGGTGGGGTAACCTACTTTAGACTGGAATATTAGGGAATATCAAGGATGCTTCTCTGAATCTGGGCATTTAAGATTCTCCATTCAAAGATTTGGGGAATACATCATTCCAGGTTATGGGAACAGCATGTGGAAAGGCCCAACGTCAAGTTTGAGAAATCAAAAAGCCAGGGGCACCTGGCAGCTCAGTTGGTGGAGAATGCGACTCTTGATCTTGGGGTTTTGAGTTCAGGCCCCACATTGGCTATAGAGATTACTTAAAAATAAAATCTTAAAAAAAAAAAAAAAAAGGAAATTGAAATGCCTGAGTAATTTGATCACAGAACACCAAAGGAAGAATAGATTTCTTAGAAACTGGCAATGGGACAGATACTGTAGATTTATAGCACATGTTAAAGAATAAAGGTTTTAGTCTAAGTGCACTAAAAAAAAAAAAAAAAAAAAAAACCTAAAATAAAGCATTATAGATGAGGCAGTGCAAGGAAAACCAAGATACAGAATACCAGAAGGCCTTAGTCTTACATCAAAAGCTTGGTAAGGTACACATAGATTTCAAGTGAACATGTTTAAGGTGCATACGTGTTAGGTTTTTTTCATGACTCTCTGCTTTAATCAACTTTTTTAATTAAGCCATCATCTTCCAGACATCATCACTCTCTCCTCCCTTTCCTTTTATATGTCCATACTAGTAAAACAGTAAAATGGTCTAATAAAATGAAGACTAAAAGTGCATCATAAAGACGAATTGGGAAATCAGCCTCTCAATAATTGAGCTAACTAGTTCTTTACAGGTTGGGATGAAATGAGAACAGGGGTCTATGAGGAAGATACAGACATTCTAAACTATTTAAATGTTTATCATGTGCATTATTTTTAAATCAAAACAGACTATATTTAACAAAAACTGTATTTCTCACTAGAAAGCTATTTAAAATCATAGAACTGCTTAGCAAAATATCACCAAAATCTTTCAAAAATTATTTCCATTTCATTTTTCATCAAAATGAAAGCATGAAGATTAGCTATTACTTTGTGAGATTAACAATCTTTGTGGGGAGCCTGGGTGGCTCAGTCAGTTGAGCAGCCAACTCTTGATTTCAGCTCAGGTCACGATCTCAGGATAGTGGGATAAAGCCCCCAAGTCAGGGTCTGTGCTGAGCAGAGTCTGCTTGAGATTCTCTCCCTCTCCTCTGCCTCTTCTCCCACCACCTGCTCTCTCTAAATAAATAAAATCTTTTAAAAAAAAAATCCCTGCATCTTTATCTTCTACCTGAAACTCAAGTATGCTGAGACTTTCCTTGGAAGCTTCTACCTATAATATTCTATTTGATAAACATCTTCCATTGTTCATTGAAACATCTTTCATCTCTACCAAATGAGTTTGAAATTAGTGTCCAAAAAGAGCTAGAAGTCAATATTTAACTCTTATTTTTTTAATTTTAAACCAAATTTTTAAGTAAATGTACATAATGATGCATCCACAAAAATCTGTCCTAAATACCCAAAAATACATGAACATACAATTACAAAGGCACACATATTAACGGTGTTTTCGATGGGGGGGGGCAAAGGGGGCAATCTAAACAACTAATAAGGAAACAGTTCAGTAAGTTCCATGGTATTATGCTGCCATAAAATTGTCACAGAAAGATATTCAAAATATATTGTCTATTATAAGCTCATTTCTTTTTTTAATGTCTGTGTTCATCAAACAATGTAAGGGGAGAAAGCAAGTTTCCTTTTTTATCTTTCTTTTAAATGTATTACAATACACTACCCAGGATTTTAAGATAAAAGCAGAAAACTTCAAAAAATAATTATTTGAAGATACGATTTTACATTTCTTGAAATAGAAAAAAATGATTTTAAATAAAACCTAAAAGAAGTAAAATTTAAAATTGTGCTCCAAAGTACTTTATTTTTGTCATTCTCAAAGCAAGGCACAAACAATTTTCTCCATTTCAAGTAGAAAATTTGCTTTCTGAGTAGTCCGTAGCCAGCAGACTCTGAAGTTAGATTTAAAAGGATTATAAGGCATCTCTAGATCTCTCCACGTTTCACAGACCCTAGCATTAAACACAGGACAGTAGACAGCACTAACAGATCCCTCCTCTCTCTAAAATCACATTTCAATGGAGTCTATGAGCCCTAAGAGGTCCTCTAATTTTGGACATAGGTGTATTCGACTGATAGAACTAGGTATGTACCATGCCCTAGATGAAAAGGGGGCTGAATAAAGCATCTAACATGTTTAGCTTTTAGTGAAAAGGTGGCTTTGACTCATAAATTGGGGGAATATGTCAAATACAAGAAAGGGGTTCAAGAGCTAAAAAGAAAAAAAAAATGACAAATATTCACTCTTCATAACAACAGTCGTGGCATTCAGGCAACCACATTACCCTAAACGACAATTATCAAGACTATATGGTAGGGGAGCCGAGCTGGCTCAGTTGGTGGAGGAGGTGACTCTTGATCTCAGGGTCATGAGTTCAACCCCCACGTTGGGCATGGAGCCTACTTAATAAAAGAAAAAACTGTATGATATCTAAAGAAAAATTTTATACCATAAATAACTTGTTGGTTATAAGGTAAAAAACAAACTTTATAACAGAATAATTAGATTTTGTCACTACTTTATCCAGTGATTAATCTCAACATCACAAAAACCAGGACAATCAGATATATGTCTCCAGATATAATGCATTATGATCTACACAGCAGCAACTATATGCCCAAAATGTTTTAATTTAAACAAGCCTTTAAATCTAGCTTTTAGCTTATAGGAAATACAAAAAATAGAAAATAATGATATAAATAAACCAAACTCAAAATGTGGAATGTTTTACAGGACAACTGGCTAGATGTCTGGAGAGCCATGAGAAGAAAAAGGAAAAAGTAGGGAGATATGTTACTAAATCCAACTGCATAGTCCTTGATTACATCTTGATTTGAACAAACCAGCAATAAAATACATTGTTATGGGCTGACCTGTGTCCCCGCCAAATACAGGGCCTTTAAAGAGGTGATTACATTAAAATGAGGCCATTAGGGTGGGCCCTAATGCAATCTGAGGAGTCCTTACAGGAAGATACAGAAACCCCAGCATGTACACACAAATCCATGTGTGAAAGACCACGTGAGGACAAGGAGAGAAGGTGGCTATTGATAAGCCAAGGAAAGAGTCCTCTCAGGAGAAATAAAATCTACCAACACCTTGACCTTAGACTTCCAGTTTCCAGAACTGTGAGAAAATAAATTTGTTGTTTAAGACCCCCAGTCTGTGGGTATTTTGCCATAGCAGCCCTAGTAAACTAATACACTTCAGGTACAAATAAGCAAAATTTTGCTATAGGCTAGGTTTTTTATGATACTAAGAAACTGTTAGGTGTGAGAATGTGAGAATGTTATGGTTATGTAAGAAAATGTTCTTATTTTTTAAAGATGCATTTAAATATTTACATATACAGGCACCTGGGTGGCTCAGTCAGTGAAGTGTCCCACACTTGATTTCAGCTCAGGTCATGATCTCAAGGTTGTGAGATCAAGCCCCATGTCAGGTTCCACAGTGGGCATGGAACCTGCTTAAGATTCTCTCTTCCTCTGCCCCTCTCCCCCAAAATAAATAAATAAATAAATAAATAAAGATAAAATAAGAATTTCTGTAATTTGCAGTGCTACACAAAAAAAGAGATGAAAATAAACATAAAAACTGTTAAATGTAGATGGTTATATGGATATTAAGTAAACTACTCTTTCTTATAAATTTGAAATATTCCATAATGAAAAGTTAAAAATATATCCATATGAAACTGATTTAAAGAGAACTGAGGGGTACCTGGGTGTCTCAGTCAGTTAAGAGTCTGCCTTTGGCTCAGGTCATGATCCTGCAGTCCTGGGATAGAGCCCTCCATCAGGCTCCCCACTCAGCAGAGTCAACTTCTCTCTCTGACCCTCCCCCTCTCACATCCTCTCTCTCACTCTCTCTCTCTCTAATAAAATCTTTAAAAAAAAATTAAAGAGAATAATTGATTGTACAATAGAATAAAGATTCCCAAAATGAATGCCCACAATTAAAAGACATTAAAATGAGGAACAAAAGGAATACAAAAATACACAAAACTATAATTATAGCTTCAAAAAACATTTGTTGAGTGCATACTATGTACTAAGTACAGTACACATGGAGGTAAACAAAAGAGACATGGTCCTGCCTAACGGGGTTTATAATCTAATAGAGGAAAGATGTAATAAAATAAACAGAAATAAATACAGGGGCGCCTGGGTGGCTCAGTGGGGTAAGGCCTCTGCCTTCGGCTCAGGTCATGATCTCAGGGTCCTGGGATCGAGCCCCGCATTGGGCTCTCTGCTCAGCAGGGAGCCTGCTTCCCCCTCTCTTTCTCTCTCTGCCTCTCTGCCTACTTATGACCTCTCTCTGTTAAATAAATAAATAAAATCTTTAAAAAAAAAAAAAAAGAAGGAAAGAAAAATACAAATAAACAGAAGAAAAAATATATAAATGTGTAAGTTTTTAGAATCCTTTTCCATCTCTTAAAGGGAGTTCCTCAGAATTCTATTCTGGGCCTCTTCTATTCTACTTAGTCTCAATTAGCACTTTTCAAACCCAAACATCTCTCAAGTTTTATAACCATATGTCAAATTGCCTACAGACATCTACAATATTTACTTTATAGACATCAAACCTTGAGCTCGTATTTTCTTTCCCCAAAACTGTGTTCTTCCTTTAATCCCTCTTGGTAAAGAGGCCCAAGAATCCCTTCTCTCATCCTTAAATCTAATATATCACAAAGTCCTATTGATTTTGCCTCACAAGAACTTCTTAAATCTGTTTACTCCTCTCCAACTTCACTACTTCCACCCTATTTCCTTTACCTGGATTACTGTAATCGTTTTCTAAACTGCCCTCCTGATTCCAACCTTACTTGTCTCCAAATTCATTCCACCTAAGATAAACAGGCAACATCCAATATTATATTTTTGTTAAGTAATAAGATTTTTAAATTGCTCTTGCCAAATATTAAAGCATATTTCCTTTAACCATCACTCAAAAGCTATACCTGAAATAAAACTAGCGCATAAGATTAATTCTCCCAGCCAAATAACCCTGGTTTTAAAAAAAAAAAAAAGTTACCTGAATTAAAAACAATACTTAGAAATATTTGGGAAGCACAGTGTCCCAACAATTCTCCATAACACTCAGCTATCACCAAAATATGTTACACTTAGGTTTGTCAGATAAAACACAGGACACATAATTTACATTTCAGATAAACAATAGATTTTAGTATAAATATGTCCCAAATACGTATTTTTACTTGCTAATCTGGCAACCCTAATTATACTAGCAAAATTATCACAGCAAGCAAAACCTGACTTTATTTATACTTTTTTCATTATAGAGGTTACTTAAATTTAGAAAAAAAAATTTCATAATCCTATCACACTAACACAATTAGCATTTTAGTGCATTCCTCTTTTTCTTACATACTTTAAATGTTATATTCACCTTTCCATAAATGTTATAGCCATTTTCTTACACTAACATATACACCTGTTTTTCTGTCTTTTCCCTTTTTTCTGTAGTTATTTCTTCAGAATACTCACAGAAATGAAATCACTAAACTGAAGGTTTATTAAAAGGTGATGAGCTCTCTAACAATTCTACATACAGACTGCCAAAACTACTAGCAATATCTGATATGCCCACTTTACTAAAATCTAACCAGCCTTGTTATTAGTTTTAAAAAAAAAACTGAAATGGGTATAAAATAATATTTCATTTGCTTTAATAAGCCTTTTTTTGGTTACTGATAAGATCTAACATTCTACCAGTTGCTTATATTTCCTCTGCTATCAACTATCTGCTCATTTCCGTTACCTATTTCAAAAAATGGTTTTGTTCTTTACAATAAGGCTTTCCCAACTGAAGAATGAAAGTGCCAAATGTCTAAACTTCAAGTCACATGGACCAAATGAAAAACTATAGTTTATTTCTTCAATCCTCATCATCTTCCAGAAAATATACATATTTCATTTCATATACATATATTATCTCAAGTTTCATTTAAATAACTCTCATGATTAAAAATAATTAAGAAGTTGAGTTGACTCAAATTTCTTGATATTTATTTATTTAAGATTTTATTTATTTGACAGAGAGAAACACAGCGAGAGAGGGAACACAAGCAGAGGGAATGGTATAGCAGGAGAAGCAGGCTTCCTGCCGAGCAGAGAGCCTATGCGGGGCTTGATCCCAGGACCCTGGGATCATGACCTGAGCCAAAGGCAGACACTTGACTGAGCCACCCAGGCGCCCCAAATTTCCTGATACTTAAACGCCATTTCAGTTCAACCTACTACTTGGATATGCCAAAGAAACTTACTTTGCAGATCTACTCTCTTTAATAATCCAGATACACCAAGAAACATGATTTTGAACGAGAGTTTACTCTCCAATGCTGTCAGTAATCTCGCAAATATAAATATGCACTACTGGCTTCAACAGAAGGCAGAGTAAAAAAGTAAGTAAGTTAGCACAAATTCATCAGTGCCATTAGAACAGACCTCAAAGCTCACAACAAGCTCACAACAAGCTCACGGCAGACCTTTAAATGCAGGGATTTTTGAGATAACCTAATTTAATCTCTTTCCTCTCTATCGCCCCTCCCACTTTGCAAAGGAAGAAAACCAAGGCAAAATGAAGTGAAATAACTTTCAAGAAAGTCTTAAAGCTAGTTAAGAGTAAGAATATCTGCTTCATCCTGCAATCAACCAAATTTTATTGAATAAACATTCAGAGCTATAGAGATACCAAAGTGAAAAAAACAGGGGCTCTGGAGTGGCTCAGATGGTTGAGTGGCCAACTCCTGATTTCAGCTCAGGTCCTGATCTCAGGGTCATGAGACTAAGCCCTGCATTGAGCTCTGCACTCAGTGGGGAGTCCGCATCAGGATTCTCTCTCCCTCTGCCCCTTCTCCCTCTCTCAAATAAATTAAAAAAAAAAAAGAAATTGGTTTAAGTGAAAAAACAGTGAAGTCCTTGCTCTCAAAAAGCTTACACGCTACCAGGAGATAGGAAGAAAAGAGTAAAACAGGAAGGAAAGAGGGAGGGGAGGAAGGAAATTTCTATGACAGGGATAAGTATTCTGAATTCAAATACACAAGGTAACGTGGGAGAACAAGACTAGAACAGGGGACCACCTCAGATTGGGTGGTTTGGGAAAGGCTTGGAGAAAATGAAAAAAGAGTTGAGATCTGAATGACAAGAAGAGAGGAACAGGAAAATGGAGATAACATTCTGATTAGAGATGCTCTTATATCCAAGTAGTCATCAAGGTACAAAATAGCAAGGGGTAAAGGGTCAGGGAAGGGGGGTTGGCAATACTTTTTTTTTTTTATCAAAACGTGTACCATGTAAGTATAAAAGTTATTACAAAAAGGTTTAATAATAAATATGGCACAAACCTGATTCTTCCCAACTGACAGACATATCAAGATAAAATACTATTACAGGAAAATATCTAAATTATGATGATTTAAATTCACTACTTAGAAAGATAACCAACATTTCAACGATCACATTTACAGATAACAAAGTAAACACACTTTAAGATTTATTGGTAATTTTTTTAAACCCTTAGACGATATTAGTGAAGGAATTAGGACAAGATATTTCTAACAGATTTTCAAATAAGATGAAAAAATTAACATTAATCAGAAACTTCCATTTCCAACTTTTCTATTAATTTTTGACACCAGCATATACAACAGCCTAGGACTTTTTTCCAGCAAAAGTATATATCTTAAATGATGCTAGGGATATTGGGCTCAGATTGTTTCAGCCAATAATTCTGCTCTTTTTAAAAATCAGTTATTGGGGTGCCTAGGTGGCTCAGTTGGTAAGCATCCACCTTGGGCTCAGGTCATCATCCCAGCATGATCATCAGCATCCTGCTCAGTGAGGAGTCTGCTTCTCCTTCTCCCTCTACCACTCTCCTTCTCTCTCTGTCACGGTCTCTCCCAAATAAATAAAATCTTTAAAAAGTAAAATAAAATTAAAAAAACAAAATAAAATCAGGTATTTTTAATACCTATATATATTACTTTCCCACTACAGTCAAGTTCCTGGAAGACAAGGTTTATGCCACCTACTTCTATACATTCCCCCATAGCGCAGTGCCTTGCAAACAGTAGATATACAGAGGGGAAAAACACATCATTCCTAGTATGTCTTTAACACATTACCACAAAGGAACAATTCAACGGTCCATAAGCCTTGAATAAATAGGACTCAGCTCAATGCAAAAGAACTCTCTAATCAAGTAAACAGTTCAGTATCCTAAGTACTTTGGTAATTAACAACACAAATAAAACAAACAAAAAAACACTCATCTGGTTTGTGAGGTTTTAAGCCAGAATATAAATGTTATGTCACATCTGATCAATCTGGTTCCACCCATAAACCCTCATATAAAGCCACAGGCCCTCCCCATCTATGTCTCCTGTTTGAGGTCAAGGGCACTGGCGTAAAATTTAAGCCATCTTTCCCCATGTCATCCAATTCTCCCTCCCCCTATTTTTTTAGTCTTTATTTTTTTTTAAATGATCTCTATGCCCAACATGGGCTCAAGCTCACGAACATGAGATCTAGAGTTCCATGCTCTACCAGTTGAGCCAGCCAGGCATCCCTCCTTTCCTCCCCCTATTTTTTGGTTTGCTGCTGTCAATTAAAGTTACTAAAGGGGAGTAAAAGTTACTAAAAGGGTTAAAGTTACTTTTGGCTCAGGTCATCTGGGATCGAGCCCAGGGCTGGGCTCAAGCCCAGAGTTGGGCTCCCTGCTCAGCAGGGAGTCTGCTTCTCCCTCACCCTCCACCCCTCCCCCATCCACCCCACCCCACTCAGGTCACTAGTTCTCACTCAGTCTCTCTCTCTCTCTCTCTCTCTCAAATAAATGAATAAAATCTTTTAAAAAATAAATAAAATCTTTTAAAAAATAAATGAAGGCAAGGAATACTGAGGATTCTGGCTTGGTTGATAAGGCCAAGAATACCTACCTTAATAGAGAGCACCTTCTATACACCAAGCACCTATTTTATTTCTTAAATTTCATAAAGTCATGAGCTATTATTACTTTCATTTTACAGATACAGAAACCCAGAAGTAAGGTTACTTACCCAGGGTCACACAGCTAATAAGTCTGTCAGATTCAGGATTCTTTACTCCCCAGGAAATAGATCAATAACAATCCCATCATAAAAAAGCCAAGATAATGGCCATACAAGGCATAACCACCAACACAAGTGAACATGGTCAGAAAGCAGCAAGGCCTAGAAAAAAACTCTACCATCTTTTCCACCTACTTTAAACCCACTGCCATCATAACAGTTACAAGTTTGACAAGGACGAGGAAAAGTTTTTCTGGTTGGTAATTCAATTTGGAGACTAAGTAATTTGCTGTCAAGTAGCTCAAAGATCATATTTTTATACAGTAGTTTTTACTTTAAGAGATTTTCATTAATAAGGTTGATAGATTCAATTCAGCTCTAACACAGTTTACAAATTTACTTAAGAAGTATTACTGAAAATCCTAAGTGCCCAATACAAGAAGAAAGAAAGGAGAAAGGAGAGAACATTTATGAGAATTTAACTGTGTGCCAGGAACAGTGCTGTCTCCTCTACATTCCTTAACTTACTCAAGACAAGTAACTAAGGTGCCGGAGTGACTCAGTTGGTTAAATGCCTGACTCCTGATTTCAGCTCAGGTCAGGATCTCAGGACAGTGCGATCAAGCTCTGTGTTGGGCTCTGTGCTCAGTGTGGAGTCTGCTTATCCCCTCTTCCTCTGCTCCTCACCCTGCCTGTGTTCCATCTCTAAAACAAAAATTAAATCTTAAAAAAAAAAAAAAAAAAAAAAAACCTAGGCAGTAAATACTGCCTATTTTATCCCTATTTATCCCTATTTTACAGATAGAATTCCCCAAAGACACAAAGAGCCAAGATTTAAACCTAGGGTGGACAAATTTCAGACCCCTAAACAAAGCAGGTTTTGCTCTTAAAAAGCCTGTACCGTAGTCTAATGCGGAAACAGGTAACTTACAATACAATGTTTTAGTATCACAACAGGGAGGAAAACAGAATGCTCTGAAAGCAGAGATGAGAGTCTACAGCTTCAGTGAAGGCTTTCAAGACAATGATATCTATGCTAAGACCACAATTACCAGCCATCCAGAACAAAAAGGCGATCTAGTCCACACTCCTTAAAAATACCCATTACCTAGATGGTCAAGGACCCTAATTCTAATACATTATATGAGCAAATAATTTCTAGCCAATGTTACATAGCAAATACCTTGCTGAACTGTGTTTAGTATTTTGTAAAATCTGCAGGTCTATGTGTGTCATATATAAGAAGAAAATTAAATCTGTGGTTATTCAAAGCCCTTTGGAAATCAATTACTCTGGATAAGCAGTTTGATAACTGAAATAAGAGTTTACACTCTGGTTTTCATACTACAGTTGACCTTTGAGCAACACAGGGGTTAGGGGTACCGACCCCTTTGCAGTCAAAAATTCACATCTAACTTTTGACTTCCCCAAAACTTACCTATTAATAGCTGATTGTTAAAATAATAATAAGGAAGGAACAACTGATGATTTTAAATAAAAATTGTTAAAATACAAAAAAAAAAAAAAAGCCTGTTTTTGACTGGAAGCCTTACTGGTAACATGAACAATCAAATGACACATATTTGATATGTCATATGCATTATACAGTATAATTTTACAATAAAGTAAGCTAAAGAAAAAATGTTATTAAGAGGGAACCTAGGTGGCTCAGTTGGTCAAGCAACTGCCTTCGACTCAGGTCATGGTCTCAGGGTCCTGGGATCAAGTTCCGCATCGGGCTCCCTGATCAGCAGGGAGCCTGCTTCCCCCTCTCTCTGCCTGCCTCTCTGCCTACTTGTGATCTCTCTCTGTCAAATAAATAAAATCTTTAAAAAAAAAAAAAAAATCACCAACAGAGAGTAGTAATTGAGAGTCATTATGAAGCAGACTTGGAAGCAAAGGAGACCTGCTTCTTATGAGTTGGATGATTTTAAGCAAGTTACTGACCTCTACCCCATTTCCTCCTCCACAAACTGGGAATGATAGTATAATTGCTCCTACCCGCTATAGTTATTGTTAAGATTAAGTAGACAATGCATAGTACCTCATATAACTAATTTACTAAGTAATTAATGTTAGTTCATTCTTACTATGCAAAAAAGAAATGGGGTTTTTTTGAGGTTTTTTGGTAAATCACTTTTTCTCTCTGAATTTCACAGCAGCACTAGATCAAGAATTAAGGTCCTGGGGCACCTGGGTGGCTCAGGTGGTTGAGCGACCGTCTTTGGCTCAGGTCATGATCCTGGAGCCCCAGGATCGAGTCCTGCTTTGGGCTCCCTGCTCAAAGGGGAGTCTGCTTCTCCCTTTGACCCTCCACTTCTCATGCTTTCTCTCTCTCTCTCTCTCATTTTCTCTCTCTTTCTCTCAAATAAATAAAATCTTCAGAAAAAAAAAAAGAATTAAGGTCCTGCGTTCTACCTACCTTGTCTTCCACAAAACCAAAATGTTTTTAGTTATTTGCAGCTTAATGACTATTTTTGTCCATCCTCATCCCCTAGCCCAACCAAAATTTTTTAAATCTACTATTATCCTCCTCCAAATGAAATTCTCCAAAGTACAAAAATTGCTAAAGCCCTCTATTTTAAAAAGTAAATTCTCCTCAGTGGAATATAATAAAATTCTACTATGATTAGCATGCAAACAATGAAATTTACATGTAAAATGGGAAGTACCACATTAACTGGTAAACAAACTGGTTTCTTTCACCTATTATTAAATTAACTTTTAAAAACTTTATCTGATATCTTCACATGGTAGAGATTGCTTTTACTGTTTGTGAAAACAACTATAACAGGAGAAACCTGTTGCACCTATCAAAACTATTGACAATGTTGACAAGAAATATAAAATGCATTTGAGAATTTAAAAAAAAACAAAACCTAGAGACCTAGACTCATTTGTGAAAAATTAAGCTACATAACTTATGCATAAAAATTTTATAGGTTCGCTTGTATAGGTAAACCGAGGGTCCTAGGATTTGAATAATTATATTCTAGAATATTGAGGGGAAATTGGATAGAAGAAAGAAGACATTAACTGAATTACAATTCAGTACCAACCTGGTAGGCAGTAATTCAGCTTCCACAAAGACTAGGACAAAGGCATATCAAATCGTTAGTCCAAATATGATCCTTAACAGTAGGTCAAATATGAGACACAGATTTAAAATGAAAGAATACAGTTCATGAGTGAGGGAAGAGCTTTGTTAAAATAGTAAATAATTGAGGTCTAATGGCCTCAGATGCTAAAGTAACAAAATTACTATAAAACAATCTAAGAAACTAGGGGTGCCTGGGTGGCTCAGTCATTAAGCGTCTGCCGTCAGCTCAGGTCATGATCCCAGGGTCCTCGGATCGAGCCCCACATCGGGCTCCCCGCTCAGCAGGAAGCCTGCTTCTCCCTTTCCTGCTCCCCCCACTTGTGTTCCCTCTCTCACTGTGTTTCTCTCTGTCAAATAAATAAAAATCTTTAAAAAAAATTTAAAAAAATAAATTAAAAAAAAACAATCTAAGAAACTATATTGTCTGCCAGTATATGTACAGGTTCCCTTCAGTGGTTGACTTTTTTTTTTTTTTTTAAGATTTTACGTATTTATTTGACACAGAGAGAGAGATCACAAGAAGGCAGAGAGGCAGGCAGAGACAGAGGGGGAAGCAGGCTCCCCACTGAGCAGAGAGCCCAATACGGGGCTCGATTCCAGGACCCTGAGATCATGACCTGAGCTGAAAGCAGAGGCTTAACCCACTCAGCCACCCAGGCGCCCCAGTGGTTGACTTTTTACTAAACTAAAATATAATCTATTCAAAATGTCATACCAGGATAAATTACTCCAGAGAAACTACTCAAGAAAATTCCTGATAACCACTCTAAGAACCATTTGCATTTGTACAATGTTCTTAGCAGAGGGCCTCAAAATGACAAATACATCTTGACATACAGAATAAATACTCTATATGGTTTATCAAAAACTAGTGTTCTGTCTCTTAGGCCTGCAAAAGTGAAAGCCACAGGTTTCTATATTTTTTCTAAAAAGAGTATTTGTTATTTGCATCCCCTGTGGTGGAAGCCGGATTTTGAAGTCCTACAGTTTTGTTTACTGCTGATAATGAGGGCAGAATATGGGTGTATATGTGGGGTAGGGTAGAAGTTGAGAAATTCTTCACTAGTACATGAATGTGCATCTTACACTTGCCCTTTTAAATGTGCTCCTTTCCTGGAAATTTGGCATACCCACAAAAAAAAAAATCCCTTTGGGGATTTGCATTACTTTCATATTTGTCACTATTTCACACAATAGCCTTCAAAGAGTCTGACCATTTGTTCTTAATCATTTGCCAGGTAGACTGAATTTTCGCCACAAATGTCAACAGCTAGTGGGTGGTGCTCATGTGTATATATACATAATACACATTTATGTATATATCTGTAGACAATACAACAATTAAAGATATCGATAGCACAGTTAGGACCACAAAAAATGATGGTAGAAAATTTGGAAGGATTTTAATAAACTCTATTTGGGAAGCTTAACACATCTGAAAAAAGATAAAACAGAAAACAAAACCAAAAAACAACAAACCCAGCACCCTGTGCTGACACGATTAGCTACGCCACTGAGCTGGTGTGAGGTACCTGAGGCGTGCCGCATCTGAGCCTTATCACACTGTGGGGCTATCCTGTGGGCCAGTTCATAGGAAACTGCCGAAACCTTCTAAAATGATAGGATGCCATACTTTACATATCAGAAGCTTAAATAAATGAGGAAAACAGTATGGCAACAACACGATTTGTTATTTTTTTGGAACAAAAGCTCATCCCAAAAATTCTTTGTCAACCACCCAGAAGTAGCCAGCTTTTACCAACCAAGCAAGTTATTTACTGTAGCGACTACATCACCAAGATTACCAAAATTTTCCAAACGCTTCTAACAGTCTCTGTATGTGTTGTTACCTGGGCAACGCTCTAAAAGGGCTTTTACCTTTACAGAACTGGGAGGTCAAAAAGAAGTAAAGCTTCTTCAAATTAACTGTGCACACCATTTTAATTAGAAGCAGTTGAATGTGAAATCATCAGAAAACAAAACCTTGAGAACTACCACCAGTCAATTTGATTAACAGACACACCCTTACTGTCACTTATCTTCATCTCTAGCCACCTAATTTACCTGTGGAACAGGGACACTCCATTCAGGACTTCAAAACATCCTCAGTCGTACAGGCCATCAAATACATAAACGCTGAAATTCAAGGAACTTCTTTGAGGAGAAAAAATAATCTATCAATCCCTCACATCTGGCTGTGGTATGAAATAATCTGCCTTGCTGCCCTAAATTCTGAAAGCTAGTAGGCTCAGCCATAGCTCTGTAAAGACTCCCCTTCTGCCAAACCAGATCTGCCTTCAAAAATTAAGATCCAGGGGTGCCTGGGTAGCTCAGTCGTTAAGCGTCTGTCTTCGGCTCAGGTCATGATCCCAGAGTAGTGGGATTGAGCCCCACATCAGGCTCCCTGCTCGGCAGGAAGCCTGCTTCTCCCGCTACCATTCCCTCTGCCTGTGTTCCCTCTCTCGCTGTGTTTCTGTCAAATAAATAAAATCTTTAAAAAAATAAAAATAGGGGCGCCTGGGTGGCTCAGTCGTTAAGCGTCTGCCTTCGGCTCAGGTCGTGATCCCGGGGTCTTGGGATCGAGCCCCACATCGGGCTCTCTGCTCCACAGGGAGCCTGCTTCTCCCGCTACCATTCCCTCTGCTTGTGTTCCCTCTCTAGCTGTGTTTCTCTCTGTCAAATAAATAAAAATCTTTAAAAAAATAAAAATAAATAAGAAAAATAAAAATAAATAAAAAAAATTAAGATCCAGTCATTTAGAAATCACATTTTGGAAGGCACTTTGAAAATACTTTCAAAATTCCTTCCTCCTCTACCACAGCCCATTTGATGCTGTCTATTTGGCAAACAAAAAATAATGGTATCTCCTTACAAAGAAAATATTTTCCCTTACTTTCCAACAATTTTAGGATCGGTCAACTTGAGGTTGCTTCTGTAACACTAATAATTTTTCCCTCAGATTTCACACTAAGGATATTCAAGTGCTCTCTGGTTCATATTCTAATCAAGAACATGGCATACAAAGCTTCTTTAATGTTAATAAGTACTAGATGATGCCAGAGTCAAAAATGAAAGATAAACTGAAAAGCAGAAAGGAAAACTGGCATTCAAGGCTCTTCACCATTGAGTGCTGACCCTTTCTTGCTTAGTCCTTTCCCTCTATGCCTTTGACCTCCCTAGCCTGAGGCTCAGAAAGGCCTTTCTTTACATACTATTTGTCCTATTTCTACCTGTCTAAATCCTACCTATTCTTCAAAGCATGGTTTAAATGTCACCTCTTCCCTTATCCTTACAACTGAAAGAAATTGCTCCCTCCTCTCTCTAAACTCTCAGAGTGCCTTATCTTTATTTCTTTACCATCCTTACTTTCTGCCCTATAGTATCTTTATTTCCATATTTAATCCCCACATAAAGGCCTCGGGGTCAAAGTCCATGCCTTGTTCAACTCTATTCAAACTGCTTAATACAATGTCTGACACATATTAAGCACCTCAACTGAGCTACAAGAATGGCCTGGGATAGGAGGGAAGTCCACTAGGAACAACTCCAGATTACTAGAATTCTGGAGACCTGGCTTTGTTAATAACTAGCTATATCACCTTCAACTTCAACCTTTTAGAATGGTCATCTGCAAAGTAAAGAGGGTGGACCAAACCTGTTTTTAATTATAGGCTGTTATCTATCATTAGCTGGCTATAAAATCAATTTGGGGGACAAAACTCAGCATTTTTTAAATGAAATTAAGTGGACTAGAAATATCAATGTGTATTGTAGGCAGTAGTGTGTTGAAAATGTTCAACAACGGGCTATACCAAGGGAAGAAAATAGCCCTAAGTTATACCATTTGCTGATTTCCCTGGTATATCCCCCCCCCCCCCCCCCCCCCCCCCCCCCCCCCCCCCCCCGCCACGGCCAACTTCCAGCTACCGGCATGATGTCACTGACCATGGAGCTAGGTGGGAAGAGAGAGGCACACTGCTTCTGCAAGGCAGTATGATAAGCCAGTTTCAGCAAGGTCCTGAAAAGATAAGTATTGTTTTGCCAAATGTTTCTTTCAACTTTGCATGCACGCACAGGAGTGTGGGAGGAGGAGGGGTTGAATCAAGGTATAAAACGTGTTTCCTACTGTAAGTCACAGTCAAAACAATTTAATAAATGTTCAGCTAAACAATCTCCTAGTCTCTTTCATGTGTCCTACATGATGCAATAAATCTTATTCTTGGTTACATATGCAATTTCTTTACCACCACAATTTATTGCTCTTCAAAAATAAGAGTTACAGAGATGCCTATTGATACCACCAGAAGGCAACTTACAGAGAGTGGAAATTTGGCTTAGGAAGTATCTATCAGAAAAGGGCCAAGGTTCTCAGCCTTTATTCAGCCCAACACATCTGAGGGACATAACACACTCCTACCAGTTGCAGTGGCTCACTTAGCAAACAGTTGCGGGGAGAAGAGGCGAGGAAGAGGAAATGTATAGTATGAAAAAAAAAAAATCCAAGTAACTGACATTTGTGCCCATGCCCCCACTCTACTGAGAACTCGGGTGTAGAGAAAAACAGTGCCGTAAAAAAGTCGATTTCTGGGACATCTGGGTGGCTCAGTATGTTTGAGCCTCTGTCTTACACTCAGGTCATGATCTCAGGGTCCTGGGACCAACCCTCCCCCCAAAATCAGGCTCTCTGCTCAGCAGGGAGCCTGCTTCCCCCTCTCTCTCTGCCTGCCTCTCTGCCTACTTGTGATTTCTCTGTCAAATAAATAAAATCTTGAAAAAAAAGTCAATTTCTGTATCTGATGTTTCCTAGCCAATTTCTCCAGCATAAGCCTGCATCCCCAAACAAGATCTCCATTACTAAGAATCCTCTACTAGAATTAAGTTTCTGCCATGGACTAGAGACATGTACTTGTTGAATTTAGAATAAGCAAGGGAAAAAAAAAAACAGCACAGCCAACAGTTGTTAGAATTGATATTCTGGGAAAATCAGGCTTTTATTGGGGGAAAAAAAAAAACCTTTCTTACTTCTGATTTAAGCTTACTAAACTGGGTAAGAAGTTTCTTGAATATATTTTTGGCTGTTCTATGTCTATCACAACAACACAGTCTGTAACCAGATTTTTCATGAGTGTTTATAAAAAATTGTGTTTTCTATTTTTAAAACTATTTAGAAAACAAGAAGGCGCAGAATCTCAAATAGACTACTAATTGTAACCCAGATCTAACTCCAAATCAACTAAGTATATGCCTAGAAGTTTCCAAGGAAAATCCCCAAAAATTACACCAAAAAGCACCAAAAGATGATAAAAAGGAGTCAGCATGAGCACAAACTGCCATACTCAAACAATTCTGACATCCTAGCTATTGAATGAGTGTACTATGGAAAATAAATGAAATATGAAAAGGTAAATATTGAGATACAAAACCTGCTGAATTCCATTTCTTCTTCCTTATTAGGGTCCACTGAGGTTCATATACTTATACTCAATTTCAAAACCTAACCATAAGCTGAAAATTAATTACCACTCTGAAAAGCCATGAGTCAAGTGAAGCAATGTCTTCCTCTATGTTCAGAATATGAAACCTCTCCTCTAAAATATGAGTGGGTTTTACCAGAACTCAGGTTCAAGTCTGTACTTTCTCTGCCTCTACTGTTATTGGTGGCAAATGTCTTAAGACTATCTTCATAAGAAGTTCCTGAGCTATCTGCAGTACCAGAGGCTCATACAGCCTTGTGCTACTGGTCATGCTCAGACCCAGGGGCTGAACAATTTATACAAGGCAAGAGCTACATACAGGTAGCAACTCATTAAAATTTGTGAGACAGAGCAAAAAACAAAACAAAACCAAAAAAAACTCTGTGCCTGAAAATACTATAGACTACAGTATCTACTTTATTCTCTAAACACCCTTTTTCCAGCCATAATCATCCCTACACCTTTTCAAGACAATGGCAGGATGGAATGCAGACCCAGTTCTACACCCTCGATGCAAGAAATTTTTGCTACTTAGCTACTACTCTCTTTAAAGTTCATCTCTTGAAGCTTGGCTATCTCCCACTCATAATATTTTTTCTTGGCACAACAAAATTCCTCCTTTTAACTACTCCAATAAGAATGGATAAAAGGACTTTCAGCTTTAATGCTGTATGATCTGAGTTCAACAGTAATTGAACAAGTTGAAATCTGGGTTAAAGCAAAGAAAAAAATATTAATTATAACTTTTTAGACGTCACAAATTGTACACTGGTGAGTAAACATGAAAACTTTTGTTTCATATGCCTTATAAAACTCTGTCATTCAAAGAAAACCAGCATAATAACTACTAGAGTGAGGGGTGCCTGGGTGGTTTAGTCATTAAGCATCTGCCCTAGGCTCAGGTCGTGATCCCAGGATCACAGGATGGAGCCCCACACTGGGCTGGCTCCCTGAAGCCTGCTTCTCCCTCTCCCTCTCATCTGCTTGTATTCCTTCTCTCCCTGTCTCTCTCTCGCGCTCTCTCTCTCTCTCTCTCTGTCAAATAAATAAAATCTTACCAAAAAAAAATTACTAGAGTGAAAAAAGAATTATCTTAATCATGAAACATTAACAAAGGAACAAAAATTCTCAGGATATCAAAACTATAATATACAAAAGTTCTTATCAAGTAACTCAGACCAAAACCAACAAAACCTCATACATGTATTGTCACACCTTTTCATGCTGGGTGGTGTGGTGTATTCACCATGTGTCTCAATAGTACTGGGATCTACTACCTTGTTTCCAGCTTTCTAAAATACAATGTAGGCTATATAATATGTTCACATATAAGCACTACCCAACTACATCCACTTCTCCCCAGATGACTTATTATATCCTATCAGAGGGCGCCTGGGTGGCTCAGTGGGTTAAAGCCTCTGCCTTCGGCTCAGGTCATGGTCTCAGAGTCCTGAAATCAGCCCCTCTCAGCAGGGAGCCTGCTTCCCCTCTCTCTCTGCCTGCCTCTCTGCCTATTTGGGATATCTCTCTCTCTGTGTCAAATAAATAAATAAAATCTTTAAATATATCTATATATCCTATCAGAGCACATTTTGAACTGATTCTCTCAGAGTCTCAATTAACTCAACAAGCAGGTGAGTATTTAAATATAAATGGATGAAATTCACCTGGTCTTTCTCCCCTGCAATTTCATTGTCAGTTTCCTATGGGACTCTATTGAGATAATGAATCACAGGCCGGTTTTCCAGCTCTAGCAGCCTCTGGACCAATATTTTCCATGGACAATATCCACTTCCAATCTGACCACAAGCAAGCTTCATTTTTGTATTTTCTGACATCATAGTATTGGATATTCTACAGAATTACAGCAGAAGCTAAATATAAACACTACTAGAAAAAAGTCAGAGCGTTTTCACGAAATTGTGTTTTCAGAACTGCAACAAGCAACTACCTACCTCTGACCAAGTAGAAGAAAATTTAAATGTATTAAAAATCCCTAAACCTATCAGTACCAAAAATGCAGGCCTTGAAATCAGTTTCCAGTCAGCGCTGAAATCTCTCAAGCAAGCAAAAGTTCTCCTTACCATTAATTAGTATAATGAGGTTGACGTTTCTCCTCTCTTGCAGGAAACCTTCAACTCTGCATGTGACCACCTACATTTTGGTACATTTTCTAAGATAATCTTGAGAGGTACAAGAATACACAAGTACCTGGACACTGCCCTGAGATCAGAAACCATCCCTGTCAGTCCAGACCCCTAGCATCCAGCCACCTCCCAGGGACCGGGGCCCCTTCCCACATGCTGACGCACTGCCCAGTCCTGCACCGTTGGCGACCAGTACAAAGTACTAGCTCAGTCTCAGAAACTTTGACTCAGTTATCAGGACATTGAGCACCCACACCTGACAGAGGATTTTCGTGGCCAGTTGGTCAAGTCCGAAGCAGGGCATTCCTTGCAGGTAGAGATCTGCCCAGGACGCAGCCCATCCCAAACTGCAAAACCAAAAGCAGCAAGAGCGGAGCAAAGTGCGGGGCGAAGGCAGGGGGGAGCGCGAGGGGGAGACGCGGTCACGAACAGAAGCCTGAGTGTGGGTAAAAAAAAAAATATATACATATATATATATATATATAGGCTATATATATATATATACACATACCCTAACCACACGCCCCCCCGGACGCAGGGCTGCTTAGACCGCGAGCCCGGCTGCAAGCAAGGCGCAGAGGCGGATGCGGCGGCAATGTCAGGAGGGCACAGCTGGGGGCGAGCGCCCAAGTCCCCACCCCGCCCCCAGGTGAGGGGCGCCCCGACTCCGCCCGTCCGGGCCAGGAAGAGCGACCAGCAGCAGAGCTGTGGGGTCCAGGAAGCGACCGACAGTCCCGAAACCCCCGTGCCCAGGATCCTCCCAGCGATGCTCTCCCATCCAGTCCTCGGCCCGGCCCCCAAATCGACCTTCCCTCGGCTCAGCCCCCGGCGCCAACACCCACCCACCCCCCAACCCCGGCCCGGCCAGTGGCTCCGGGCCGCCCGGCCGCTCGCCGGCCCCTAAGAGGCCGCCCTCGCCTCACCTCCTCACGTCTCCGCGGAAAGGGCCGGAACAACTCTGCCGGGCGCCCGCGTCCCACCCGCCGCCCCGCGCTCTGCGGCCGGGCCCGTCCCGTTCACTCCGCGGCCGCCAGAGCCCTGGGAGGGCGGAGGGAGCAAGGCGGAGGGAGTGGAGAAGGGGGGGGAGAGGAGGACCGCCCGGCAGGAAGAGGCGAGGGAGGGGGCGGGCCGAGGAGGCGGCAGGTCGGGAGCGCGCGCGTCCGGGCCCCTCGGCGCGGCGTGCGCGCTCCTAAGGGCGGAGGCGCCTTCTCTGCCCTCGGGGGCGGCGCGCAGGCGCGTACACGTCCCCGCCTGGTGGTGGTAGGACTAGGGGTCTGGGGACTGGGGACCGGGGAGTGAACACGGGACAGAGATCGGGTTATCAGAGTGGGGACCCGGGAAAGGGCGGGAGACGGTCGCCGTCCCTCAGAACCTTCCGGAGGGGTACCCGAGCCCGTGGGGGCGGCGAGTTCGGGCTCGCTGAGGGGCGTCTCCGAGCCCAGGGCCGGGTGGGCTGACGAGCCTGCCCAGAGGTTCGAGAGTTGTTAGATAATTCTAAGTTTGGGGCCATTGTGTTCCTGCTCAGAAACTGGTTTACATATTTTCACTCATAATGCCCAGTAATCCTCAAGGAAGTAACCTTAATACTAACTTTTCTCGCCAATTACTCTTAGGTGCCTCTTTCAAAAGTGTCTTGCGTGCTGGTCAAGCGCTCCCTTCCGTGTTCCTTCTGTGGGACTCGGGAGATTGAAGAGGGAAAGCACCTGCTATGTGCTTATATTAAGAAAACGCAAATCATTCTGTCCTTTGGGGTAGTAAATTTGGGAGTACAAATTAATAGAGACAAAATGAACCAACTCTTTTTCCTTTACAAATATTGTATATTGATCCTTAAACTGTCAGTATCTTCCCTCACAGATCCCACAGCCAGAAATGAACTGTAAATTTTCTTAATTACCATAGCACTTTGTTTCTATGGTTTTGAGACACCGAATATATTCAACCTTGTCTAGGTAAGTCTGTGCGATATTTTCTCTCCTAGAGAATCCTTGAAGAGGACCTGCTTCATTCATTTTTGTATCTTCCACAATGCCTAGCATAGCGCCTGACTCCTAGAAAGTACTCCATGCATCTAATTTTATGAATAAATGAATATAGTGCAGCAAGAGTTAAATGTATGTCCAATGATTTAAGCTCTAGAATGAATTCTTTAGTTTAAAATTCTCCCTTCTGCCCCCACTTCAATTCCCTTGCACTCATTTCCCCAACTAGATCCAAAAACTACCCTGAGAAATAGGGCATTTGTCCAAAGGGCCCTCGCTCTCTCTCTTTTTTTTTTTTTTTTTCTTTTTCCTGATTTAAATGTCTAGAGATGCTGGGACATACCAAAAGTGTTGCAACAATCTTGTGTTTCCCGTATCTTCTGGGCTCCTTCCCTGAAGGTCCTCTAACCTCTGTATTCCCAGAATCTACCTACCCCTGGGACTGACTCAGTAAATGTCAGAATTTTTATATTTAATAAAATTAGGGTTGGAATAACTCAAATTATCTGTATCTATTAATAAATACACCAAGTATCTATGCATAAATAAGCTGACAAGTAAGTACTGAGTCTCTATTAAATAAAATACTAGTAAAGTTACACTGGGCACCATAAGGAAATCAACAGATGAAAAAGACATAAGTTTCTACCTTCCAGTATCTTCTAACTGGAGAAAAGCTTTTTCACAAAAAGGGCAATCTCTGTCCTGAGGCCACAGATTACACCTCTAATCACCAGGACTCATTGTGTAAAACTGAACTGTTCCTCACAATAGAATTTAGATAAAAGACGTCACAAGAGAACCTAGATAAGAGACGAGTCACTAGAAAACCTAGATAAGAGAGAGTGAAGGTGATTCGGTATAAACTTATCCTCATTCTCTGGAAAACAATTCTAAGCACATGCTAAAGGGTTAATAACAAAGCATTGTACATATAATGCGTGCTGCTCACTTCTCTTCCCACCCCACGATGACTCCTTTTGCAGTAAACATATGCTAGCAACCCTAATCCTTGAAAAGACTAAAAGATCTCGCTTTGGAGGAGATTATAAAATATTCTAGCATGGCTCATAACATGACAGAAACTGGTGGCCTATGTCCAGAGTTAACCCGCGACATGTTTTGATTGGCCTGCATGGTACTTAAACAAATTAGCCAAAGTTAAAAATTAAAACCAGAAGATTTCACGTGCATTCCGGTTTCTCTTTAAAAAAAAGCAAATAGGAGGTACCTGTGTGGCTCAGTTAAGTGTCTGCCTTCACCTCAGGCCATGATCCCGAAATGGAGCCCCTTTATGTTAGGTTGTATGCTCAGCTCCCCCACTCCCTAAGAAATAGAAAAACTTGATAACAGTGGACCTCCATTTTCACATAGCAACAATCTGCCGCCTACAAAACATTCAACCTCAAAGTTTCTCTCTTCCCTATTTTATCTTTACCTGTTTCCCTCATGTGATTCTGCATCTCCCAATTTAAAATTTCATAATATAAAAAACAGGAAACAAGATACACATTGAACAAAATGGAAAAGTTTAAATCACAGTATTAATGGTGTGAAATATTATATTTCTCTTATAACAGGCATTATTAGCTGACTCCCCAGCATGCATTTCTAACCCTCTGCAATTGTGAGGCAGCTAATGAATTGATTAGGAAAAGGCCCAACTCCAGTCCCAGGTGTAGGCCCTAATGAATGTCCATAACCAGCCTAATCTGGTCTCCACCTAACTCTCATTGTTCAAGGACCTAATGCAGATCTAAATTGGTCCAATGCTAAAGGAGGCCAGATCGCAGGTTTATTAGCAGAAGAAATATGCTCTCTTACTCTGGCTGGTGTGATAGGTGAATATAAGCCCAACAGTTACTGTGGCCACTTGGCTACTGTGAGGGAAACCAGCCTGAGGATAAAGCTGACACATAATTGAAGAGCTCAAACCTATGTTGAAGCCTACCCCTTCCTCCAGATTTAGTAAGTTTCTTAAGCCAATAAATTTTCTTGACTATTTTAAAAAGTTCAAATTTGGTTTTTTTGCTTGTAACCAAAGTTAAGTTTTCTGTACACATTAAAAAAAAAAAGGCATTATCTGAGTCTTCTAAGGATACATCTTCAATGAGATGAATAGGTAAAACCTAGCAACCTAGCTGGTAAAATTGTAAAGGGTCTTGAAAGGAACCATCCCCCAAAACTCTTTCGCTCACTAGATTACTTGATGCCTGAGAATCAAAAACACAGTTTGTTTTTTGTTAACTTTTACTTAAATCCTGTGCTCTCTTTAAATCTACTTTATTGAGAAGAGGACTTCACTCCAATCAGCAAACCTTCATAAATGAACTTATAATACAGTTCTTCAGTGGTTTTTAACTAGTGGGAAGATTAGGAAAGACACCAGGAACCTGAGAGAACAAAGGTGTCACAGAGGAGACTAGATATACAGAAGACAAACTTTTATATTTCAGTCTTATGTAGGGCTGAAGTTCAGAATAATTCAGGCAAATCATACTAAGCCTATATGATAAAGCAAACCTTTATTAAAATCACACTTTTATGACTAAGAACAAAATCAATGAATACTTAGGGATCAGAAAATTTCCTCAGCAGTGGAGGAGGGAGGTAAAGCCATAAATGTCACTCTGAAAAAGAATACCTAATGTACAACTTCTGTAATTTGATAAGAAATAGAAAGAACATAGCCAAAAACTGCTTTTCCCATACCTTGTGGCAAGTATCCAACATCTATCTTACCATCAGAGCCCTTTACTTTGATCTAGGATAGTGATTCTCTTTAATATATAACAAAATTACCCTGGGACTTTATTAGAAAACACAGACCTCTATGTTCAAACCCTAAGAGATTCAGGGAACCCAGGACTTCTTTTAACTTTTTATTACAAAAAATGTTTAAGGTCATAAAAAACTAGAGAGAATGGTAAGAGTCTTCAGATGCCAATCATCCAGCTTGAAAAATTATCAACACGTGGCCAATCACCCCTTCCCCACCCCTCATGTAGATTTCACCCATTAATGCTTCATCACATAGTTCTAAAAGAATTTTCTTTCTTTCTTTCTTTTTTTGCAATCAGTAAAACCCAGAATGTGACAAACTCTACAGGGCAGACCACCAAATTCCTTCAACAAATAAACTGCATACACAAAAATGAGAAGAAGGGGGGCACCTGGGTGGCTCAGTGGGTTAAGGCTTCTGCCTTCAGCTAAGGTCATGATCTCAAGGTCCCAGGATCGAGTCCCGCATCGGGATCTCTGCTCAGCGAAGAGCCTGCTTCCCCCCTTCTCTCTGCCTGCCTCTCTCCCTACTTGTGATCTCAATCTCTCTCTCTCTGTCAAATAAGTAAATAAAACCTTTAAAAATAATTTTTAAAAATGGGAAAAAGGATGTCTTGAACTTGTTTGGATATTTTGTTTTTAACAGCTTCCTGAGGTATAAATGCTATACGATAGACTAAACTTTATTTATTTATTTACTTATTTATTTTCAATATAGTTAATATAGTTTTATATTAATTGCAGGTGTACAACATAGTGATTTAAAAACTCCATACATGAGGCACCTGGGTGACTCAGTGGGTTAAGGCCTCTGCCTTCAGCTCAGGTCGTGATCTCGGGGTCCTGGGATCTAGCCCCGCATCAGGCTCTCTCCTCAGTGGGGAGCCTGCTTCCCCCTCTCTCTCTCTGCTGTCTCTCTGCCTACTTGTGATCTCTCTCTCTGTGTCAAATAAATAAAATCTTGGGGTGCCTGGGTGGCTCAGTGGGCTGGGGCCTCTGCTTTCGGCTCAGGTCGTGGTCTCAGGGTCCTGGGATCGGGCCCCGCATCGGGCTCTCTGCTCCGTGGAGAGCCTGCTTCCCCCTCTGTCTCTGCCTGCCTCTCTGCCTACTTGTGATCTCTCTCTCTGTCAAATGAATAGGTGAATTCTTTAATAAATAAATAAATAAATAAATAAATAAATAAATAAATAAATAAATAAATAAATAAATCTATGAATCTATCTTTTAAAAAATTAAAAAATTAAAAAAATAAGAAACTCCATACATCACCCAGTGCTAATCACCACTAGTGCACTCCTTAATCCCCATCACCTATTTCACCCATACTCCCACCTACCTCCCCCCTGGTGACCATCACTTTGTTCTCCGTAGTTAAGAATCTGTTTCTTGAGGCGCCTGAGTGGCTCAGTGGGTTGGGACCTCTGCCATCAGCTCAGATCATGATGTCGGGTCCTAGGATTGAGTCCCGTGTCAGCGGGGAGCCTGCTTCCCCCCTCTCTCTGCCTGCCTCTCTGCCTACTTGTGATCTCTCTCTCTGTCAAGTAAATAAATAAAATCTTTAAAAAAATAATTATAATCTGTTTCTTGGGGTGCCTGGGTGGCTCAGTCGTTAAGCGCCTGCCTTCGGCTCAGGTCATGATCCCAGAGTCCTGGGATAGAGCCCCGCATCGGGCTCCCTGCTTAGCGGGAGGCCTGCTTCTCCCGCTACCATTCCCCCTGCTTCTGTTCCCTCTCTCGCTGTTTCTCTCTGTCAAATAAAAGAAAAAAAAATTTTAAAAAAAATAATCTGTTTCTTGGTTTGCCTCTCTCTTATTTTTTCCTTTTTTTCTCTCATTTTTTCCTTTGCTCATTTGTTTTGTTTCTTAAATTCTACATATGAGTGAAATCATATGGTATTTGTCTTTCTCTGATTTATTTCACTTAGCATAATACTCTCTAGCTCCATCCATGTCATTGCAAGTGGCAATATTTTATTCTTTTTTATAGCTGAGTAATATTCTCGTGTGTGTGTGTGTGTGTGTGTGTGTGTGTGAATGCACACACACGCGCGTGCATACCACATCATTCTTATCCATTCATCAGTCAATGGACATTTGGGCTCTCTCCATAGTTTGGCTATTGTTGATAATGCTGCCGTAAACATCAAGATGCATGTACACCTTTCAAATCTGTATTTTTGCATCCTTTGGATAAATACCTAGTAGCACAATTGCTGGATGGTAGGGTAGTTCTATTTTAACTTTTAGAGGAAACTCCATACTGTTTTCCAGAGTGGTTGCACAGTTTGCATCCCACTAACAGCGCAGAAGGGTTCCCCTTTGTCTGCACCCTCACCAGAGAGCACAGGTAGTAACGTTGTTCCCTGTGTTGTTGATTTTAGCCATTCTGACAGGTGTGAGGTGATATCTCATCATGGTTTTGATTTTCATTTCCCTGATGATGAGTGATATTGAGCATCTTTTCATGTGTCTATTGGCCATCTGGATGTCTTCTTTGGAGAAATGTCTGCTCATGTCTTCTGCCCATTTCTAAATTGGATTGTTTGGTTTTTGGGTCTTTAGTTGTATAAGTTCTTCATATATTTTGGGTACCATTCCTTTATCAAATATGTCAATTACAAATATCTCCCATTCAATAGGTTGCCTTTTAGTTTTGTTGATCACTTCCTTCATTGTGCAGAAGATTTTTATTCTGATACAGTCCCAAAGCTTATTTTTGCTTTTGTTTCTCTTGCCTCCAGAGACATATCTAGAAAAATGTTGCTATGACTGATGTCAGAGACATTACTACCTGTGTTTTCTTCTAGGATTTTTATGGTTTCAGGTCTCACATTTAGGTCTTTAATCCATGTTAAATTTATTTTTGTATATGGTGTGGAAAAGATACCTTCTTTTGAATGTATCTGACCAGTTTTTGCAAATATTTAATATATTCAATTTGACAAGTTTTGGGATATGTATATACCTATGAAATCGTCACCACAGTCAAAATAATGACCATATCCATTACCCAAAAAAGTTTCCTTGTGCCTCTCTGTAATTTCTCTCTTCTACACCCTCTCCCATCCTCAAGTAACCACTGACCTGCTGTCACTTTAGATTAGTTTGCATTTTCTGGAGTTTTCTATAAATGGAGTCATACACTTTGTATTCTGTTTTGTGTTGCTTCTTTCACCTGGCACACATTTCAAGATTCATCCATGTTGTTACATGCATCAGTAGTCACTGTTTTTTTAGTCTTTTAGTCTCATAGCATGTTCCCCATTCCTATTGGGCTTCAGCATGTACTTGGCGTCATCTTCCCCTCATGCTCTGTTTTTCTGTTTTCCTTTTTCTAGAACTTGAGAATTTCCCCTATCTTGCTTTCAAAATATTGAAACTGGTCATATATATCATTTTCAATTTTTTAGATTATTATCTAGCATTCTAGATTTGATTACTTTTTTAACAACGTAAAAAAAATGGTTAAAAAGTTACTCATTTTTAGCAATGTAAAGAAACTATTGAAAAGGAACTCTAAAAAAAAGAAAAGAAAAGGAACTCTATGTTTTAACAATGGAAAGAAAGTATATAGTCAAAGAGGGAGCTTGCCTCTGTGTTGATGTTGTGTCAGCCATTTTAATGGAGTTCTTGTTCTCTGAAGCATTCCCCACACCAGGCACACAAACAGAGCTTTGGCAATGACCCCAAGTTCCCTTGAAGTACTTGCCATAGGCCTAGAATTTAGATTTTGGACATATCAGAAATGTTCCTTAAATACATATGTTTTGCAGAGAAGCAACTTCAAAAATTACAAATAACTTTCATGGTAAAGGGAGGAAAATTACCACTTTCCTCTTCTGAGTCAAGGGAAATCCACACCCTAGTCACCACCTCCCACCCCTCCCCCCAAGACATTTTTCATTCCCTCTTCCCTTTGCTACATACAAAATAAGCTGCAAATTTAAAAAAAGGGGGGGAGGGTTTATGTCTAAGTTCTATTGGTGTCTACCTAACCTAAAAATAAAGGAGAATTATTAAATGAAAACCACTGTTGCTTTAGAATGTATTGGAAGATCCCTAACACTTCTCCAGTTTCAGAAAGATTCTTACTACTCTTAAATTCTTTTTTATTTTATTTTTTAACATAGCACATACCCTCCCCAATGTCCACAACCCAGCCTACTCTTTAATTCTTTAATGACAATAACAATTTCTGTGGAAGATCACTAGTTTATAATGTTTATGCCTAAATACGTCAATACTAATATATTTTTTTTAAGATCCTATTTATTTATTTGACAGAGAGAGAGATCACAAGTAGACAGAGAGGCAGGCGGGGAGAAGCAGGCTCCCCGCTGAGCAGAGAGCCCAATGCGGGGCTCGGTCCCAGGACCCTGAGATCATGAACTGAGCCGAAGGCAGAGGCTTAACCCACTGAGCCACCCAGGCGCCCCAATACTAATAATTTTTAACTCTATACCAAAATCAAGGTTTTCAGATTATTTTTAATAAAAAGTGTGCCCTGTGAGTTCATAGAGTAGATGGTTTGTTAATGGATGTCCGCTGTGTTATTTTCTATGCTTTTTGGTATAGTTTAAATTGCATAATAATTTTTTATTTAGTTCCACCATCACTTTCTGCCTTACTTTGGATATATAACTTTTTATTTCCTTTACGGAATTAATATCTTTCTCTTCTGTGACCCCACAACACCTGGTACATACTTTCTTACAGCATATATAACACTTTGATACATCTAAAAATATTCATGATTAGCTCTACTAGATTTTAAATCTTTAAAGACAAAAGTTATGTCTTTTCTCCCCCTAAAACTAAATGTTTATTTTTAAGAGTAATAGCATGAATGAACACATTCACAAATTTGTTTTAGAAATTCCTGAGATGTTTGTCTTCTCAATGAAACAGAGAGCTTAAATAATATAACAAGTTACTGAGTTTCCTACTAATTGATCAGAGTCTTTCCTTGGTTCCAAGTGACAAAAACGTTCTCTTCACAGAGAAAACAAGCATTTAAACAAAATCTTATCTATAGTACAAGTAAGGATCTTATTCAGTAATTCTAATTTGTTAGTAATCAAGGTTTGACCTAACCATTTTATTAGAAGAAATATATTTAAGTCTCAAAGCCAGTGACTCCTGACTGCTTTTGCTGCAACATCCATTTTCTCTTTCCACCTTAGTAACAAAACCCCAAACTTATTCAAAATTAGAATGTGCATAGTTAAAAGACTACAATTCCTGATCTTCCTTGCAGCCATGTATTCTGATAAAGAAAAGGAACTGAGACATTTTCTTCAAAGAGAAGGAATGGGCTCTTCTCCTTTCTTCCTTCCTGCTACCTGGCGCATAGATATGATGGTTGAATCTAGCAGCCATCTTGAACCAGAGTATAGGAGTCAGCATGGGAATGGTGAAGTGATGAACTGGAAGGATTTAGGTCCCTTACAACTTTGTAGAAGTACCAACCTACCTGAAATGCCAACTTCCAAAACTCGTTTTATAGAGAATGAAACCTTGTATATGTAATGTATTATTAAAATTTTTGGCTTTACTCACCATAGCCGAACCTAATTCTAACTAGTGCTATTACCCCTAAACCTTATTTCGAGTTCATACTGCTTAATTGATACCCATGATTTTAGAATAGAGAATTAAAATAGTTTCATCATGGGGTGCCTGGATGACTCAGTTGGTGAAGTGTCCAACTCTTGATTTCGGTTTAGGTCATGATCCCAGGGTTGTGAGATCCAGATCAAGCCCCACATTGGGCTCCTCACTGAGCATTGGAGCCTGCTTGGTATTGTCTCTGTTTCTCCATCTCCCCCTCCCCCCAACACTGTGCTCATGCACCCTCTCTCAAATAAATAAATAAATAAATAAAACAAAATAGTTTCATAATAATGTTATTCCTTTAAAATTGATATTGTTTTATTTAGATCTATCATATCTAGAAGGCTAGCTGTTACAGAAAGTTTGGATGAGATTTTTGGTAATTATTCATCTTGATAACCATGGCTAAAAGATATTTTTAATTTTTTTTAAGTAATCTCTACACCCAATGTGAGGCTCAAACTCACAACCCGAGATTGACAGTCTTTGCTTTACCAACTGAGTCAGCCAGGTGCCCCTAAAATGTGTACTATAAATACATTTTGCATGTTTGGTTTTTTTTCCTAAGATTTCATTTATTTTGACAGAGAGAGAGATCACGAGCAGGCAGAGAGGCAGGGGGAAGCAGACTCCCCGCTGAGCAGAGAGCCCGATGTGGGGCTCGATCCCAGGACCCTGAGATCATGACCTGAGCTGAAGGCAGAGGCTTTAACCCACTGAGCCACCCAGGAGCCCCTGTAAATACATTTTGGTTTGCTAATCTTCTCACTGATAGTACACTGCATTTTTTTTTTCCTACTTTAAGAGGACTGGATTTTTTCACCCAAATTTTACATTTCTTTCTTCTGTAGAGCTTTTTTCTACATTCATTTATTTCAGAATTCTACTGTAGTGACTGATGAATGAAACCAATACTGAAATTACACAATTTTTATTTTATAAATTTGGGCTTGCAATGTATATTTCCTCCTAAGATTTGTACCTGCACTTTCTGAAAGGTTTCCACTAACCATACAATGGAAAATCTGTGTATTTGTTACATTGAGCTAATGTGACTTGTGAGATATAGTCAAAACATAACCGTTCTCTTGACATGAATTCAGAGGGTGAATTTTTCCCCCTGTGACCAAGATGAAAATTCCAGCAAGTCTTATGACTTTTCTGCTCCCTTATCTTACAATCACTTTAAATCACAAAATTCAGCCTCAATTTGACATTTAGAAAGGAAAGTCTGAGAGAAGAGGAATGTGGTCAGCTGTTTTCTCTCTTTCCTATTTACTCTCTTCCCTATTCAGTAGCTGCTACGATGGAATCTCTGGATTGCAGTTAAGAGAGGAACTAGGGATAAGGGAGCAGAGAGGTCTTACTTGACTGGTACTACAGTGAGGTGACCTTGTACTTGCTGAGATTGGCAGATGTTTAAAAACGATTCTTTGTCTTGTTCTTCAGAGACTCATGCTTGATCATTCAAGCTCTAACTCCTCCCACAACATCTGACACAGGACATATATTCTATTCCTCTTGGGGCTACTCCTCCCTTAGCTTCAGAGTTTTTTTGGATATCCACACCGTACAGTTCTCTCTGTTAGAGCCCAGTTGACACATCAGGGAGTTCTCTTCAGTAGAAGACAAAAAGATCTCTGGACTGGCTCTTTCTCCTCTGTGTGCCCCACATCAGGTCTGTGAGAAGCTTCATGCATCATTCATCCTGATAAATTCTGAGAGAGCTTACTGGTCCCAACGCAACTGGGCATATCCTCTCCAATAACAAAGAGCCTGACCAACCATCACTTTCTAGTCCTCTGGATTTTCTGGGAAGTGAGATATCAGTCCTTTATACTCCATCTTTGTGACCACAGTTTTCTGAATAATCCTATAGGAATCCCTACTGTTAGGCCAGTGGTAAAAGGGCTAGCACCCACCCCTTCTCTACCTTAGCGTGAGGGGTGTGGGATGCACTACATTGTTTTATCTAAAGAATACCACTTCACAACTGCAGTCACTTTCCACTGCCTGGCTCTTGTGGTTTTTAAGAATTATCTAACCAGTGGAAATTTGTTTTGAAATTTCTGCTGGGTGCTCTGGTACCTCACTCTGAAAAATCACACCTGCTGCATTGGACTGCTTCTTTCAAAATTTTCTATGCAACTTCCTTGTTACATTTGTTACAGCTTCAGGATGCAGATAGCCAGACTTTTTAGAGACATGTTTAAGAGAAAATTAGCAGTTTTCCAATAAATTATGCTTTAAAAAGTGAAATCCTTTAGTAGAATAACAGGAATACAAAATGATTTTTAAAAATAAGCACAAAGTAGTCACTTACATGTAAAGTAAAAGTTGGTC
>CM053618.1:43281133-43293282 GCA_028646535.1 Procyon lotor
GGTACTGGGAGAAGCAGGCTTCCTGCGGAGCAAGGAGCCCGATGCGGGGCTCGATCCCAGGACTCTGGGATCATGACCTGAGCCGAAGGCAGACGCTTAACGACTGAGCCACCCAGGCGCCCCCAAACCCTGAATTCTTCAACTCAGAGTGAAAAAATCTTTTGGAATACATATTTGGCTGCCCTCAGCCCTCAAACACATCTTTGAAAATCAAAAGACCTTCTAGCTAGATGTGTAACACTGTTTCAGTTTGTGGAATAATTCCAACGACTGACTATATTACATAGTTTGCTACTGAATTACGTTTCTACATATTTTAACTTTCCCTTATCCAAAAACTTTCCTTCTAAGTGGATAGACAGAAAGAAGAAAAGGAAAAGTATAGACACATAATAGATTGGTGCCTCTGACATGATTCCCTTATTACTTTTTTCTCTAATTGGAATAATATATGACCTTTACTTACCCTCAGAACTCTGCCTTTTGAGGGATGTTACTACAAGGCCTTCCCCTTCCTTCTTGACAAAGCTTTCTATATCATCTTCATTTGGTCATTTTAATAGTAAACATTCCCATTCATTCTGAACAAATATTCATTGAGTACTTCTTAGGTTCTCAGTGCTGAGGTACAGCAATAAACATGAGAGGAGAAGTCCAGGATAACTTACAAATACCTGTAGAAAACACCAGCAGTTAAACAAACAAACAAACAAACAAATAAATAAATAAAATAAACAGGGGCACCTTGGTGGCTCAGTCGGTTATGCGTCTGCCTTCAGCTCAGGTCAATATCTTGAGGTCCTGGGATTGAGCGGGGAGTGTGCTTCTTCTCCCTCCGCCTCAACCCCTTGCTCATGCTGTCTCTGTCTCTGTCTCTCTCTCAAATAAATCAATAAAACCTTTAAAAAATAATAGAAAGTATAAGTCAGGTGCTGATAAATGCAATGAAGAAAAATAAAACCGTGTTGAATCACTATATTGTACACCTGAAACTAATATAACACTGTATGTTAACTAACTGCAATCAAAATAAAAACATAAAAAAATTTTGACATTTTTAAATAAAACATTGTAAAGGAAAAGGAAGTGCCATTTTAGATAAGACGGTCAGGAAAGGCCTCTGTGAAGAAGTGTTAGAAACTCTATGATGTGAGATCAGTTAATGAAAATGGAATGAGGTGGCAGAGTCCTTGGAGTGCTCTAAGAAAAGCAGAGAAGCCAATATGATTGGGGCCAATGATTGAAAGAAAAGTGGTAGAAGATGAGATTGGGGGAGTGGGAAGAGCCAGCTAGTGGCCATGATGATAGAGGGCCTTTGTAGACCATGGCCAACCTTTAGAATGTACTACTTAGATTTCATTCCATTGAAATGAAAACCATTTGTTGATGGAAAACCATTTTAAGTAGAGGAGTGACAAGATTGGTTCTATGCTTTTAAAAGATCAATCTGCTATGGAGTTGAGGCCTGACTAGGGAGGAACAAGAGTAGAAACATAGAGATCATTTTAAAAACTGGCTTAGAAGATCAGATAAAAGGTGATGGTCACTTGAAATAGGAGGCATATTGAGAGAGGAAGGAAGAGGTGATTGAATTCTGGATGTATTTTGTGATAGAACCAATAGGATTTACTGATGGCCTGAGAGTTAAAAAGGAGTCAGGGCTGATTTTAGGAGTTTGACTCAAGCAATTGGGTAAATGGTGGAAACTTTGGGGAAGCGACAAATGGGGATAGAGTACTATATATAATCTAAAGTTCAATTTTACATTTGAAGTTTGAAAACTATTAACCATCAAAGTGAAGATTTTGACCTTAAAATTAGATAGATCATCTTGAATATAAGCTAGAGAGAGATGAGTCTCAAAGACTCATCATCCTATAATTTTCCTTTAAAAAAAAAAAAGAGAAAAACAATCTCAGACTTAGAGGAAAGTTGCAAGTATAGCACAAACAACTTCTTTCCTTAGTCGTGTGAGTCAATGTTGATCAATGACCCAGTGAGAATGCTACTCCATAACCCATCATTTCCTAATATTTTAGTGTGTTCTTCCTGCTTAATCACAATAAAACCACTGAAATCCGGAAATTAAGGCTGCCATATTACCAACATTAATCCTAATGACCTTTATATCAAAAGGATTCAGGGGTGCTTGTGTGATGAAGTCAGTTAAGTGCTGACTCTTGGTTTCAGCTCAGGTCATGATCTCAGGGTCATGAGATCAAGCCCCGCATCAGGCTCCATATTCAGTGCTGAATCTGATTGGGATTCTCTCTCACTCTCTCTTTCCTTCTACCTCTCCTGCTCGTGCTCTCTCTCTCTCTAAAATAAATAAATAAATCTTTAAAAAAAAAAAAAGGATTCAGTTCATAATTATGTTTCCTTAGTCTTTTTCATTCTGGAACAGTTTCTTACTCTTTCCTTGATTTTCATGACCTCGCTACTTTTCAAGATTACAGGGAAGGGAAAGGAACTGAAAGAAAGAAAAGGAAAGAGTATATGGATATGGTTTGCAAAGCCATGAAACTGGCTGAGAGTTCCCAGGGAATAAGGACAAATAAAGGAGAACTGAACCTTGGGGAACCCCAAATTTGACATTCACTTTTCAAAAAAATGAGGAGGAACCAACAAAGCAGACTAAAGAAGGAGCCAAAGAGATAAGGGGAAAACCAGGAGAGGGAAGTTTCTTGGAGGCCAACATGGTATGTATTCTGAAAAGATGGACTACATTGAGTACTACTAAGAGGTGAACCATGATGAAGACTGAGAACTCAGCCTTGAATTTAGTGATACGGAGGCAATGGTAGACTTGGTGAGAGTATTCACAGTGGGAGGATGAGGGCATAAAGACTTATGGCGTGAATTCAAGACTGAAAGATGATTACATGGAGACAGCACGTTCATAAAATGTTCTTTCCAGTTTTATCCTATAAAGAGGATTAAAGAAACGGAACAGTGTCTAAAGAGAGATGAGAGATGAAGAAAGGGTTTCTTTTTGTTAAATTAGAGATATTAAATATATTTCTTTTCCTTTCTTTTCTTTTTTTTTTTTTCTTTTTGTAGGCTCCTCACCCAGCATGGAGCCCAACATGGGGCTTGAACTCACAACCCTGAGATTAGGACCTGAGATGAGATCAAGAGTTGGATGCTTAACAAGCTGAGTCACCCAGGCATGCTATTAAATATATTTCTAAGTTAGTGTTAATGATCCTACAGAATGAGGAAATCTGATACAGGAGAAAGATAGGATAATTTTAGAAGTGAAGTTCTCGAACAGATAAAAGGGGATAGGACACAGAGCACAGAAGGAGGGGTTGGATTCAGACAGCAACAGGAACACTTCAACTTTTATAATAGGAGGGAAGGTAAGATGCACGGGTGGGTAGAATTAGTGGTGAGAAGTTGTGAAAGTTCTCTGCTGACCGCTTCTTTTTCCTCAGTGAAATAAAAAGCAAAGTCATCAGCTAGGATGGATGGAGAGGAATAGCATCATCTGGAAAATGAGTGAGCCAAATAACTAGGGAAATGTAAATAATGGCTGGACAACATTGAGAACCCACTTGAAACTTGAGGTCACAATTTTAAAGTGAGTCCAGTCAGCATAATTTTTTTTCCTCCCATTGATTAGACTGAGTAGGTGGGAAGTTGTATTATACCAGTTTTGCCAACCAAGTACCAATGGAGAAAAAAGTGAGAGAGTTGAGGACATGAGCTATCAGTGCTCACAGTACAAATCATCTCATGAAAGAATTTATAAAATATTACCCACAAAATGTTTAAAATACATTTTAATAAAAAAATAAAATATTTATAAAATAGCTTCACCGTAGTAATGTGTATGTATGTATAAAACACATAAATATATAAATAAAATAGTTATCTTTTTAACTGTAATTGCCAATCACATCTGGAGACAGTATTGTTCATGGGCACAGGAATTACAAATACTATATAAATTCAGAAATCAATATTATTGTCATCATCAACATTTTCACTACATAACTATTGGCTCTATAATAAATGGCTACTGTTCCTTATCTCGGAACTGAATACAGTGTAGGAAATCCTGAGCTAAATTTTTCCCTTTGCATCCAGGAAGTAATTAACTTAAATGTTTTGGTCCACCTCACCCCTCTTCTGTCCTGAGGCACCAACAGTTCAAGTAGCTAGTTTTATTATCTCATTCCAAACAGTGTAACAAAGCCAATAGGGAAATCCATTGGTACTGACTATGTGAGACAAGTTACATGTACATGACCCATGGTTCCACTTCTGATATCCAGATGTGCCTCAGTCCCTTTCAGCATGGAGCTGAAATGGGTCAAGATCTTTGTATGTTTTCTTAACAACAGGCCGGGGGAGACAGGCACAGGAAGAATTCTATAAAGCAGTTTGTGACGAGTGTTATGGTGTTGATACCAAGTGATGCTACAGTTATACAGACTGATTTTTCATCCCAAGTGGAACGAACAGAGAAGGCATTAGAGAAGACATTGTGTTTGAACTGGGACTTGAAGGATGGTAGAATTTTGAAAGAGAGAGACTAGAATAAGAAAGCATTCCTGGCAGAAGGTGCGGTATGAGCAAAAAGCGTGGGAGGTAAGGAGGAAAAAATGGGTGGAAAGAATAACATGCTTTACATATCATTGATAGTAAGACCAAAAATCCACTTGATAAACTGTAGATAAAGTAGGATCTATTTAAAAAGAAATTCTCACAGATTCAAGAATGGGCACGAAGTTTATCTGGGCCCCACTGATGTGTGGAACCAGGAACTGGAAAGTTAAGAGCCAAGGTTAATCTTTCCTTGATTTCTATTTCTCATTGCTTGCTTCTTTCCTGTCTCTCTCTCTCTCTCTCTCTCTCTCCCTGGTATGTCAGTTTGGGGCTTCCAAGAAATAAACACCAAGATATGCACATAGGAGAAAAAAAACAAAAAACACTTTGTCTCCTATCACTAGTCCTCAACAACTTATCAGAGTCTCTATGATCCATTTCCAATTTCCTGGAATGGAGAATTAGAATGACACCATTTGGGGCAAATATCTACACAATCATTGCTAGGAAGTATGAGGTTATTTGGTATTAACAGGGAAACTAGGACCATTGTCCAGAAGGGGCTGAGGATAATGTGCAGTTTGTTAAGAAGGGGGCTAGGCAGAGGGATAGAGGCATCTCTGTTTTCAAAAATACTTGAGATTGAATACAAACATCTGAGTTTGAATTACAAATCTGACATATATTAACTACATCATTTTCTTAGCTAATAGTTCCTCCCTGTATATGTTGCTTCCTCATCTGTTAAAAGAGGATTAATTATACTTTACAGGGCAATTATAAGAATTAAGCAATAGAGTAAATATGAAAACACCTTGAAAATTATAAAGCCCTATAATTTTATTATAGAACAAAGGGCAGAAAGATTAAAGAAATAACAAGTAGTGGGGCACCTGAGTGGCTCAGTGGATTAAGCCTTTGCCTTCGGCTCAGGTCATGATCTCAGGGTCTTGGGATTGAGCCCCACATCGGGCTCTCTGCTCAGTGAGGAGCCTGCTTCCCCCTCTTCTTCTGCCTCTCTGCCTGCTTCTCTGCCTACTTGTGATCTCTTTCTCTCTGTCATATAAATAAATAAATAAATAAATAAATAAATAAATAAATAAATAAATAAATCTTTGAAAGAAAGAAAGAAAGAAAGACAGAGAAAAGAAAAGAAATAACAAGTAGTCCAGATCCAATAAATCAGGGTTTTTATTTTAATAGTAGAATGCATGCTGAATTTGAGCAAAGAATGTGGAGTCGGAGAATCTGTTAGGAAACTATACAAATAATCAATTTGTAAGGATGTGGTACCAGTTCATTTCAGGGATGAAAGGCAATAGTACTACTAGTAGTAATAAAATTAGGATAAAATAGTATTAGAATTAAGACAGGAATGGAATTAAATAGGAAAGTGGTTATGAAATAATTTTGGAACTTTATGCAATATGAGCCATCCCATGCAAATTTACTCCTCCAGACTTTGGATAAACTTAGGGAAAAGGAAAGAGACTATATTTCATTCAGGAATACTCTTTTGGGGGTGCCTGGGTGGCTCTGTCAGTTGTGCGACCCATTCTTGGTTTCCACTCAGGTCATGATCTCAGGGTCCTGAGATCAAGTCCCATGTCAGGCTGTGTATTCAGTGTGGAGTCAGCTTGAGAAATTCTCTCTCTCCCTCTCCCTCCTCCATTCCCCTTCCCCCCCCTTATGTTCTCTCTTTCACATAAATAAATAAAATCTTTTTAAAACCAGGGAGCACCTGGGTGGCTCAGTCAGTTAAGCCTCTGCCTTCGGCTCAGGTCATGATCTCAAGGTCCCCAGATCAAGTCCTGCATTGGACTCCTTGTTCAGCGAGGAATATGCTTGTCCCTCTCCCTCTGCCCCTCCACCTGCTTGTGCTCTCTCATTCTCACTCTCTCTCTCTCAAATAAATAAATAAAATCTATATTTTACAAAAAGGGTATACTCTTCTGGAAAGAGAACTGAGCTCCTTGCACAGGAAACTCATCTGAAGAGAAGAAAATTTTAAAAATATTAAAATGATACATTTGAGCCAGAATTAACCTCCAGGGATAGAGGAAATTTGTTCATGAGAAAAAGCTTAAGTAGATGACCAAGTATATTTTTGGCTGGTACCAAAGACTATCTTGCCCAACAATGTATTCCACTGATGATGCTATGGTGGCTAATGTTTATTGTTTTGAGTTAAAGACATTGAAGGTTTCTATTAAATATATACATCATCTCAGAATAATTCAGCAAGGAAAAGCAGCTTGTTATAAGATACAAGCAGAGAAACCCACTAATAGAGAAGGAGATTTTTTTAGGAACCCAAAGCTTGCTGAAAAAGATCACCTTAAACTAATCAAGTTATGAGAGTATCTGTGCTATCACCTAGAAGGAAGAGAAGGAAAAGCAATGAAAGACAGGAGAAGTTTGCTGCAGAGGCAGGAGCTGGGATTGATAACTTCTGAGAATTTATTACGGTCACGACTCATCTCCTGCCCTTCACCCATGGCTGCTACGTGTCATCTGATACAGAACACTGGGAAACACCCCAGGAGAATTGTACCCTGGCTCTTCTAATAGTAGAAGGAACTAGAAAGATGGTGCTGTTATATACTGAGATAGGGAAAATTTGAGGTAGAAGGGGACAGAATCAGAAATTAAGTTTTGGATGCATCAAGTTTTCAGATGCCAAATGCTGTATCACACAGGCAGTCGTGTGTGTGTGTGTGTGTGTGTGTGTGTGTGTGTGTGTGTGTGTGTGTTTATACTCAGACGAGATATGTATGTACTCAGATATAGATATATATATCTCAGGTGAGAAGCCTGAGCCACAGATAGAAATTTGGGATTTCCAGTATATAGAGATGATATATTTTTTAAAGATTTTATTTATTGGGTGCCTGGATGGCTCAGTGGGTTAAAGCCTCTGCTTTCAGCTCAGGTCATGATCTCAGGGTCTTGGGATCATGCCCCGCATCGGGCTCTCTGCTCAGCAGGGAGCCTGCTCCCCCCCCCCCCGTTTGCCTCTCTGCATACTTGTATGTATCTTTTTAAAAAAGATTTTATTTATTTATTTATTTGACAGAGAGAGATAGCGAGAGAGGGAACACAAACAGGAAGGGTGGGAGAGAGAGAAGCAGGCTTCCCACACAGCAAGGAGCCCAACACAGGAATCGATCCCAGGACTTAGAATCATGACCTGAGCTGAACACAGACACTTAACACCTGAGCCTCCCAGGTTCCCCTAGAGGTGATATTTAAAACCATGACAATGAGGAGTGCCTGCCTGGCTCAGTTGGAAGAGCATACAACTCTTGATCTCAGGTTCATGAATTCGAGTCCCACACTGGGGGAAGAGATGACTAAGAGAAATAAATAAATAAATACACTTTAAAAACAAACAAACCATGAGAATGAGATCACCAAGGGAGGGAATGGAGACAGAGAAAAGAAAAAGATCAAGCCTAGAGCCCTAGAGCAGTTCAACTATTGGAGATTGAGAAGAGGAGAAACTCTCCAAGGAAACTTGTGAAATCAAAGGGAAATCAGGTACGTGTGGTGTCCATGGAACCAAAGGACGACGGTGGTTCTAGGAGAAAGGAATTCTCAGCTGGTATTGAAATACTGCTGATAGGGTCAAGAAGATAAGAGAATTCCAAAACTAGTCCCGAGTTTCAAGGAAATCATGGTCACAAAGACTTGGCTTTCTAACTCACAGCAGTAGAGATGACGATTTCTTTCTGCCCTTTAGATAAATATATGGCATTATCTTCAAGAAGATTTTAATCAGAATTTTCACTGAACTTGCTACAGTTCCCAAACAGTCACATTTACTGAGTGTCTTTTATGAAGAAGATCCTGTGCTAGTTGTTGGGGAAACAAAGATGAATAAAATATGGGTCCTGATTAGAAAAATAATCATTGCTACTATACTCTGAATACATAATTAGGTGTCCAACCCTGTGTGAGACACTTCACAAATACTATCTCATTTAATATTAACAACAACTCTATGTGCCAGGTATTTTTATACTTTTATTTATTGATCAATTTTTAAAAAATTTTTTAAGTAATCTACACCCAATGTGGGGCTCAAACTCACAACCCCAAGATCAAGAGCTGCATGCTCCTCCAACTGAGCCAGCCAGGCGCCAAATGAGTATTTAAAAAATACTCATTTTTAAAATGAGAAAACTGAGGCAGAGACGGTTAAATGATTTGACCAAGCCACTTAGGCACTAGTAATAAGAGTAGGAACCAGGTGTGTGCATAAGTATGTGTGGATGACTTAAACAGCTACTTATCTATTTATTTTTTTTATTATTTTTTATTAACATATAATGTATTATTTGCCCCAGGGTACATGTCTGTGAATCATCAGGCTTACACATTTCACAGCACTTAACAGCACATACCCTCCCCAATGTCCACAACCCAGCCACCCCATCCTTACCCCCCCGCCCCCCAGCCACCCTCAGTTCATTTTGTGAGTCTAGAAGTCTCTTATGGTTTGTCTTACTTATCTATTTATTTAAAGATTTTATTTATTTGACACAGAGAGACACAGTGAAAGAGGGAACACAAGCGAGGGGAGTGGGAGAGGGAGAAGCATGCTCCCCACGGAGCAGGGAGCCCTATGCGGGGCTCGATCCCACGACCCTGGGATCATGACCTGAACCAGAGGCAGATACTTAATGACTGAGCCACCCAGGTGCCCCTAAACAGCCGTTTATTTAACTCGTGGTGTGATGGGTCAGCAGTTGGGGCTGGGCTTACATGGGGAGCTCTTCTGGTCTCACTGGACTCATTCATGTGTTGACATCAATAGTCAGCTGGGGAAGTGGGGCTGACGAAGCCATATGTCCCTCATCTTCCAGCAGACCAGTCTGGGCTTAGCCACATGGACTGTCAGGGTTATAAGAGTGAAACTGGAAAGCATGCAACATCTCTCAAGGCCAAGAACTGGCACACATGTCACTTCTACCACATTCTGTTGGCCAAAGTAAATCACAAGGCCCATATCCACGGTGTAGGGAAATTGCTCAGTAAATATGTGCACAGCATCTTGCATCCAGCTGGTGCTCAGTAAATGCTTATGAAACAAATTACAAGAAACCTTTCAATCTTAAACTATACAGATTTCATTCAGTGCAATCAACTGGTAAATTTTATTCCTCACCTGCTAAGGGCCAGGAAATCCATTCTCATCTTTGGTTTCAGAACATCAAATGAGGGAGCAGGAAGGTGGGACAAAGGGCAGAAGGTCACAGAAGCTCAGCTAGCCCCCAGAAAAGTTCCTCTAAAGAGATCAAGAGCATCATCAGAGGCTTGGGCCAGATACCCGGTCACCTGAACTGAAAGCCACATGCTCTTCACTTAGGGGTAAAGAAAGACTTTTAGGCCTTTGAGATGACATGGAGATAATCTCCTTTGCCTCTCTTCAGCCCTCCCCCCCAAATTTAATAGCCTTATTAAGACTTCAATGATGTGGAATGAATTGCACATATTTAAGAATGTACAATTTGATACCTCTTGATGTATGTATATACCCTATTGCCACTATGGATATAATGAACTTTTCCATCACTCAAGCTTTCTCCTGCCTCTTTGTTATCCCTCCCTGCTATCCCTCCTCTCCACCCCTGCCCCAGGCAATCACGGGTTTCTTTCCATCACTATAGAATAGTTTGCATTTTCTAGAATTTTATTTAAATAAAATCACACATTCTTTTTTTCAGTCTGGCTACTTTCAGCCTAATTACTTTGAGATTCATCCATATTGTGTGTCTCAACACTTTGTCTCTTTTCATTGTTCTGTAATGATCCCTTGTATGGGGGCGCCTGGGTGGCTCAGTAGATTAAGAGTCTGTCTTCGGCTGGTCATGATCCCAGGGTCCCCTGCTCAGCGGGGAGTCTGCTTCTCCCTCTTCCCCGCCCCCCCACTTGTGCTCATGCTTTCTCTCTCAAATAAATAAAAAAAATCTTTTTTAAAAAATCCATTATTTGGGTATATCACTATTTATTTATCCATGCATCTAGTGATGGACTTTTTGGGTTGTGGGAGTCAGATTTTTAAACTCGGTTTTGTTTTACTTGGAAGTCTCTGATTTTCTCTACCATGTAATAAATACACTTTGTTATGGAATTGTGTCCCCCCACCCCAAATTCTTATGTTGAAATTCTAACCCTCAATGTGACTATATTTCGAGATAAGGCCTTTAAGGAGATAACTAGGATTAAATGAGATCCTAAGTGTGAGGTCTTAATCCAAAAGGACCAGTGTCCTAATAAGAAGAGGAAGAAGGGCTCCTCGGTAGTTCAGTTGGTTAGGCATCCAGCTCTTGGTTTGGGCTCAGGTTGTGATCTCAGGGTCCTGGGATGGAGCCCCATGATGGGCTCTGTGCTCAATGAAGAAGAAGGAGGAGGAGAAGAGACACAAGCATGTGCATACACGTGCTCTTTCTCTGCATAGAAAAAAAGGCCAGGTGAATGCCCAGTGAGAAGATGACCATCTGCAAGCCAGAAAAAGAGGTGTCACCAGAAACTCCCTGCTAGCACCTTGGTGGCTGGACTCCCAGCCTCCAGAACTGTGAGAAAATGTCTGTTTTTTAGGGCAGCCTATCTGTGGTATTTTACTGCGGCAGCCCAAGCAGACTAATACGTACAAGTGAAAAGATTAACGACTTCTCAATTTCAACAGATGCAAAGTGAACCTGATATCTTCTCCCACTGAAATAGCAAATATTAGCTATTTGCTAATAGCATGCATGATCTCTCTGAATGGCACCACCATTTAATCTATCAGGGAAGTCCAAAACCCAGATGCTCGTTAACATTTCTCTCTCTCTCTCTTTCTCACCTGTTCCCTCATTTCCAACTCATCTCTCCATTCTATTAATTTCACTTCTGGTGAGTCCTTGAGCCCGGCCACTTCTCTTCCCACCCCCACCCCCAGTGTTCTCTCTACTTCAAAGTGCCATCTTCTCTTACTTGAACTAGAGTCACAGTGTCTGAACTGATCTCTCCCTATTTACTCTGATTCATTCTCCATGTATAGCCAGAGTTTTGATTCAAAATGAAAACCAGTTATCACTCTTCTGCCATGAACAGTTCCCAAAGCTCCTGGAATAAAGACCAAGTTCCTTAACTGGTCTATGAGGCCCTAAATAACTGGCCTCTCTCTCCAGGCTTCCTTTCACTAGTTCTCTCCCTCATTCTCTGTCCTTCAGCCACACTGGCCTTCCCATTCCCTAAATTGGCCTGTGCCTCCCAGCCTCAGGGCTTTTGTCCACACTATTTCCTCAATCTAGATTCTCTCTACCCTTCTGTTTGACTTTACCTCAATCAGAGGACTTCTGGGACCTCTCTGCCTATGATGGCTAACCTGTTATGCACCTAAAATTACAGTAGTAATTTACATCTATCTGTGCAGGTCTTTGATTAATGTCTGCTTCTCTGGTGCCTAGCACAAATAAATATAATAGGAACTCTTATCTTGAGATGCAGAAATCTTGTAGACAGGTCCATGGATGCCCTGAAACTATGTAAAATTCTTCATGCACTGGCTAGCTGTATGTTTTTCTGCAGAGAAGGGCTACATTCTA